>OZ010609.1:61914520-62199520 GCA_963932145.1 Acanthosepion lycidas | reverse complement strand
GGTTGTTTAACAGCATATCAAATCCTGATGGGATATTTAATACCTAAATTTAATTTTCTTTGGAACTTTGAAGTAATAAAAATATGATATATGTTATTCTGCTTTCACAATTGAATCCATGGTAGATGATACTCAGATTGTGTTTATATATATGTTTGTGTGGACAAAATTACTAGAGGCGGTGATATGTGTGTTTTATATTGTAGTTTTATTGAAGTTATATTTTCGAATACAGTTTGATTTCTTTAAGAAATTGTAGGATATTATATGGATTAATGTCACGAAAATGTTCTTTCATGTTCGATGTTTGGTAGGACATTAAACGGATTTCGGTGAAGTCTTTAAAATTTGTTAATATGTTTTTTATAATTCAGGGCATACTGTACAGATTGTTTGGTTGGCTGATTGTGTTTAGCGGCATATGAACACTGCCATGGGTTATTTAATGCCGAAATCTAAATATATGTACGCAGATTTATAGCTTCAACTACAGATATTTCATATATATTTATACTTTCAGGGTGAAAGTATGTTTTATATATATAGTGTTATATATATGTATATATATATATATATATATATATATATATATATATATATATATATATATATAGTGTATATGTATAGTGCTATATATATAGCGTTATATAAAATGTTATATATATATATATATATATAGATATATATATATGTATATATATATATAGTGCTTATATATATATACAGAGAGAGAGAGAGAGAGATAGTATATATATATAATATATATATATAGTGTTATACACATAGTGTATATATAGTATATATGTATAATGTATATATATATAGTGCTATATATATAACGTTATATAAAATGTTATATATATATATATATATATATATATATATATATATATATATATATATATATATATATATATATGTATGTATACAGTGTTATAGATACATAGTTTGAGGATCACAAAATGTATTGTTGGTAATTTTACTATGATAATGTATTTTTTATAATATTTTAGTGTTGCATTGATTGTCATATTTCTATAAAAATGTAATGTTAGATATTTTATTATAAAAATATAGTGTTGATTTTCGTTTGGAAGTTGCCTATAGCTGGGAACCTAACAGGTGCAACCACCATAGGGTAAGGGTGAACATGACAACACCAGCGGTTAGGAGATGGTTCCATGATCCTGAATAACTCCAAATTCTCGATCAGAGGCCTTGCTGCCGGATATAGTTTATCGTCATACCCAGGACGTGTATATATATATATATATATATATATATATATATATATATATATATATATATATATATAAGCTGAAATACCTAATGTTTTTCCACACGAGTACCACGATTGCGTCTAGCATGACACAGCTTGTCGCCTCTGAGTGTTGACATCAATGTTCACTTTTATATTTATATTTACATACGCTCTATCTCTGATATTGAGCACTTTATCGCATAAATATAGCACACCCTAAAACCATATATCTTCATATATATGTATATATATATATATATAAGAAAGAGGTTATACTTGTCCCAACAAAAGAAAGGTGTATATTTTAAAATAAAAGAGAAACCGAAAACGTTTTTAAAAACGCACGCACGCACACACACACACTAACAAACATATATATATATATATATATATATATATATTAAAAATAAACCACAAATGAATCCTAGAACTGGTAAAATATTTACTTTATACTAACTTTAGCAGACACACACACACACCCACACACACACATATATATATATATATATATATATATATATATATATATATATATATATATATATATATTCCGCTTTGTCAGGAGGTCGTGACAAAATAATAACGAGATATAAAGCGAGATTAAATAGAGTCAGAAGCAATTAGATGTCTAGCCACACTCATGTACATAGTCATCCAAACACACACACACACACACACATATATATATATATATATAGTCATCCATATATATATATATATATATATATATATATATATATTCTTACATGTTTCATAATAATATAGACATGTGTTGTCTATTTATTTTAAGTAAATTCTTTTAATAACGTCTGATAAGCTTAATAACATTATCATTAAACGAAGAAAGAAAATCACAATATTGATCAGACCTTATAAAAAGAATTTACCTTTACTTACATTTATCAGACGTGATGAAAAGAATTTACACAAAATAGACAACACTTGTCTATATTATTTAATGAAAAATATATGAATGAAAAAATGCTGCCTAAATACACTCACACACAATATATATATATATATATATAATTATTATTTATTCGAAAATTATGACATAAATATGTTATATATATATATATATATATATATATATATATATATATATATATATATATATATATATATATATATTCTTACGCTTATACAAATTCACATAGTAACCCTCTACCATGAGTGGGCCTTGGGCCTTCTATATGGTGAACATTAGTAAGCACATATATATATCTATATATATCTATATATATATATATATATATATATATATATATATATATATATATATGTATATACATACTATTTGTTGAACATATATATATATATATATATATATATATATATTTACTAATGTTCAGCATGGTAGAGGGTTACTATGTGAAGTTGTGTAAGCGTAAGGTGAGGCAAGATAATAGGAAAGATACACCTGTAATTCTAGACTTGAAGAGGTCAAGATTTAATTATTGAATAAAATTCCAAAGTTCAGACATTAAAAGTATAGAGCTGATGTAGATTTTAGTCTTGAAGTAGATTTTCAGAGCGATTATTCAATACACCACCCCCACATCCAAGCTTACAACTCCTGTCATTTCAACGCGACGTCGCTTAACTTCGTTAATCGTACAGGAACCGCTGTTTCAAGGTGATATGGCCGTAAGTCCACTCTATTTAAGCCAACTGAATTGGCACATTGCTACTGCTCAAAATCAATGCCTAACAACTAAAAATTACCAGTTCCACGTTTGGTTATCAGCTAATTATGCCGTCGTGTGTGGCTCATGTCGAGAAAATTGAGCACATAATATCCGGATGTGGTCGATTGGAATCAAAAACGTTATTTACAATGACACAATAAAGCAGCCCGGTACATCCACTGGGTGAGATGACACGCGTTTGACCTCCTTTCTGAAATGAACTATTCGCAATTGAAACGACCAGATGGTGCCAAAATCCAAATGTCACGGCCCTCTGGAACTTTACTGTGCTAAGAGGGGCATGGAATTTAGGTTTATCGAGCTGATATTATCGTTAAAGATCATGTTGCAAAAACGTGCGGGTGTTTCTGACGCGACAGTCTGTTTCATGCGTGAACACAATCTTCAGGCCATGTCTTTTGTGTTTTGTCTCGACTATATATGCTGGTCAATTATGGGTAAGAATGTCTATTGTGTTATCCTAAAGTGTGTTCGAGCCAACAAAGAAATTATAACCTTAAAATTCATATATATATATATATATATATATGTGTGTGTGTGTGTGTGTATATATATATATATATATATATATATATATAGATAGATAGATAGATAGATAGATAGATAGATAGATAGATATTAGAGCCATTGGTGTCTGTTGGAATATATATATGTGTGTGTGTGTGTAGATAGATAGATAGATAGATAGATAGATATTAGAGCCGTTGGTGTCTGTTGGAATATATATATATATATATATATATATATATATATATATATATATGTATATATGTATATATGCATATATATATATATATATATATATATATATATATATATATATAGTAATGTAAAAAGTGTTGATATGCCGCTAAACACAATCAGCCAACCAAACAATCTGTACAGTATGCCATGAATTATGCACAATAAAAAACATATTAACAAATTTTAAAGACTTCACCGAAATCCGTTTAATGTCCTACCAAATATTGAACATGAAAGAACATTTTCGTGACATTAATCCATATAATATCCTACAATTTCTTAAAGAAATCAAACTGTATTCGAAAATATAACTTCAATAAAACTACAATATAAAACACACATATCACCGCCTCTAGTAATTTTGTCCACACAAACATATATATAAACACAATCTGAGTATCATCTACCATGGATTCAATTGTGAAAGCAGAATAACATATATCATATTTTTATTACTTCAAAGCTCCAAAGAAAATTAAATTTAGGTATTAAATATCCCATCAGGATTTGTTATGCTGTTAAACAACCATATGTATATATATATATGTATGTGTGTGTGTGTGTGTGTGTGTAGATAGATAGATAGATAGATAGATAGATAGATAGATAGATAGATAGATGTTAGAGCCGTTGGTGTCTGTTGGAATATATATATATATATATATATATATATATATATATATATATATATGTGTGTGTGTGTGTGTGTGTGGTTAGATAGATAGATAGATAGATAGATAGATAGATAGATAGATAGATATTAGAGCCGTTGGTGTCTGTTGGAATATATATATATATATATATATATATATATATATATATATATATATAGTAATGTAAAAGACTATAGGAAAACTGTAATATTAGCCGACGCGTTTCGTCCAATGTGGACTTTTTCAAAGCAAAAACGAAATGAATTTATTAAAAAGTAAGTATTACTACGAAAACAAATTGTCCTTAGCAACTGGAAGAATTTAGAAAACGCTATTATATAAATTCTTGTTTTGTTATCAATAGTTATTTTGTTTTAATAAAAATTTACATTTATAAATATTGTGTTTTTCTACAGGCTAAACACACAGTGAAGCTGTTCGGACTTAGAAAATTGGCGGAACACACTCTTTTCTCTTCCTAACCTCCTTACATCTTGCACATACCAAGTTTAGGAAGTGTATTTATCTACAGCGCGTCTGAGATAGTTGTGTGTCGCTTCGGCGCCAAGAGTTTGGTATTCTAGTTGAGTTAACGTCTTATCAGGAAGTTCGTGCGCCAATTAAATTATAAATTATTTCATTTTCTATTTCTCGCCTTTCCTGGTCAAATTGGTCTTCTGTAAAAAAAAAAAAATGTTTGCTTTGTAAACGGAAGTTATTACTTCATGTTTATGACTTTTAAGTATTTTAAATGAGTCAAAGTCAAAACATTCTTCAGAAAAGTCCGAGGGTTGGGAGGTTTATGCCTTGTTACGAAACTCAATTTTATTTTATTTCTTCAAACTTCTTATTCTCCTCTGTTTAACAAAAATATCTACGATGGTGATAGTTATTTATTTTTAAATTTTTCTTTTCCGTTTGTGTGAAGTGTTGATCTAGAGGTTAGTCTGGTTTTATCATTATTTTACGGTATATCAACCTGAATTCTAACAAGATTCTTATGGTATGTTCTTATGAATGGAATATATATTCTTTGCAAGAAATCAGTTTGTAGATCAGGTTTCATTGATGTATCTTTGTAAAGGTTTTTGTAGAGAGTCAAATGTACAACTGATAGTTTTTGGTTTTTTTTTTCAAAAATGTAATACTGGTAATATATTTTTTTTTAAATGTATTGCTGGTAATATTTTGTTTTTAAATTTATTAATGCTAATATTTTTTTTCAAAAATGTATTACAGATAATTTTTCTTTTAAGAATTTATTCCTGGTAATAATTTTTTTCCTAAAAACTTATGAATATTATTTATTTTTTATTTTTTTTAAATCTATTGCTGGTATCATAACTAAAAAAAATTATTTTCCCCATTTATTTAGGATTTGGAGGTTAACTGTTTGCTCATCGCTAGAATCCTAACAGGAGCTACCGGCCCGACTCATAGTTGACCCAGCAATTAAGAGATGGTTCCGCACCCTTCAAAACCTCGAATCTCCTGATCAGAGGCTTTGCTGCCGGATGTAGCTTATCGTCATACCCAGGAGGTGTTCTTGGTTATCTAACCTGGGTTCGGTAGTGGTTTTAAATGTTATAGTGTCAGAGAAGTTAATATTTTTCTAAGACAGATTCTTTTTTGTAAGGTCAAAACACAGTCTGGTTGTTTCGGTTAGCAAAGAAAGTAGGGGACCTAATAAAATGTAAATCATAAACTATAGGCATTTGATTTCGACTTCTCAACCTTTATTGGGCAATTTACTCTATTTTCTTTTTTATTATACTTGTGTCTGTAACAAAATGTTGGTCGGGTTTATAATTTTCACTATATAATAACATTGTACATTATTTTACATTATTCAGACTATTGTCCGCATCTTTGTCGCCATATTTATTACAATGTTCCGGCAGTTCAGTATCTGTTTATATTTTTTGAGATGAGGTATTATGTACACTATTTACATTATTCGGACTATCGTCCTCATCTTTGTTGCCATATTTATTGCAAAGTTTCGGTATACGCGGATTGTACGTTCTCTGAGATTTTGTGATATTGTGGTATACGCATGTTGACGTTTCCCTGAGCTTGTGTCATATTATACGCAGGTTGACGGTTCCTCGAGATTTTTTGATATTGTGGTATACGCAGGTTGTAGTTTCCCTGAGATTTTGCGATATTGCGTTATACGCAGGTTGTAGATTCTCTGTGATTTTGTGATATTGGGGTATACGCAGGTTGTACGTTCTCTAAGATTTTGTGATATCGTGTTATACGTAGGTTGTAGTTTCCCTGAGATTTTGCGATATTGCGTTATACGCAGGTTGTAGATTCTCTGTGATTTTGTGATATTGTGGTATACGCAGGTTGTACGTTCTCTAAGATTTTGTGATATCGTGTTATACGCAGGTTGTACTTTCCCTGCGAATTTGTGATATTGCGGTATACGCCGGTTCTAGTTTCCCTGAGATTTTGTGATATTGTGGTATACCCAGGTTGTACGTTCTATGAGATTTTGTGATATTGTGGTATACGCATTTTGTACGTTCTCTGAGATTTTGGGATAATGCGGTATACGCCGGTTGTAGTTTCCATGAGATTTCTTGATATTGTGGTATACGCACGTTGTACGTTCTCTGAGATTTCGCGATATTGCGGTATACGCAGGTTGTAGATTCTCTGCGATTTTGTGATATTATGGCATACGTGGGTTGTAGGTTCAATGAGGTTGTATTTTCCAAGAGATTTTGTGACATTGCGGTATACACAGGTTATACGTTCTCTGATATTTGGGGATATTGCGGTATACGCAGGTTGTACTGTCTCTGAAATTATGTGATATTGTGGTATACGCATGTTTTACGTTCTCTGAGATTTTGTGATATTGTGGTATACGCAGGTTGCAGTTTGCCAGAGATTTAGTGATATTGTGGTATAAGCAGGTTATACGTTCTCTGAGATTTTGTGATTTTGTGGTTTACGCAGTTTGTACGTTCTCTGAGATTTTGGGATATTGCTGTATACGCTGGTTGTAGTTTCCCTGAGATTTTGTGATATTTTGGTATGCGCAGGTTATACGTTCGCTGAGATTTCGCGATATTGCGGTATAGACAGATTGTAGATTCTCTGCGATTTTGTGATATTGTGGTATACGCAGGTTGTATGTTCTCTGAGATTTTGTGATATTGTGGTATACGCAGGTTGTATGTTCTCTGAGATTTTGGGATATTGTGGTATACACACGGTGTAAGTTCTCTGAGATTTTCTGATATTGTTGTATACGCAGATTGTACGTTCCTTGGGATTTTGGAATATTGTGGTATACGCAGGTTGTAGATTATCTGCGATTTTGTGATATTGTGGTATACGCAGGTTGTACTTACCCTGAGATTTTGTGATATTGTGGTATATGCAGTTTGTACGTTTTCTGAGATTTTGGGATAATGCGGTATACGCATGTTGTACTTTCCCTGAGAATTTGTGATATTGCGATATACGCAGGTTGTAGTTTCCCTGAGATTTTGTTATATTGTGGTATACGCAGGTTGTACTTCTCTGAAATTTCGCGATATTGCGGTATACGCAGGTTGTAGATTCTCTGCGATTTGGTGATATTGTGGTATACGTGGGTTGTAGGTTCAATGAGAATTTGTGATATTGCGTTATACGCAGGTTGTATTTTCCCAGAGATTTTGTGATATTGCGGTATACACAGGTTATACGTTCTCTGACACTTTGGGGTATTACGGTATGCGCAGGTTGTACGTTCACTGATATTTTGGGATATTGCGGAATATGCAGGTTGTACATTCTCAGAGATTATGTGATATTGTGTTATACGCATATTTTCCGTTCTCTGAGATATTGCGATATTGTGGTATACGCAGGTTGTAGTTTCACTGAGATTTTATGATATTGTGGTATACGCAGTTTGTACGTCTCTAAGATTTTGTGTTATTGTGTATACGCAGCTTGTACTTTCACTGAGATTTTGTGATATTGTGGTATACGCATGTTTTATGTTCTCTGAGATTTTGTGATATTGTGGTATAAGGAGTTTGTATGTTCTCAGAGATTTTCGGATATCGCTGTATACGCAGGTTGTAGTTTCCCTAATATTTTGTTATATTGTGGTATACACAGGTTGTACGTTCTCTGAGATTTCGCGATATTAAAGTATACGTAGATTGTAGATTCTCTGCGATTTAGTGATATTGCGGTATACGCAGGTTGTAGATTGTCTGCGATTTTGTGATATTGTGGTATACGCAGGTTTTAGTTTGCCTGAGATTTTGTGATATTGTGGTATACGCAGGTTGTACGTTCTCTGAGATTTTGTGATATTGTCGTATACGCCGGTTGTAGTTTCCCTGAGATTTTGTGATATTGCGGTATACGTAGATTGTAGATTCTCTGCGATTTAGTGATAGTGTGGTATACGCAGGTTGTAGTTTCCCTGTGATTTTTTTATAATTTGGTATACACAGGTTGTACGTTCTCTGAGATTTAGGGATATTTCTGTATACGCATGTTGTACTTTCCCTGAGATTTTGTGATATTATGGTATACGCAGGTTGTACGTTCTCTAAGATTTTGTGATATTGTGATATACGCAGGTTGTACTTTCCCTGAGATTTTGTGATATTGTGGTATATGCAAATTTTACGTTCTCTGAGATTTTGTGATATTGTTGTATGCGCAGGTTGTACGTTCTCTGAGATTTTTTGATATTGTTGTATACGCAGTTTGTACGTTCTCTGAGAATTTTGTTATATTGTGGTATACCCAGGTTGTAGCTTCGCTGTGATTTTGTGATGTTGTGTTATACCCAGGTTGTAGTTTCCCTGAGATTTTGTGATATTGTGGTATACGCAGTTTGTAGATTCTTTTCGATTTTTTGATATTGTGGTATACGCAGTTTGTAGATTCTTTTCGATTTTGTGATATTGTGGTATACGCAGGTTATTGTTTCCTTGATATTTTGTGATATTGTGGTTTACGCAGGTTGTACTTTCCCTGAGATTTTGTGATATTGTGGTGTATGCAAATTTTTCGTTCTCTGAGATTTTGTGATATTGTTGTATGCGCAGGTTGTACGTTCTCTGAAATTTTGTGATATTGCTCTATACGCAGGTTGTAATTTCCCTCAGATTTTTTATATTGTGGTATACGCAGGTTTTACGTTCTCGGAGATTAGATGATATTGTGGTATACCCAACTTGTAGTTTCCTTGAGATTTTGTGATATTGTGGTATACACAGGTTGTACGTTCTCTGAGATTTCGGGATATTTCTGTATACGAAGTTTGTACGTTCACTGAGATTTTGTGATATTGTGATATACGCATGTTGTACTTTCCCTGAGATTTTGTGATATTGTTGTATGCGCTGGTTTTACGTTCTCTGTGATTTTGTAATATTGTGGTATACGCAGGTTGTAATTTGTCTGAGATTTTGTGATATTGTGGTATACGCAACTTGTACGTTCTCTGAGATTTTGTGATATTGCGTTGTAAGTAGGTTGTATTTTCCCTGAAATTTTCTGATATTGTGATAAACCCATATTGTACGTTCTCTGAGATTTTGTGATATTGTGGTATACGCAGTTTGTACGTTCTCTGAGATTTTGTGATATTGTGGTATACGCAGGTTATTGTTTCCTTGATATTTTGTGATATTGTGGTTTACGCAGGTTGTAAATTCCCTGAGATTTTGTGATATTGTGGTATACCCAGGTTGTAGGTTCTCTGAAATTTTGTGATATTGTGGTATCCGCAGGTGTCAATTTCCTTGAGTATTTGTAGTATTGTGGTATATGCAGTATGGAATGGTGACGGATTAGTTTTTTGGGGGAATGAGCAAATTGTAAAGAATGCATGGGTCGTTAATCTGATTAGCTAGGTCTAGGATAGAAAGTGTTGATCAGCACTACCCGACTTTCAGCACTACCCGAGTTTCAAATAGAGCAATAAATAACTATTCTGAATAAAGCCTAAATTAGCTTTCTCTTTTGTCTTTTCACTACACCTCCGTGACGTGCTTGTTAACCACAACCCCTTAGCTAGTTGCTCACATTATTATCTTTACATTCAAATGTCTTCCATTCATCTGTCTTTGAATTAAGACCAACTGTCAATGGCCAGCAATAAAATACCAATTGTGTGACACTATAAGTATACCGCCAGAATCGTCCATTCTACACTCTCCACTCCTAGATGTGAATCGATGTAGCTACTTAACATTTCAACAATGACTGACGACAACAACAGCAACAAACCAAACAACAATGACCTGATTTTCAATGACAGAACGATTCAGTATTTCTCGACTGTTTTTCTTAACAAGATTAAAACTAAGAAGAAGAATAGGTCAGTGATAAAATATCGGTATTCCAGTTATAAAAATAATATATAATTGTATTGCTAAAAATGAATATACATTCAGATAGATAGATAGATAGATAGATAGATAGATAGATAGATAGATATGAACAGACTGGAATAGATAGATAGATAGATAGATAGATAGATAGATAGATAGATAGATAGATATGAACAGACTGGAATAGATTGATATGAACAGACTGGAATAGATAGATAGATAGATAGATAGATAGATAGATAGATAGATAGATAGATAGATATGAACTGACTGAGATAGATAGATATTAACACACTAGGATAGATAGATAGATAGATAGATAGATAGATAGATAGATAGATAGATAGATAGATAGAAAGAAAGAAAGAAAGAAAGAAAGAAAGAAATGCACTCACTTTACTGACCTTTAATTAGTAGCAATTAGTTCTTTGGTGGTGTCGTTCAGGATCGGTCCATGTCGTTCACATCAGTTCTTTTTCTACTTGTTTGGCTGGTATTTTTTGTAAATCTCATATAACTGGACTAATGAATTTCAACATCGTCATCATCATCGTCATCATCATCATCATTATCAAATTCTTCTTCTTCTTCTTCTTCTTCTTCTTGTGTAAGAACTAAAACGTAAGTGATTTGAATAAGGTGCAGTGTACCTAAATAAATGGTAGTGTTCAGAATGTCGGGATGCACAATGTTATTCTTCATACAATGCAGTGTTCCTAATAAAATGTCGGGTTCTTCATAAAGTGCTGTCTTCTTAATAAAAACTAGGGCGCCTAATAAAGTGCAGTGTGCCTAATAAAATATATATTTGAATGTTAGACCAGCACGCCAGTAATGTGAGGCTGGGATAGGTATATATACGAGTAGTGTACAGAATACCTCATTTCAGAAATATAGACAGATGTACATTTTAACACCCCAATTAATTTCAGGTAGAAACCTTGAGAACTCTGGTTCGTGTAGCACCAGCACATTTATTATTATTATTATTATTATTATTATTATTATTATTATTATTTCCTTTGATTTCTGGTGTGTACACATTTCGTTCCGGGTCCCGCCCAGGGACCTACGGTTAGAAATGTCATCATGACATTTTCCACTGGCAAAAAAAATTACATAGATAAAGCCCTTCGTAAGGTGTGAGCTGTGCTCGTGAGAACAATTTTTTTAAGGCATGGCCTTCCAGGAATCCCTTCAATTAATCTACTGGAATCTTTTCCAATCAATCCGAGGGCTCCAACTACAACAGGGATAGTTGATTATTATTATTATTATTATTATTATTATTATTATTATTATTATTATTGTATGTGCTATCATCGTCCCTGTCCCGGGAGTAAATCTAATTATCTAATTAATTAATTACCTAATTAACAAATCCCTTCCGGGATCTATGAGAAAAAAAGGGCACTATATGAGAGTTATAATTTTTTTTAAATCGAGTTCACACCAAGCAAGGCGGTAAAGTCACCGAAACACAAAACATAATCACGCGCATATAAACAAACATCCATTTCACCCCATGCAAGGCAGTAAAGCCACTAAGACACAAGAGGTTACTGGGCGTGGTAGAATTAGGAACAGAAATATTACTAATGAGCGGAAAGAAAAAAGAGTATTCAGGAGGATAGTAGATAACGATTTACACTGCATTTAAATTCTTCCAGATTAGAGATGACTGGAAAGTATGAAGCCAGAAGGGCGTCCCACAAGTGAGAGGTGCGAGAAAATTAACTGTTCGACTTTACGGCTTCATCTAGCCAGCTCAACTGTAAATTGGTGAGACCTCGTCTAGTACTGCGCTTAAATTCAAAGAGTCTAGACACCATAGCGAAGAGCGATATTTATTTGTAATAGTTAAAAAAATGTGACACAAGGCCAAAATGGGGAATGGGGGGAGGACGGGCTCCATCTGTCTTAACTTTAAATTTAGCTAGCCACAAACACTGACCCAAACATAGCACAATATTCCTAACACGACAGCGAAGAGCTCATCCGAACAATTACCATGAAAGAATTTATAAAAAAGGCAAACTTTGTGTCGGTGGGCAAGTGGCTGAACCCAAGGTGCCAGATCGCGGTCAATAATATGGCTGAATCTTCTTTAGATTTTATCAAGGATCTCTAGATAGATAGAAGGAGCAGCATGTCACATGTGGCAGCAATAATTTAAATGAATGAATGGTAGACTTATAGATATGCAAGACAGACTCTGCAGAGAAATATTGTCTCGAACGACAGTGAACAAACTTTCTTAGCAGCTGACCTACCAATGGATTCAATATAGTTTTTAGCACTTCATGTCAGCCGAGAACGATAGCCCAAGATGGAAGTTAGCATCAGCCATCTTGGATGGAAGACAGAGAGGTTTCTCTCAGATGAGAAGAGCAGTTCATTTTTGGAAGCCGTTAAAATTTACTTTGTCCCAGTTAAAAACAGACTGAAGGTCGTTTTGGATATCAGCATTTTATCAAACTGATCAGACTTACTATCGAGACAAGCAAGTTTCGTTTAGTTGAAGAGTGTTTGGCAGGTGATCTGTGAAATTTCGTACAGTATCTGTTTATATTTCTGAGATGAGGTATTATGTACACTATTTACATTATTCGGACTATTGTCCTCATCTTTATCGCCATATTTATTACAACGTTTCGGCCTTTCAGTATCTGTCTATATTTCTGAGATGAGTTATTATGTACACTATTTACATTATTCGGACTATTGTCCTCATCTTTGTCGCCATATTTATTACAACGTTACGGACCTCCAGTATCTGTCTATATTTCTGAGATAAGGTATAATGTACACTATTTACATTATTCAGACTATTGTCCTCATCTTTGTCGCCATATTTATTACAACATTACGGCCCTTCAATATCAGTCTATATTTCTGAGATGAGGTATTATGTACACTATTTACATTATTCAGGCTATTGTCCTCATCTTTTTCGCCATATTTATTACAACGTTACGCCCCTTCAGTATCTATCTATATTTCTGAGATGAGTTATTATGTACACTATTTACATTATTCGGTCTATTTTCCTCATCTTTGTCGATATATTTATTACAACGTTACGGCCCTCCAGTATCTGTCTGTATTTCTGAGATGAGGTATTATATACACTATTTACATTATTCGGACTATTGTCCTCATCTTTATTGCTATATTTATTACAACGTTTCGGCCTTTCAGTATCTGTCTATATTTCTGAGATGAATTATTATGTACACTATTTACATTATTTGGACTATTGTCCTCATTTTTGTCGCCATATTTATTACAACGTTACGGCCCTTCAGTATCTGTCTATATTTCTGAGATGAGTTATTATGTACACTATTTACATTATTCGGACTATTTTCCTCATCTTTGTCGCCATATTTATTACAACGTTACGGCCCTCCAGTATCTGTTTATATTTCTGAGATGAGGTATTATATACACTATTTACATTATTTAGACTATTGTTCTCATTTTTGTCGCCATATTTATTACAACGTTACGGCCCTTCAGTTTCTGTCTATATTTCTGAGATGAGGTATTATGTACACTATTTACATTATTCGGACTATTGTCATCATCTTTGTCGCCATATTTATCACATTCTTCAGTCAGCTTTAATCTGGAAGAATTTAAATACAATGTCAATCGTTATCTACTGTCCTCCTGATTACTCTCTCTTTTGGTTGGAATGTCGAACTGAACCCTTTATTTCGCTCTAGTTTCACGTCCCATGTTTAATGGATGTCATTTATCAGTTATCTCCTGTTAACAAGTTTTTAATTAACAGAAATAATTAGTTTTTAATCCCCTCTCCAAGTTCTCCACCGCCTTAACTCACACTCTTTATCCACTTTGCCGTGCGTCACTGGATCTAACTAACGCCTTTATCCACTGTGCCGTGTGTCCCTGAGGACATCTCTGTATGAATTTCTGGGTATTACAAACCTAATGTCATAAGCACCGATTTTTATACCGGTGCTCATATTGCAATTTGTGCTGTTATCTTTGAATGTTTTTACCGGAGCTCATATTGCAATTTTTGTTGTTGTTATCGTTTTTCTCTGGCACTCCTTATTACTGGTTCCCATATTGTATTTATTTCTATGCTTGGTCGGCTCAGGAGATTTTGTGGCCTAGCATATATGCTGATTCCTTAAGTTTACGAATTTTCCAATGGTGTTCTTTGTCTATGATCTCAACCTCATCCCTTTTCTCTCCATATGGGATCAGCCAAGCCTGATTTTTCCACTTCCCCTCGTGTTACAGCTTTCTGGTGTTCTTGAAGCCTTACCTTTAGAGGGCGGCATGTCTCTCCTTTATATTTCTTTCTGCAGGACACATGGCAAAGTGGATAAAGGCATTGGTTAGATCCAGTGACAGGACCCAAAGAGTTGTGAGTTCAATACCCGGTTAAGGTGATGGAGAGATTGGAAAGGGGAATTAACAGGAGATAACTGATAACTGACATCCATTAGACATGGCACGTGGAACTAGAACAGTCTACCCCAGCGAGCGAAATAAAGGTTTCAGTTCGACATTCCAACCACCTGAAGAAGGCCGGAGCGTACAACGGCCGAAACGTTGTGATAAATATGGCGACAAAGATGAGGCGTCGATATATTTTACTCACATTAGTTTTAGTACACAATGCCCCATATCACAAAACCGTAGTTTTACGTTTCCACATTTTTCTTACTACAATTTGAAGTTCCTTATAATTTGTCAGATTTTGAATATTTTTTTAGAAACATTGGAAACCTGTATTATTATTATTATTATTATTATTATTATTATTATTATTATTATTATTATTATCTGCTCACGTGGCCAAGTGTTTCGCAGTCTGACAGGTTTGATACCACGGGTTGATCCAAGCATTGTGAGTGAAATTGGGTAGACGGAACTCTTTGAAAGTTGTCAACGGTTGTGCTAGCACGAAGTCACAAGTCATCGTGACCGAGGGTTTGAACGCACTGGCCCTGTTCAGACTGCTGATCACGCCAAATAACGTTCTCTCTCCCAGAAACTGTAACTAAGGTCCGATCAGCATAGTTGCAGTAGAAATCGCACTGTGATGAGGTCTATGGGAGCTAAACAAACACAAATGCGCCTTAACAGGCGTCTGAAATGAGGATTAGGTAGCAAACCTAGTATCCTAATAATGATACTACTACTACTACTACTACTACTACTACTACTACTACTACTAATAATAATAATAATAATAATAATAATAATATGAACAGTACCAGTTCGTGGAAATTATTGTGATTGTTGTTATTATTTCCTTGGGTTTCTGTTGTATACACATTTCATTCCGCGTCCCAACCAGAGACCTAAGTTCAGAAATGGCAACATGACATTTTCCACTGATCATTTTTGTAAAAAGAATAAATAAATAAGATTACACACATTTTAAATTCGATAAAATTCTTCGTAAAGTGTAAGCGGTCTTTATTAGTACAATTTTTGCAGTATTTCTTCAAAGCATGGCCTACCAGGAATACCTTCAATGATTTTTTTCGGAACATTTTTCAAATAAATCCAAGTGCTCCAACTACAACTGGAATTATTGATGTCCTCATATGCGACGTTTTTGAGATTTCCGCTTCAAGATCTTTGTATTTTGTTGGTTTCATTGAAGATCTTCAACGATAAATTACAATCTGCAGAGAGTGCCATAAGAAAGCACCTCTTTTTCTGGTCTTTGATCACTATGCCTGGTCGATTAGCTTTCATTGTTCTGTCTGTGTGTATTGTAAAGTCTCATAAAATCTTTTCAGGTCCTATCTCTGTAACCGCGTCTGGTTGATGTTCGTACCTGTTTCTTGCACTTTCCTTTCCCTAAAAAATTGCAGATTTTCCAGTGCAGATATTAGCCCACTCTATCATGCCGTGTTTTATAGCCAATGGGTGCTAACATTGTGACACTTGATACAAGATGGTCAATTGTTTATTATTATTATTATTATTATTATTATTATTTGTGTTTGTTATGTTTCATGGTTTGTGTCCTGTAGAGCCTGGTTCAAACTATGGCCCTTGGGCCCTCTAGGAAAATAGTCATTTAATTGATAGCATTTTTTTAGTATATGGGATGTTACTAGCATGTCGATCTTCTGGGCAACTTGTATGTTGATGAGACCTGGGACACTTAGTAAAATTGTCCATTCCTTTTCTAACGAGGCTTAGAGCTCCGATTACTGTTGTTACAATCTCAGTATTCATTCCTCACATCCTGTTAATCTTGATCTCCATCTCCTTGTATTTGGATAATTTCTTGATAATTTTCATGGAGCTGTTTCTCTCAGATGGTTATAAGCATACACTTCCTGAATTTATTGTCTTTTATGATAATGTCAGGTCTGTTGGCTTTTATTTCGCTGTCAGTTTGAATTGGCATATCCCAGAGGATTGTTACATCGTTATTTTGGGTAACTGTGTCTGGTTGGTGCTCATACCATCTCTCAGTGGTTTCGATTTTGTGCTTCTCTACTTATTATTTCTTTGTTGCTCTCTTATGTTCTATCCTGCAGGGCTGGGTCCACACTGTAGTTTTATGCTTTTCCAGGGAAAATATATTCTTTTACTTCATCCAGATTATTATTATTATTATTAATTCTTTGTTGATCTCTTGTGTTCTCTGCTGCATAGCTGGGTCCACACTGTAGTTCTATGCTTCTCAAGGGGACATGTTTCCTTTCACTTCAACCACATTATTATTATTATTATTATTATTATTATTATTATTATTATTATTATTATTATTTCTTTGTTGGTCTCTTGTGTTCTATCCTGCAGGGCTGGGTCCACACTGTACTTCTATGCTTCTCTAGGGGACATGTCTCCGTTCCATATTATTATTATTATTATTATTTCTTTGTTAGTCACTTGTGTTCTCTGCTGCATAGCTGGGTCCGCACTTTAGTTCTATGCTTCTCAAGGGGACATGTTTCGTTTCACTTCATTCATATTATTATTATTATTATTATTATTATTAAACTTATTATTATTATTTCTTTGTTCGTCTCTTGTGTTTTATTCTGCAGGGCTGGGTACACACTGTATTCACCTGACTGAACTATTGCTTTAAATATGACTTGGTTATAAATTTGGAAGATATCCTTTTTTTCTTTTGTTATTTCTTCTTTTTCTTTCCGTTTCTCATTCGGATGTTCCGTATTTTTTCCTCCCAGTTTGCTAATCAAATACAGCATAGAATGCGGTTTATACAAATATGACATGAAACTTTGTCATATTTATCAAACATGGCCGTGTTTTTATGATCCCAAACCGGAAGTAGAACTCGACAACGCATGCAATGTTTTATTCCTCAGCCAAGACTTAATGCTTCTTTTTCCTTTTCTTTTTTATTTCATTTTTTTATGTTTGTTATTGGTTCTGCATTTGTAACCGATAACAAATTTCCTTAAGACCTCAGTAAATTTAATATCGGTTGTAGCTGACACATGTGTCACTTTCAAATATAAACATTTTTCTAAAAGTGGAATCTTCTGATAATTAGATTTTTTTTAGGTTTTTATTTCCGCTTTCTTTCTTTCAATTCCTATTCTTTCTCTTTCTTTCTTTCTTTCTTTCTTTCAATTCCTATTCTTTCTCTTTCTTTCTTTCTTTCTTTCTTTCTTTCAAAGCCTATTCTTTATCTTTCTTTCTTTCTTTCTTTCTTTCAATTCCTATTCTTTCTCTTTCTTTCTTTCTTTCTTTCTTTCTTTCAATTCCTATTCTTTCTCTTTCTTTCTTTCTTTCTTTCAATTCCTATTCTTTCTCTTTCTTTCTTTCAATTCCTATTCTTTCTCTTTCTTTCTTTCTTTCTTTCTTTCTTTCAATTCCTATTCTTCTCTCTTTCTTTCTTTCTTTCTTTCTTTCAAAGCCTATTCTTTATCTTTCTTTCTTTCTTTCTTTCAATTCCTATTCTTTCTCTTTCTTTCTTTCTTTCTTTCTTTCTTTCTTTCAATTCCTATTCTTTCTCTTTCTTTCTTTCTTTCTTTCAATTCCTATTCTTTCTCTTTCTTTCTTTCTTTCTTTCTTTCTTTCTTTCAATTCCTATTCTTTCTCTTTCTTTCTTTCTTTCTTTCTTTCTTTCAAAGCCTATTCTTTATCTTTCTTTCTTTCTTTCAATTCCTATTCTTTCTCTTTCTTTCTTTCTTTCTTTCTTTCTTTCAATTCCTATTCTTTCTCTTTCTTTCTTTCTTTCAATTCCTATTCTTTCTCTTTCTTTCTTTCAATTCCTATTCTTTCTCTTTCTTTCTTTCTTTCTTTCTTTCTTTCAATTCCTATTCTTTCTCTTTCTTTCTTTCTTTCTTTCTTTCTTTCTTTCTTTCAAAGCCTATTCTTTATCTTTCTTTCTTTCTTTCTTTCAATTCCTATTCTTTCTCTTTCTTTCTTTCTTTCTTTCTTTCTTTCAATTCCTATTCTTTCTCTTTCTTTCTTTCTTTCTTTCAATTCCTATTCTTTCTCTTTCTTTCTTTCTTTCTTTCTTTCAATTCCTATTCTTTCTCTTTCTTTCTTTCTTTCTTTCTTTCTTTCAATTCCTATTCTTTCTCTTTCTTTCTTTCTTTCTTTCAATTCCTATTCTTTCTCTTTCTTTCTTTCAATTCCTATTCTTTCTCTTTCTTTCTTTCTTTCTTTCTTTCTTTCAATTCCTATTCTTTCTCTTTCTTTCTTTCTTTCTTTCTTTCTTTCAAAGCCTATTCTTTATCTTTCTTTCTTTCTTTCTTTCAATTCCTATTCTTTCTCTTTCTTTCTTTCTTTCTTTCTTTCTTTCAATTCCTATTCTTTCTCTTTCTTTCTTTCTTTCTTTCAATTCCTATTCTTTCTCTTTCTTTCTTTCAATTCCTATTCTTTCTATTTCTTTTTCTTTTTTTCTTTCTTACTTTCTTTCTTTCTTTCTCTCTTTCAATTCCTATTCTTTCTCTTTCTTTCAATTCTTATACTTTCTTTCTTTCAATTCCGATTTTTTCTTTCTCTCTTTCTCTCTTTCTTTCTTTTCTTTTCTTTCTTTCAATTTCTTTCGTTTTTATTTCTTTCTTTCTTTCAATTACTATACATTCTCTTTCTTTCTTTCTTTCTTTCTGTTCCTATTCTTTCTTTATTTCTTTCAATTCGTATACTTTCTGTCCTTCTTTTTTCAATTCGTATTCTTTCTTTTTTCCTTCTTTCTTTCTTTCTTTCAATTCCTATTCTTTCTTTCTTGCTATCTTACTTTCTTTCTTTACTCCTTTCTTTCTTTCAATTCCTATTCTTTCTTTCTTCCTTTCTTTCTTTCAATTCCTATTTTTTCTTTCTTTTTTCTTTCTTTCTTTCTTTCTTTCAATTCCTATTCTTTCTTTCTGACTTTCTTTCTTTCAATTCCTCTTCTTTCTTCCTTTCTTTCTTTCTTTCTTTCTTTCTTTCTTTCTTTCTTTCAATTCCTATTCTTTCTTTCTTCCGTCCTTTCTTTCTTTCAATTCCTATTTTTCTTTCTTTCTTTCTTTCTTTCAATTCCTATTCTTTTCTTTCTTTCTTTCTTTCTTTCTTTCAATTCCCTTTCTTTCTTTCTTTCTCTCTTTCTATTTTGTCTTTTCTTACTTTCTGTTAACAATGTTCAGCTTTGTTTTTTTTTCTTTTAACAATCTATTCGTATTTGTTTATTTATTTATTTTCTTTCTTTCTTTCTTTCTTTCTTTCTTTCTTTCTTTCTTTCTTTCTTGTGTGGACCAGTACATTCACCCATGCTAACTCACCTGAGTAAAGCAGGGTCGACCGCTTCGCTGCAAAAGTACTACCACTAACGATACACCCTATACACCTCAAATTTCATGAAATACGTCTTTAATATTTTTTAAAATATTTCTATCGATAGTAACACTTACTGTTCAATAAATGAATGCCTAATGTTTCCTGTATGGAAACGGCTGATCTCACACTTACTTTAAGCACACAGTGTCCTCGCCTATCAATGTAGGCGGCGAAAGAATTTATGTGCAAATCTATTTACACTTCTACATACCAACGCATACCCAGACATCAGGTGATATTTAATTTGTAAGACATAAAAACAAATCTGTCTTGGTTTTTTTTCTCTTTCTTTTTTTTTTGTCCATATGACGGAGGCAGGAATAAAAGTTACAGTCTGTCACATCTCAAGATTTGGCAAACGAATCTAAATGTTAGAAAAATAAGGTTCTATTAGATTTCCGCTGTCAAAAAAAATAATTAAAATTTAAAATGTCAAAATTAAAATTCTCGAAAAATACAAAACGAAAAATCATTATTAAATGAATCACTGTATGCCAAGTAGTAAGTAAATACATTTACTTTACTAAGGCAGGTTTGCCACAAGGCTGAACTTATTGAGCCCGTAAAAAGTTTAGGAACTAATTATTTGCAACACATCAAGCTAACACTCTAATATTATGTTAGTAACGTCTGAAAATATGTAAAATAATTGCGTATTCCGGATTCCATCAAAAAAACGCCGGCTGAATCAAGGGTATGTGGTTTCGAGTCTTTTTTCGAATGCTCGATCTTCTTTGGGTGATGCGAGAGATTCCTTATATCTCCTCATAAGTTGGATCATTATACCCATCTTCCTGTTGCCCGGGGATTTTTTGCGTGCTTACACTAATTTCAAGCTAGGTGCACTTCCTTGATTCTGTTAGTGCCCCTACCGACATAGTTCGGGGCCCGATTTTACACTCAAAGGGTACATTCTGGATCAACCTACTGAGGCACTTAGGTTTTTTGTCATTCTGAAGTGACACCGAGTATAACAAAAACTTCGTCTATATCCCTTAGGGTAAATCCAGTATTTTCTGGCTCACCACAGATCGCCCGGTTCATACTCCTTTCACGCCCTTCAACAGCTCATCCATTTTTCCTGTTTAGAAAGAAGTTCTTGACTCCTTTCTTCTTCTGAGGCCGTAAGAGTGATGCTATCATGAATTTGTTGTGATAGGTGTGGAGAGTGGCTACTTCTCTTCATAAAGGGTTGGCGGTTTACTGTTTGCTGCTTCCGGACTGGTAGTTAGGAGCCTGAAATCTTGCGTTGCATTTAAAGAGGCTGCTTTGATCAACGGTTGCATAATATCGGTGTTCTTGCAGTGCCATGTCACGTATGGAAGGGTGTCTCTGCATGCACCTACAGCGGGCAACCCCGAGGCCAGAGTATGTTGCAGTCTGCACCAATTCCCAGACTAAACATGTTACATTAGAGGACCGACTGCTACAACTATTCTTGGTCTTTTCCTTACCCAAATAACGCATTATGACGGTCCTTTCCTTAATCCTCCCGATATACAGTCTTTTCTCTCACTTTCACACTCTGTAACCCCCCACCCCTGCGTACTAGTGGCATTACCACCTTTCTTAAGGTGAAATGAAAAATGAAATGCAATGTCAATCGCCATCATCTATCTTCTTGAATCCTGTTCATCTTTTGTACTTTCCTCAATCCTCCCTATACTCAGTCTTTTCTCTCACTTTCACTCCCTGTAAACCCCTGCGTACTAGTGGCATACCCACCTTGCTTGGGGTGAAGTGATTAAAAAAATTAGTCCACGAGAAATTATTGTCAATTATCTACCAATGACAAGAATACAACACTTGTTGACAGAAATATTTTCTTAGGAACCACAAATATAATCAGATTAAAAGATTATATTTTAAAAGATTATAATAAACTCCATCCAATACATGGATTGAAAGCTACTCAAGGTAGAGATTTACTATTAAAAGGGTCATGATGAATGAAGTGTGTGATATAAATGAAAGCTGGGGATTTAGGAAGTGAATATGATCAGGATAAGGAGGATAGACAACGATTTACTCTTAACTTCAAAAGGTTAAGATTGTAGTGTAGAGGGTTACTGTCAGAGTGGTTATGATGAAAAAGGTGTATGATATGAATGGAAAAGGGGGTGGCAGGGAATAAAGATGATGAGGATAAGGAGAATAGATAACGATTGACCTTTGACTTGAGGAGGTTAAGATTGTAGTCTAGAGGGTTACTAGTTGTTGTGATGAATGAGGTATGTGATTTGGAGGAAAGATGAGGTGTTAGGAAGTAAAGATTATAAGGATAAGGAGGATATATAACAATTGACCCTTGACCTGTATGAACAAGTTAAAATTGTAATGTAGAGGTTGACTGTTGAAATGGTTCTGATGCATAACGTGTGATATTAATGAAAGAGGAGGTGGTAGGAAATAGCAAATACGAGGTTAAGTGGCATAAATAAAGACTGACTTGAAGAGGCCAATACTAGCAAAGTTATACAAGGTTTACCCGTACAAAGCTCGATAGCCACTCAAGATAGAGCGTTACTGTTAAAAACATTATGATCAATAAGGCCAATGGTATGAATGTAAGAGGAAGTGATAGCAAGTGAAGATTATGAGGATAAGGAGGATAGATATCGAATGACCTTTGACTTGAAGAGGATAAGATTGCAGTGTAGAGGGCTACTGTCAAAATGGTTATGAAGAATGAGGTGTGTGATAGGAATGAAAGAGGAAGTGATACGAAGTGAAGATTATGAGGAAAAGGATAGATAACGATTGACCTTTGACTTGAAGAGGTTAAGATTGCAGTGTAGAGGGCTACTGTCAAAATGGTTATGAAGAATGAGGTGTGTGATATGAAGGAAAGAAAAGGTGGTAGGCAGTGTTGATTCTGAGGATAAAGACGATAGATAACGACATACTCAAGACTTGAAGCGGTTAAATTTTAGAATTTGTCAAAATCATTATGATGGTAATTATTTCATCTCACACATTTTTCGTCTCTTTACCGATGATTAAATTGTTGTTCTTCCTTGATTTTGACGTCTACATTTTGTAGCATGCCCTTCTGGCTGTCCCTTTTGCTGACAACCATATACGATACCTTCTTAAAATTAATGGTTAGTCTTTTCTTCCGGCTTTCCATTACTACATTTTCTAACAGTTCTTGAAACTTTCTTGAAATTTTATACTCTATAATTAAATGAAAAAATAAGAAACAACATTTTGTAACCTAGGAAGGTTTACTGAATGAGGAGTAACCAAAACAGAGGTTGGAAATAAAACGGTAATCTTTATAATATCAACGAATTACAATACTCGCAGCGTCGTGAAGCAGGTAAACCACTGCTAGTAGTGGACTACTAATACAGCATATTACCCCCACTTACAATAGTCTCCAATGGATCCATGAGGATTGGGACATACCCATTAGTGTACATAAAAATGGTATATAACAATAATAAAAATAATTGCCAATGCATTTTCATAGTAAAAATCATTTCCAATGCATTTTCATAGTAAAAATCATTCCCAATGCATTTTCATAGTAAAAATCATCTCCAATGCATTTTCATAGTAAAAATCATTTCCAATGCATTTTCATAGTAAAAATCATTGGCCAATGCATTTTCATAGTAAAAATCATCTCCAATGCATTTTCATAGTAAAAATCATTTCCAATGCATTTTCATAGTAAAAATCATTTTCAATGCATTTTCATAGTAAAAATAATTTCCAATGCATTTTCATAGTAAAAATCATCTCCAATGCATTTTCATAGTAGAAATCACTGGCCAATGCATTTTCATAGTAAAAATCATTGGCCAATGCATTTTTATAGCAAAAATCAGTTTCCAATGCATTTTCATAGTTGTTGTAACCTAGAAAGGGTTATTGAATGTTGAATAACCAAAATGGAATGAAATGGTAATCTTTATAATGGTAATCTGGCTGCTGGTCTAGCTTTTTAAAGTCGCTGACTGATGCCAAATCAACTTCAAGCAATCGGATGTCTAGCCACACTGTGGTACAGCGAAACAGGCTGTCAGTTTTTACTCATATATATATAAAACCTATCAAACAAAATTATATAAAATAGCTACAAATAACTGCATTCGTATCAAGAATTATTTCTACTAAATAATGTCGAGAATAATTCGAAATATAATCATTGCCACCTACCCCATAACCGTTAGCATAATAGAGCCTGATTCCCAAAACATATGGCCCAAAACATATATATATATATATATATATATATATATATATATATATATATATATATATATATATATATATATATATATATATATATATTGAGGTAAAAACCGAGCGGCGACAGTATATATATGCAATGAGAACGAAAGTAATATATAAATTCCAACGTTCACAGCATTAATCCAAACGACGGCTCGATACCGATAGTAGAGCGATAATTATTTGAAATGCACTGAAACTAAGTTGCATCTTTGTAGTGAGTTTAATCGTTTTGTCTGTATGATAAAGTTATAACAAATATACATATATATATATGCATATATATATATATATATATATATATATATATATATATATATATATATATATAATTAAGTTATAAGGAACTTGGTAAACCGAATTGGTAAATCCAAAGAGGATGAAATCCTGAGAGCTCAATGTTAGGACAGAGCTAATATGTAATGAAAAACAATGTGTTTCATTATATATATATATATATATATATATATATATATATATATAGGGTGATTGAAAAGTAACTGCACATTTTAAAATACTTATAATTTATTTCTTAACTATAATTTTTACAAGAAATGATGGATATGAGAAGAAAGCGTTTAGTATTTTTTCTTTAAAATTCAATATGGCCACCAGATTTTGTTACCAGTTTCTTGAGCCGCCCAAGTATCGTATCAACTGATTTTACCAGGAACTCTTGGAACATGAAAAGCATAACTGTTGGTCTTTGCCCTTCAAGTTCTTCCAGACCCTTCCTTTGACCAACCGCAAAGAAAAATGCCACAGGGTGTTAATTCATGACCCCTAGCTGGTCATTTATACATAAAATAGCGATTTACTTTTGAATCACCTTGTATATAAAATATATACAATACTTAAATTTTGCTGCTGTCCGGGAAAACGAAATATTATAGGATTATATTTAATGAACGGTAATTGTGCGACAATAACGTTAAACATCTTTATGTCCACACGAATCTTTTACATTATTTACATTATTCGGACTATTGTCCTCATCTTTGTCACCATATTTATTATAACGTTTCGGCCTTTCGGTATCTGTCTATGTTTCTGAGATGACGTATTATGTACACTATTTACATTATTCGGACTATTGTCCTCATGTTTGTCGCCATATTTATTACAACGTTTCGACTTTTCAGTATCTGTCTATGTTTCTGAGATGACGTATTATGTACACTATTTACATTATTCGGACTATTGTCCTCATCTTTGTCGCCATATTTATTACAATGTTTCGGCCTTTCAGTATCTGTCTATATTTCTGAGATGAGGTATTATGTACACTATTTACATTATTCGGACTATTGTCCTCATCTTTGTCGCCATATTTATTACAATGTTTCGGCCTTTCAGTATCTGTCTATGTTTCTGAGATGACGTATTATGTACACTATTTACATTATTCGGACTATTGTCCTCATCTTTGTCGCCATATTTATTACAATGTTTCGGCCTTTCAGTATCTGTCTATGTTTCTGAGATGACGTATTATGTACACTATTTACATTATTCGGACTATTGTCCTCATCTTTGTCGCCATATTTATTACAACGTTTCGACTTTTCAGTATCTGTCTATGTTTCTGAGATGACGTATTATGTACACTATTTACATTATTCGGACTATTGTCCTCATCTTTGTCGCCATATTTATTACAACGTTTCGACTTTTCAGTATCTGTCTATATTTCTGAGATGAGTTATTATGTACACTATTTACATTATTCAGACTATTTTCCTCATCTTTGTCGCCATATTTATTACAATGTTTCGGCCTTTCAGTATCTGTCTATATTTCTGAGATGAGGTATTATGTACACTATTTACATTATTCGGACTATTGTCTTCATCTTTGTCGCCATATTTATTACAACGATTCGGCTTTTCAGTATATATGTTTCTGAGATGACGTATTATGTACACTATTTACATTATTCGGACTATTGTCCTCATATTTGTCGCCATATTTATTACAATGTTTCGGCCTTTCAGTATCTGTCTATATTTCTGAGATAAGGTATTATGTACACTATTTACATTATTCGGACTATTGTCCTCATCTTTGTCGCCATATTTATTACAATGTTTCGGCCTTTCAGTATCTGTCTATATTTCTGAGATGACGTATTATGTACACTATTTACATTATTCGGACTATTGTCCTCATCTTTGTCGCCATATTTATTACAACGTTTCGACTTTTCAGTATCTGTCTATGTTTCTGAGATGACGTATTATGTACACTATTTACATTATTCGGACTATTGTCCTCATGTTTGTCTCCATATTTATTACAATGTTTCGGCCTTTCAGTATCTGTCTATATTTCTGAGATGAGGTATTATGTACACTATTTACATTATTCGGACTATTGTCCTCATCTTTGTCGCCATATTTATTACAACGTTTCGACTTTTCAGTATCTGTCTATGTTTCTGAGATGACGTATTATGTACACTATTTACATTATTCGGACTATTGTCCTCATGTTTGTCGCCATATTTATTACAACGTTTCGACTTTTCAGTATCTGTCTATATTTCTGAGATGAGGTATTATGTACACTATTTACATTATTCGGACTATTGTCCTCATCTTTGTCGCCATATTTATTACAACGTTTCGGCTTTTCAGTATCTGTCTATGTTTCTGAGATGACGTATTATGTACACTATTTACATTATTCGGACTATTGTCCTCATCTTTGTCACCATATTTATTACAATGTTTCGGCCTTTCAGTATCTGTCTATATTTCTGAGATGAGGTATTATGTACACTATTTACATTATTCGGACTATTGTCCTCATCTTTGTCGCCATATTTATTACAATGTTTATGCCTTTCAGTATCTGTCTATGTTTCTGAGATGACGTATTATGTACACTATTTACATTATTCGGACTATTGTCCTCATATTTGTCGCCATATTTATTACAACGTTTCGGCCATTCAGTTTCTGTCTATATTTCTGAGATGAGGTATTATCTACACTATTTACATTATTCGGTCTATGGTCCTCATCTTTATCGCCATATTTATTACAACGTTTCGACTTTTCAGTATCTGTCTATATTTCTGAGATGAGGTATTATGTAGATTATTCCGACTATTGTCCTCATCTTTGTCGCCATATTTATTACAACGTTTCGGCCTTTCAGTTTCTGTCTATATTTCTGAGATGAGGTATTATGTACACTATTTACATTATTCGGACTATGGTCCTCATCTTTATCGCCATATTTATTACAACGTTTCGACTTTTCAGTATCTGTCTATATTTCTGAGATGAGGTATTATGTAGATTATTCGGACTATTGTCCTCATCTTTGTCGCCATATTTATTACAACGTTTCGGCCTTTCAGTATCTGTCTATATTTCTGAGATGAGTTATTATGTACAATATTTACATTATTCAGACTATTTTCCTCATCTTTGTCGCCATATTTATTACAATGTTTCGGCCTTTCAGTATCTGTCTATGTTTCTGAGATGACGTATTATGTACACTATTTACATTATTCGGACTATGGTCCTCATCTTTATCGCCATATTTATTACAACGTTTCGACTTTTCAGTATCTGTCTATATTTCTGAGATGAGGTATTATGTAGATTATTCCGACTATTGTCCTCATCTTTGTCGCCATATTTATTACAACGTTTCGGCCTTTCAGTATCTGTCTATATTTCTGAGATGAGTTATTATGTACACTATTTACATTATTCAGACTATTTTCCTCATCTTTGTCGCCATATTTATTACAATGTTTCGGCCTTTCAGTATCTGTCTATATTTCTGAGATGAGGTATTATGTACACTATTTACATTATTCGGACTATTGTCCTCATCTTTGTCGCCATATTTATTACAACGTTTCGGCTTTTCAGTATCTGTCTATGTTTCTGAGATGACGTATTATGTACACTATTTACATTATTCGGACTATTGTCCTCATATTTGTCGCCATATTTATTACAACGTTTCGGCCTTTCAGTTTCTGTCTATATTTCTGAGATGAGGAATTATGTACACTATTTACATTATTCGGACTATGGTCCTCATCTTTATCGCCATATTTATTACAACGTTTCGACTTTTCAGTATCTGTCTATATTTCTGAGATGAGGTATTATGTAGATTATTCGGACTATTGTCCTCATCTTTGTCGCCATATTTATTACAACGTTTCGGCCTTTCAGTATCTGTCTATGTTTCTGAGATGACGTATTATGTACACTATTTACATTATTCGGACTATTGTCCTCATATTTGTCGCCATATTTATTACAACGTTTCGGCTTTTCAGTATCTGTCTATGTTTCTGAGACGACGTATTATGTACACTATTTACATTATTCGGACTATTGTCCTCATGTTTGTCGCCATATTTATTACAACGTTTCGACTTTTCAGTATCTGTCTATGTTTCTGAGATGACGTATTATGTACACTATTTACATTATTCGGACTATTGTCCTCATCTTTGTCGCCATATTTATTACAACGTTTCGACTTTTCAGTATCTGTCTATGTTTCTGACATGACGTATTATGTACACTATTTACATTATTCGGACTATTGTCCTCATGTTTGTCGCCATATTTATTACAACGTTTCGACTTTTCAGTATCTGTCTATGTTTCTGAGATGACGTATTATGTACACTATTTACATTATTCGGACTATTGTCCTCATCTTTGTCGCCATATTTATTACAACGTTTCGGCTTTTCAGTATCTGTCTATGTTTCTGAGATGACGTATTATGTACACTATTTAGATTATTCGGACTATTGTCCTCATATTTGTCGCCATATTTATTACAATGTTTCGGCCTTTCAGTATCTGTCTATATTTCTGAGATGAGGTATTATGTACACTATTTACATTATTCGGACTATTATCCTCATCTTTGTCGCCATATTTATTACAATGTTTCGGTCTTTCAGTATCTGTCTATGTTTCTGAGATGACGTATTATGTACACTATTTACATTATTCGGACTATTGTCCTCATCTTTGTCGCCATATTTATTACAACGTTTCGACTTTTCAGTATCTGTCTATGTTTCTGAGATGACGTATTATGTACACTATTTACATTATTCGGACTATTGTCCTCATGTTTGTCGCCATATTTATTACAACGTTTCGACTTTTCAGTATCTGTCTATGTTTCTGAGATGAGTTATTATGTACACTATTTACATTATTCAGACTATTTTCCTCATCTTTGTCGCCATATTTATTACAATGTTTCGGCCTTTCAGTATCTGTCTATATTTCTGAGATGAGGTATTATGTACACTATTTACATTATTCGGACTATTGTCCTCATCTTTGTCGCCATATTTATTACAACGTTTCGGCTTTTCAGTATCTGTCTATGTTTCTGAGATGACGTATTATGTACACTATTTACATTATTCGGACTATTGTCCTCATCTTTGTCGCCATATTTATTACAATGTTTCGGCCTTTCAGTATCTGTCTATATTTCTGAGATGAGGTATTATGTACACTATTTACATTATTCGGACTATTGTCCTCATCTTTGTCGCCATATTTATTACAACGTTTCGACTTTTCAGTATCTGTCTATGTTTCTGAGATGACGTATTATGTACACTATTTACATTATTCGGACTATTGTCCTCATCTTTGTCGCCATATTTATTACAACGTTTCGGCTTTTCAGTATCTGTCTATGTTTCTGAGATGACGTATTATATACACTATTTAGATTATTCGGACTATTGTCCTCATATTTGTCGCCATATTTATTACAATGTTTCGGCCTTTCAGTATCTGTCTATATTTCTGAGATGAGGTATTATGTACACTATTTACATTATTCGGACTATTGTCCTCATCTTTGTCGCCATATTTATTACAATGTTTCGGTCTTTCAGTATCTGTCTATGTTTCTGAGATGACGTATTATGTACACTATTTACATTATTCGGACTATTGTCCTCATCTTTGTCGCCATATTTATTACAACGTTTCGACTTTTCAGTATCTGTCTATGTTTCTGAGATGACGTATTATGTACACTATTTACATTATTCGGATTATTGTCCTCATGTTTGTCGCCATATTTATTACAACGTTTCGACTTTTCAGTATCTGTCTATATTTCTGAGATGAGGTATTATGTACACTATTTACATTATTCGGACTATTGTCCTCATCTTTGTCGCCATATTTATTACAATGTTTCGGCCTTTCTGTATCTGTCTATGTTTCTGAGATGACGTATTATGTACACTATTTACATTATTCGGACTATTGTCCTCATCTTTGTCGCCATATTTATTACAACGTTTCGACTTTTCAGTATCTGTCTATGTTTCTGAGATGACGTATTATGTACACTATTTACATTATTCGGACTATTGTCCTCATGTTTGTCGCCATATTTATTACAACGTTTCGACTTTTCAGTATCTGTCTATATTTCTGAGATGAGTTATTATGTACACTATTTACATTATTCAGACTATTTTCCTCATCTTTGTCGCCATATTTATTACAATGTTTCGGCCTTTCAGTATCTGTCTATATTTCTGAGATGAGGTATTATGTACACTATTTACATTATTCGGACTATTGTCCTCATCTTTGTCGCCATATTTATTACAACGTTTCGGCTTTTCAGTATCTGTCTATGTTTCTGAGATGACGTATTATGTACACTATTTACATTATTCGGACTATTGTCCTCATCTTTGTCGCCATATTTATTACAATGTTTCGGCCTTTCAGTATCTGTCTATATTTCTGAGATGAGGTATTATGTACACTATTTACATTATTCGGACTATTGTCCTCATCTTTGTCGCCATATTTATTACAATGTTTCGGCCTTTCAGTATCTGTCTATATTTCTGAGATGAGGTATTATGTACACTATTTACATTATTCGGACTATTGTCCTCATCTTTGTCGCCATATTTATTACAACGTTTCGGCCTTTCAGTATCTGTCTATGTTTCTGAGATGACGTATTATGTACACTATTTACATTATTCGGACTATTGTCCTCATATTTGTCGCCATATTTATTACAACGTTTCGACTTTTCAGTATCTGTCTATATTTCTGAGAATAGGTATTATGTAGATTATTCCGACTATTGTCCTCATCTTTGTCGCCATATTTATTACAACGTTTCGGCCTTTCAGTATCTGTCTATATTTCTGAGATGAGTTATTATGTACACTATTTACATTATTCAGACTATTTTCCTCATCTTTGTCGCCATATTTATTAAAATGTTTCGGCCATTCAGTATCTGTCTATATTTCTGAGATGAGGTATTATGTACACTATTTACATTATTCGGACTATTGTCCTCATCTTTGTCGCCATATTTATTACAACGTTTCGGCTTTTCAGTATCTGTCTATGTTTCTGAGATGACGTATTATGTACACTATTTACATTATTCGGACTATTGTCCTCATATTTGTCGCCATATTTATTACAACGTTTCGGCCTTTCAGTTTCTGTCTATATTTCTGAGATGAGGTATTATGTACACTATTTACATTATTCGGACTATGGTCCTCATCTTTATCGCCATATTTATTACAACGTTTCGACTTTTCAGTATCTGTCTATATTTCTGAGATGAGGTATTATGTAGATTATTCGGACTATTGTCCTCATCTTTGTCGCCATATTTATTACAACGTTTCGGCCTTTCAGTATCTGTCTATGTTTCTGAGATGACGTATTATGTACACTATTTACATTATTCGGACTATTGTCCTCATATTTGTCGCCATATTTATTACAACGTTTCGGCTTTTCAGTATCTGTCTATGTTTCTGAGATGACGTATTATGTACACTATTTACATTATTCGGACTATTGTCCTCATATTTGTCACCATATTTATTACAACGTTTCGGCCTTTCAGTTTCTGTCTATATTTCTGAGATGAGGTATTATGTACACTATTTACATTATTCGGACTATGGTCCACATCTTTATCGCCATATTTATTACAACGTTTCGACTTTTCAGTATCTGTCTATATTTCTGAGATGAGGTATTATGTAGATTATTCCGACTATTGTCCTCATCTTTGTCGCCATATTTATTACAACGTTTCGGCCTTTCAGTATCTGTCTACATTTCTGAGATGAGTTATTATGTACACTATTTACATTATTCAGACTATTTTCCTCATCTTTGTCGCCATATTTATTACAATGTTTCGGACTTTCAGTATCTGTCTATATTTCTGAGATGAGGTATTATGTACACTATTTACATTATTCAAACTATTGTCCTCATCTTTGTCGCCATATTTATTACAACGTTTCGGCTTTTCAGTATCTGTCTATGTTTCTGAGATGACGTATTATGTACACTATTTACATTATTCGGACTATTGTCCTCATATTTGTCGCCATATTTATTACAACTTTTCGGCCTTTCAGTTTCTGTCTATATTTCTGAGATGAGGTATTATGTACACTATTTACATTATTCGGACTATGGTCATCATCTTTATCGCCATATTTATTACAACGTTTCGACTTTTCAGTATCTGTCTATATTTCTGAGATGAGGTATTATGTAGATTATTCCGACTATTGTCCTCATCTTTGTCGCCATATTTATTACAACGTTTCGGCCTTTCAGTATCTGTCTATATTTCTGAGATGAGTTATTATGTACACTATTTACATTATTCAGACTATTTTCCTCATCTTTGTCGCCATATTTATTACAATGTTTCGGCCTTTCAGTATCTGTCTATATTTCTGAGATGAGGTATTATGTACACTATTTACATTATTCGGACTATTGTCCTCATCTTTGTCGCCATATTTATTACAACGTTTCGGCTTTTCAGTATCTGTCTATGTTTCTGAGATGACGTATTATGTACACTATTTACATTATTCGGACTATTGTCCTCATATTTGTCGCCATATTTATTACAACGTTTCGGCCTTTCAGTTTCTGTCTATATTTCTGAGATGAGGTATTATGTACACTATTTACATAATTCGGACTATGGTCCTCATCTTTATCGCCATATTTATTACAACGTTTCGACTTTTCAGTATCTGTCTATATTTCTGAGATGAGGTATTATGTAGATTATTCGGACTATTGTCCTCATCTTTGTCGCCATATTTATTACAACGTTTCGGCCTTTCAGTATCTGTCTATATTTCTGAGATGAGTTATTATGTACACTATTTACATTATTCAGACTATTTTCCTCATCTTTGTCGCCATATTTATTACAATGTTTCGGCCTTTCAGTATCTGTCTATGTTTCTGAGATGACGTATTATGTACACTATTTACATTATTCGGACTATGGTCCTCATCTTTATCGCCATATTTATTACAACGTTTCGACTTTTCAGTATCTGTCTATATTTCTGAGATGAGGTATTATGTAGATTATTCCGACTATTGTCCTCATCTTTGTCGCCATATTTATTACAACGTTTCGGCCTTTCAGTATCTGTCTATATTTCTGAGATGAGTTATTATGTACACTATTTACATTATTCAGACTATTTTCCTCATCTTTGTCGCCATATTTATTACAATGTTTCGGCCTTTCAGTATCTGTCTATATTTCTGAGATGAGGTATTATGTACACTATTTACATTATTCGGACTATTGTCCTCATCTTTGTCGCCATATTTATTACAACGTTTCGGCTTTTCAGTATCTGTCTATGTTTCTGAGATGACGTATTATGTACACTATTTACATTATTCGGACTATTGTCCTCATATTTGTCGCCATATTTATTACAACGTTTCGGCCTTTCAGTTTCTGTCTATATTTCTGAGATGAGGAATTATGTACACTATTTACATTATTCGGACTATGGTCCTCATCTTTATCGCCATATTTATTACAACGTTTCGACTTTTCAGTATCTGTCTATATTTCTGAGATGAGGTATTATGTAGATTATTCGGACTATTGTCCTCATCTTTGTCGCCATATTTATTACAACGTTTCGGCCTTTCAGTATCTGTCTATGTTTCTGAGATGACGTATTATGTACACTATTTACATTATTCGGACTATTGTCCTCATATTTGTCGCCATATTTATTACAACGTTTCGGCTTTTCAGTATCTGTCTATGTTTCTGAGATGACGTATTATGTACACTATTTACATTATTCAGACTATTGTCCTCATGTTTGTCGCCATATTTATTACAACGTTTCGACTTTTCAGTATCTGTCTATGTTTCTGAGATGACGTATTATGTACACTATTTACATTATTCGGACTATTGTCCTCATCTTTGTCGCCATATTTATTACAACGTTTCGACTTTTCAGTATCTGTCTATGTTTCTGACATGACGTATTATGTACACTATTTACATTATTCGGACTATTGTCCTCATGTTTGTCGCCATATTTATTACAACGTTTCGACTTTTCAGTATCTGTCTATGTTTCTGAGATGACGTATTATGTACACTATTTACATTATTCGGACTATTGTCCTCATCTTTGTCGCCATATTTATTACAACGTTTCGGCTTTTCAGTATCTGTCTATGTTTCTGAGATGACGTATTATGTACACTATTTAGATTATTCGGACTATTGTCCTCATATTTGTCGCCATATTTATTACAATGTTTCGGCCTTTCAGTATCTGTCTATATTTCTGAGATGAGGTATTATGTACACTATTTACATTATTCGGACTATTATCCTCATCTTTGTCGCCATATTTATTACAATGTTTCGGTCTTTCAGTATCTGTCTATGTTTCTGAGATGACGTATTATGTACACTATTTACATTATTCGGACTATTGTCCTCATCTTTGTCGCCATATTTATTACAACGTTTCGACTTTTCAGTATCTGTCTATGTTTCTGAGATGACGTATTATGTACACTATTTACATTATTCGGACTATTGTCCTCATGTTTGTCGCCATATTTATTACAACGTTTCGACTTTTCAGTATCTGTCTATGTTTCTGAGATGAGTTATTATGTACACTATTTACATTATTCAGACTATTTTCCTCATCTTTGTCGCCATATTTATTACAATGTTTCGGCCTTTCAGTATCTGTCTATATTTCTGAGATGAGGTATTATGTACACTATTTACATTATTCGGACTATTGTCCTCATCTTTGTCGCCATATTTATTACAACGTTTCGGCTTTTCAGTATCTGTCTATGTTTCTGAGATGACGTATTATGTACACTATTTACATTATTCGGACTATTGTCCTCATCTTTGTCGCCATATTTATTACAATGTTTCGGCCTTTCAGTATCTGTCTATATTTCTGAGATGAGGTATTATGTACACTATTTACATTATTCGGACTATTGTCCTCATGTTTGTCGCCATATTTATTACAACGTTTCGACTTTTCAGTATCTGTCTATGTTTCTGAGATGACGTATTATGTACACTATTTACATTATTCGGACTATTGTCCTCATCTTTGTCGCCATATTTATTACAACGTTTCGGCTTTTCAGTATCTGTCTATGTTTCTGAGATGACGTATTATATACACTATTTAGATTATTCGGACTATTGTCCTCATATTTGTCGCCATATTTATTACAATGTTTCGGCCTTTCAGTATCTGTCTATATTTCTGAGATGAGGTATTATGTACACTATTTACATTATTCGGACTATTGTCCTCATCTTTGTCGCCATATTTATTACAATGTTTCGGTCTTTCAGTATCTGTCTATGTTTCTGAGATGACGTATTATGTACACTATTTACATTATTCGGACTATTGTCCTCATCTTTGTCGCCATATTTATTACAACGTTTCGACTTTTCAGTATCTGTCTATGTTTCTGAGATGACGTATTATGTACACTATTTACATTATTCGGATTATTGTCCTCATGTTTGTCGCCATATTTATTACAATGTTTCGACTTTTCAGTATCTGTCTATGTTTCTGAGATGAGTTATTATGTACACTATTTACATTATTCAGACTATTTTCCTCATCTTTGTCGCCATATTTATTACAATGTTTCGGCCTTTCAGTATCTGTCTATATTTCTGAGATAAGGTATTATGTACACTATTTACATTTATCGGACTATTGTCCTCATCTTTGTCGCCATATTTATTACAACGTTTCGGCTTTTCAGTATCTGTCTATGTTTCTGAGATGACGTATTATGTACACTATTTACATTATTCGGACTATTGTCCTCATGTTTGTCGCCATATTTATTACAACGTTTCGACTTTTCAGTATCTGTCTATATTTCTGAGATGAGTTATTATGTACACTATTTACATTATTCAGACTATTTTCCTCATCTTTGTCGCCATATTTATTACAATGTTTCGGCCTTCCAGTATCTGTCTATATTTCTGAGATGAGGTATTATGTACACTATTTACATTATTCGGACTATTGTCCTCATCTTTGTCGCCATATTTATTACAACGTTTCGGCTTTTCAGTATCTGTCTATGTTTCTGAGATGACGTATTATGTACACTATTTACATTATTCGGACTATTGTCCTCATCTTTGTCGCCATATTTATTACAATGTTTCGGCCTTTCAGTATCTGTCTATATTTCTGAGATGAGGTATTATGTACACTATTTACATTATTCGGACTATTGTCCTCATCTTTGTCGCCATATTTATTACAATGTTTCGGCCTTTCAGTATCTGTCTATATTTCTGAGATGAGGTATTATGTACACTATTTACATTATTCGGACTATTGTCCTCATCTTTGTCGCCATATTTATTACAACGTTTCGGCCTTTCAGTATCTGTCTATGTTTCTGAGATGACGTATTATGTACACTATTTACATTATTCGGACTATTGTCCTCATATTTGTCGCCATATTTATTACAACGTTTCGACTTTTCAGTATCTGTCTATATTTCTGAGATGAGGTATTATGTAGATTATTCCGACTATTGTCCTCATCTTTGTCGCCATATTTATTACAACGTTTCGGCCTTTCAGTATCTGTCTATATTTCTGAGATGAGTTATTATGTACACTATTTACATTATTCAGACTATTTTCCTCATCTTTGTCGCCATATTTATTAAAATGTTTCGGCCTTTCAGTATCTGTCTATATTTCTGAGATGAGGTATTATGTACACTATTTACATTATTCGGACTATTGTCCTCATCTTTGTCGCCATATTTATTACAACGTTTCGGCTTTTCAGTATCTGTCTATGTTTCTGAGATGACGTATTATGTACACTATTTACATTATTCGGACTATTGTCCTCATATTTGTCGCCATATTTATTACAACGTTTCGGCCTTTCAGTTTCTGTCTATATTTCTGAGATGAGGTATTATGTACACTATTTACATTATTCGGACTATGGTCCTCATCTTTATCGCCATATTTATTACAACGTTTCGACTTTTCAGTATCTGTCTATATTTCTGAGATGAGGTATTATGTAGATTATTCGGACTATTGTCCTCATCTTTGTCGCCATATTTATTACAACGTTTCGGCCTTTCAGTATCTGTCTATGTTTCTGAGATGACGTATTATGTACACTATTTACATTATTCGGACTATTGTCCTCATATTTGTCGCCATATTTATTACAACGTTTCGGCTTTTCAGTATCTGTCTATGTTTCTGAGATGACGTATTATGTACACTATTTACATTATTCGGACTATTGTCCTCATATTTGTCACCATATTTATTACAACGTTTCGGCCTTTCAGTTTCTGTCTATATTTGTGAGATGAGGTATTATGTACACTATTTACATTATTCGGACTATGGTCCACATCTTTATCGCCATATTTATTACAACGTTTCGACTTTTCAGTATCTGTCTATATTTCTGAGATGAGGTATTATGTAGATTATTCCGACTATTGTCCTCATCTTTGTCGCCATATTTATTACAACGTTTCGGCCTTTCAGTATCTGTCTACATTTCTGAGATGAGTTATTATGTACACTATTTACATTATTCAGACTATTTTCCTCATCTTTGTCGCCATATTTATTACAATGTTTCGGCCTTTCAGTATCTGTCTATATTTCTGAGATGAGGTATTATGTACACTATTTACATTATTCGGACTATTGTCCTCATCTTTGTCGCCATATTTATTACAACGTTTCGGCTTTTCAGTATCTGTCTATGTTTCTGAGATGACGTATTATGTACACTATTTACATTATTCGGACTATTGTCCTCATATTTGTCGCCATATTTATTACAACGTTTCGGCCTTTCAGTTTCTGTCTATATTTCTGAGATGAGGTATTATGTACACTATTTACATTATTCGGACTATGGTCCTCATCTTTATCGCCATATTTATTACAACGTTTCGACTTTTCAGTATCTGTCTATATTTCTGAGATGAGGTATTATGTAGATTATTCCGACTATTGTCCTCATCTTTGTCGCCATATTTATTACAACGTTTCGGCCTTTCAGTATCTGTCTATATTTCTGAGATGAGTTATTATGTACACTATTTACATTATTCAGACTATTTTCCTCATCTTTGTCGCCATATTTATTACAATGTTTCGGCCTTTCAGTATCTGTCTATATTTCTGAGATGAGGTATTATGTACACTATTTACATTATTCGGACTATTGTCCTCATCTTTGTCGCCATATTTATTACAACGTTTCGGCTTTTCAGTATCTGTCTATGTTTCTGAGATGACGTATTATGTACACTATTTACATTATTCGGACTATTGTCCTCATATTTGTCGCCATATTTATTACAACGTTTCGGCCTTTCAGTTTCTGTCTATATTTCTGAGATGAGGTATTATGTACACTATTTACATTATTCGGACTATGGTCCTCATCTTTATCGCCATATTTATTACAACGTTTCGACTTTTCAGTATCTGTCTATATTTCTGAGATGAGGTATTATGTAGATTATTCGGACTATTGTCCTCATCTTTGTCGCCATATTTATTACAACGTTTCGGCCTTTCAGTATCTGTCTATATTTCTGAGATGAGTTATTATGTACACTATTTACATTATTCAGACTATTTTCCTCATCTTTGTCGCCATATTTATTACAATGTTTCGGCCTTTCAGTATCTGTCTATGTTTCTGAGATGACGTATTATGTACACTATTTACATTATTCGGACTATGGTCCTCATCTTTATCGCCATATTTATTACAACGTTTCGACTTTTCAGTATCTGTCTATATTTCTGAGATGAGGTATTATGTAGATTATTCCGACTATTGTCCTCATCTTTGTCGCCATATTTATTACAACGTTTCGGCCTTTCAGTATCTGTCTATATTTCTGAGATGAGTTATTATGTACACTATTTACATTATTCAGACTATTTTCCTCATCTTTGTCGCCATATTTATTACAATGTTTCGGCCTTTCAGTATCTGTCTATATTTCTGAGATGAGGTATTATGTACACTATTTACATTATTCGGACTATTGTCCTCATCTTTGTCGCCATATTTATTACAACGTTTCGGCTTTTCAGTATCTGTCTATGTTTCTGAGATGACGTATTATGTACACTATTTACATTATTCGGACTATTGTCCTCATATTTGTCGCCATATTTATTACAACGTTTCGGCCTTTCAGTTTCTGTCTATATTTCTGAGATGAGGTATTATGTACACTATTTACATTATTCGGACTATGGTCCTCATCTTTATCGCCATATTTATTACAACGTTTCGACTTTTCACTATCTGTCTATATTTCTGAGATGAGGTATTATGTAGATTATTCGGACTATTGTCCTCATCTTTGTCGCCATATTTATTACAACGTTTCGGCCTTTCAGTATCTGTCTATGTTTCTGAGATGACGTATTATGTACACTATTTACATTATTCGGACTATTGTCCTCATATTTGTCGCCATATTTATTACAACGTTTCGGCTTTTCAGTATCTGTCTATGTTTCTGAGATGTCGTATTATGTACACTATTTACATTATTCGGACTATTGTCCTCATGTTTGTCGCCATATTTATTACAACGTTTCGACTTTTCAGTATCTGTCTATGTTTCTGAGATGACGTATTATGTACACTATTTACATTATTCGGACTATTGTCCTCATCTTTGTCGCCATATTTATTACAACGTTTCGACTTTTCAGTATCTGTCTATGTTTCTGAGATGACGTATTATGTACACTATTTACATTATTCGGACTATTGTCCTCATGTTTGTCGCCATATTTATTACAACGTTTCGACTTTTCAGTATCTGTCTATGTTTCTGAGATGACGTATTATGTACACTATTTACATTATTCGGACTATTGTCCTCATCTTTGTCGCCATATTTATTACAACGTTTCGGCTTTTCAGTATCTGTCTATGTTTCTGAGATGACGTATTATGTACACTATTTAGATTATTCGGACTATTGTCCTCATATTTGTCGCCATATTTATTACAATGTTTCGGCCTTTCAGTATCTGTCTATATTTCTGAGATGAGGTATTATGTACACTATTTACATTATTCGGACTATTATCCTCATCTTTGTCGCCATATTTATTACAATGTTTCGGTCTTTCAGTATCTGTCTATGTTTCTGAGATGACGTATTATGTACACTATTTACATTATTCGGACTATTGTCCTCATCTTTGTCGCCATATTTATTACAACGTTTCGACTTTTCAGTATCTGTCTATGTTTCTGAGATGACGTATTATGTACACTATTTACATTATTCGGACTATTGTCCTCATGTTTGTCGCCATATTTATTACAACGTTTCGACTTTTCAGTATCTGTCTATGTTTCTGAGATGAGTTATTATGTACACTATTTACATTATTCAGACTATTTTCCTCATCTTTGTCGCCATATTTATTACAATGTTTCGGCCTTTCAGTATCTGTCTATATTTCTGAGATGAGGTATTATGTACACTATTTACATTATTCGGACTATTGTCCTCATCTTTGTCGCCATATTTATTACAACGTTTCGGCTTTTCAGTATCTGTCTATGTTTCTGAGATGACGTATTATGTACACTATTTACATTATTCGGACTATTGTCCTCATATTTGTCGCCATATTTATTACAATGTTTCGGCCTTTCAGTATCTGTCTTTATTTCTGAGATGAGGTATTATGTACACTATTTACATTATTCGGACTATTGTCCTCATCTTTGTCGCCATATTTATTACAATGTTTCGGCCTTTCTGTATCTGTCTATGTTTCTGAGATGACGTATTATGTACACTATTTACATTATTCGGACTATTGTCCTCATCTTTGTCGCCATATTTATTACAACGTTTCGACTTTTCAGTATCTGTCTATGTTTCTGAGATGACGTATTATGTACACTATTTACATTATTCGGACTATTGTCCTCATGTTTGTCGCCATATTTATTACAACGTTTCGACTTTTCAGTATCTGTCTATATTTCTGAGATGAGTTATTATGTACACTATTTACATTATTCAGACTATTTTCCTCATCTTTGTCGCCATATTTATTACAATGTTTCGGCCTTTCAGTATCTGTCTATATTTCTGAGATGAGGTATTATGTACACTATTTACATTATTCGGACTATTGTCCTCATCTTTGTCGCCATATTTATTACAACGTTTCGGCTTTTCAGTATCTGTCTATGTTTCTGAGATGACGTATTATGTACACTATTTACATTATTCGGACTATTGTCCTCATCTTTGTCGCCATATTTATTACAATGTTTCGGCCTTTCAGTATCTGTCTATATTTCTGAGATGAGGTATTATGTACACTATTTACATTATTCGGACTATTGTCCTCATGTTTGTCGCCATATTTATTACAACGTTTCGACTTTTCAGTATCTGTCTATGTTTCTGAGATGACGTATTATGTACACTATTTACATTATTCGGACTATTGTCCTCATCTTTGTCGCCATATTTATTACAACGTTTCGGCTTTTCAGTATCTGTCTATGTTTCTGAGATGACGTATTATGTACACTATTTAGATTATTCGGACTATTGTCCTCATATTTGTCGCCATATTTATTACAATGTTTCGGCCTTTCAGTATCTGTCTATATTTCTGAGATGAGGTATTATGTACACTATTTACATTATTCGGACTATTGTCCTCATCTTTGTCGCCATATTTATTACAATGTTTCGGTCTTTCAGTATCTGTCTATGTTTCTGAGATGACGTATTATGTACACTATTTACATTATTCGGACTATTGTCCTCATCTTTGTCGCCATATTTATTACAACGTTTCGACTTTTCAGTATCTGTCTATGTTTCTGAGATGACGTATTATGTACACTATTTACATTATTCGGACTATTGTCCTCATCTTTGTCGCCATATTTATTACAACGTTTCGACTTTTCAGTATCTGTCTATGTTTCTGAGATGAGTTATTATGTACACTATTTACATTATTCAGACTATTTTCCTCATCTTTGTCGCCATATTTATTACAATGTTTCGGCCTTTCAGTATCTGTCTATATTTCTGAGATGAGGTATTATGTACACTATTTACATTATTCGGACTATTGTCCTCATCTTTGTCGCCATATTTATTACAACGTTTCGGCTTTTCAGTATCTGTCTATGTTTCTGAGATGACGTATTATGTACACTATTTACATTATTCGGACTATTGTCCTCATATTTGTCGCCATATTTATTACAATGTTTCGGCCTTTCAGTATCTGTCTATATTTCTGAGATGAGGTATTATGTACACTATTTACATTATTCGGACTATTGTCCTCATCTTTGTCGCCATATTTATTACAATGTTTCGGCCTTTCTGTATCTGTCTATGTTTCTGAGATGACGTATTATGTACACTATTTACATTATTCGGACTATTGTCCTCATCTTTGTCGCCATATTTATTACAACGTTTCGACTTTTCAGTATCTGTCTATGTTTCTGAGATGACGTATTATGTACACTATTTACATTATTCGGACTATTGTCCTCATGTTTGTCGCCATATTTATTACAACGTTTCGACTTTTCAGTATCTGTCTATATTTCTGAGATGAGTTATTATGTACACTATTTACATTATTCAGACTATTTTCCTCATCTTTGTCGCCATATTTATTACAATGTTTCGGCCTTTCAGTATCTGTCTATATTTCTGAGATGAGGTATTATGTACACTATTTACATTATTCGGACTATTGTCCTCATCTTTGTCGCCATATTTATTACAACGTTTCGGCTTTTCAGTATCTGTCTATGTTTCTGAGATGACGTATTATGTACACTATTTACATTATTCGGACTATTGTCCTCATCTTTGTCGCCATATTTATTACAATGTTTCGGCCTTTCAGTATCTGTCTATATTTCTGAGATGAGGTATTATGTACACTATTTACATTATTCGGACTATTGTCCTCATCTTTGTCGCCATATTTATTACAATGTTTCGGCCTTTCAGTATCTGTCTATATTTCTGAGATGAGGTATTATGTACACTATTTACATTATTCGGACTATTGTCCTCATCTTTGTCGCCATACTTATTACAACGTTTCGGCCTTTCAGTATCTGTCTATGTTTCTGAGATGACGTATTATGTACACTATTTACATTATTCGGACTATTGTCCTCATATTTGTCGCCATATTTATTACAACGTTTCGACTTTTCAGTATCTGTCTATATTTCTGAGATGAGGTATTATGTAGATTATTCCGACTATTGTCCTCATCTTTGTCGCCATATTTATTACAACGTTTCGGCCTTTCAGTATCTGTCTATATTTCTGAGATGAGTTATTATGTACACTATTTACATTATTCAGACTATTTTCCTCATCTTTGTCGCCATATTTATTAAAATGTTTCGGCCTTTCAGTATCTGTCTATATTTCTGAGATGAGGTATTATGTACACTATTTACATTATTCGGACTATTGTCCTCATCTTTGTCGCCATATTTATTACAACGTTTCGGCTTTTCAGTATCTGTCTATGTTTCTGAGATGACGTATTATGTACACTATTTACATTATTCGGACTATTGTCCTCATATTTGTCGCCATATTTATTACAACGTTTCGGCCTTTCAGTTTCTGTCTATATTTCTGAGATGAGGTATTATGTACACTATTTACATTATTCGGACTATGGTCCTCATCTTTATCGCCATATTTATTACAACGTTTCGACTTTTCAGTATCTGTCTATATTTCTGAGATGAGGTATTATGTAGATTATTCGGACTATTGTCCTCATCTTTGTCGCCATATTTATTACAACGTTTCGGCCTTTCAGTATCTGTCTATGTTTCTGAGATGACGTATTATGTACACTATTTACATTATTCGGACTATTGTCCTCATCTTTGTCGCCATATTTATTACAACGTTTCGACTTTTCAGTATCTGTCTATATTTCTGAGATGAGGTATTATGTAGATTATTCCGACTATTGTCCTCATCTTTGTCGCCATATTTATTACAACGTTTCGGCCTTTCAGTATCTGTCTATATTTCTGAGATGAGTTATTATGTACACTATTTACATTATTCAGACTATTTTCCTCATCTTTGTCGCCATATTTATTACAATGTTTCGGCCTTTCAGTATCTGTCTATATTTCTGAGATGAGGTATTATGTACACTATTTACATTATTCGGACTATTGTCCTCATCTTTGTCGCCATATTTATTACAACGTTTCGGCTTTTCAGTATCTGTCTATGTTTCTGAGATGACGTATTATGTACACTATTTACATTATTCGGACTATTGTCCTCATATTTGTCGCCATATTTATTACAACGTTTCGGCCTTTCAGTTACTGTCTATATTTCTGAGATGAGGTATTATGTACACTATTTACATTATTCGGACTAAGGTCCTCATCTTTATCGCCATATTTATTACAACGTTTCGACTTTTCAGTATCTGTCTATATTTCTCAGATGAGGTATTATGTAGATTATTCGGACTATTGTCCTCATCTTTGTCGCCATATTTATTACAACGTTTCGGCCTTTCAGTATCTGTCTATGTTTCTGAGATGACGTATTATGTACACTATTTACATTATTCGGACTATTGTCCTCATATTTGTCGCCATATTTATTACAACGTTTCGGCTTTTCAGTATCTGTCTATGTTTCTGAGATGACGTATTATGTACACTATTTACATTATTCGGACTATTGTCCTCATATTTGTCACCATATTTATTACAACGTTTCGGCCTTTCAGTTTCTGTCTATATTTCTGAGATGAGGTATTATGTACACTATTTACATTATTCGGACTATGGTCCACATCTTTATCGCCATATTTATTACAACGTTTCGACTTTTCAGTATCTGTCTATATTTCTGAGATGAGGTATTATGTAGATTATTCCGACTATTGTCCTCATCTTTGTCGCCATATTTATTACAACGTTTCGGCCTTTCAGTATCTGTCTACATTTCTGAGATGAGTTATTATGTACACTATTTACATTATTCAGACTATTTTCCTCATCTTTGTCGCCATATTTATTACAATGTTTCGGCCTTTCAGTATCTGTCTATATTTCTGAGATGAGGTATTATGTACACTATTTACATTATTCGGACTATTGTCCTCATCTTTGTCGCCATATTTATTACAACGTTTCGGCTTTTCAGTATCTGTCTATGTTTCTGAGATGACGTATTATGTACACTATTTACATTATTCGGACTATTGTCCTCATATTTGTCGCCATATTTATTACAACGTTTCGGCCTTTCAGTTTCTGTCTATATTTCTGAGATGAGGTATTATGTACACTATTTACATTATTCGGACTATGGTCCTCATCTTTATCGCCATATTTATTACAACGTTTCGACTTTTCAGTATCTGTCTATATTTCTGAGATGAGGTATTATGTAGATTATTCGGACTATTGTCCTCATCTTTGTCGCCATATTTATTACAACGTTTCGGCTTTTCAGTATCTGTCTATGTTTCTGAGATGACGTATTATGTACACTATTTACATTATTCGGACTATTGTCCTCATATTTGTCACCATATTTATTACAACGTTTCGGCCTTTCAGTTTCTGTCTATATTTCTGAGATGAGGTATTATGTACACTATTTACATTATTCGGACTATGGTCCACATCTTTATCGCCATATTTATTACAACGTTTCGACTTTTCAGTATCTGTCTATATTTCTGAGATGAGGTATTATGTAGATTATTCCGACTATTGTCCTCATCTTTGTCGCCATATTTATTACAACGTTTCGGCCTTTCAGTATCTGTCTACATTTCTGAGATGAGTTATTATGTACACTATTTACATTATTCAGACTATTTTCCTCATCTTTGTCGCCATATTTATTACAATGTTTCGGCCTTTCAGTATCTGTCTATATTTCTGAGATGAGGTATTATGTACACTATTTACATTATTCGGACTATTGTCCTCATCTTTGTCGCCATATTTATTACAACGTTTCGGCTTTTCAGTATCTGTCTATGTTTCTGAGATGACGTATTATGTACACTATTTACATTATTCGGACTATTGTCCTCATATTTGTCGCCATATTTATTACAACGTTTCGGCCTTTCAGTTTCTGTCTATATTTCTGAGATGAGGTATTATGTACACTATTTACATTATTCGGACTATGGTCCTCATCTTTATCGCCATATTTATTACAACGTTTCGACTTTTCAGTATCTGTCTATATTTCTGAGATGAGGTATTATGTAGATTATTCGGACTATTGTCCTCATCTTTGTCGCCATATTTATTACAACGTTTCGGCCTTTCAGTATCTGTCTATGTTTCTGAGATGACGTATTATGTACACTATTTACATTATTCGGACTATTGTGCTGATATTTGTCGCCATATTTATTACAACGTTTCGGCTTTTCAGTATCTGTCTATGTTTCTGAGATGACGTATTATGTACACTATTTACATTATTCGGACTATTGTCCTCATATTTGTCGCCATATTTATTACAACGTTTCGGCCTTTCAGTTTCTGTCTATATTTCTGAGATAAGGTATTATGTACACTATTTACATTATTCAGACTATTGTCCTCATCTTTGTCGCCATATTTATTACAACGTTTCGACTTTTCAGTATCGGTCTATATTTCTGAGATGAGGTATTATGTAGATTATTCGGACTATTGTCCTCATCTTTGTCGCCATATTTATTACAACGTTTCGGCCTTTCTGTATCTGTCTATATTTCTGAGATGAGTTATTATGTACACTATTTACATTATTCAGACTATTTTCCTCATCTTTGTCGCCATATTTATTACAATGTTTCGGCCTTTCAGTATCTGTCTATATTTCTGAGATGAGGTATTATGTACACTATTTACATTATTCGGACTATTGTCCTCATCTTTGTCGCCATATTTATTACAACGTTTCGGCTTTTCAGTATCTGTCTATATTTCTGAGATGACGTATTATGTACACTATTTACATTATTCGGACTATTGTCCTCATATTTGTCGCCATATTTATTACAACGTTTCGGCCTTTCAGTTTCTGTCTATATTTCTGAGATGAGGTATTATGTACACTATTTACATTATTCGGACTATGGTCCTCATCTTTATCGCCGTATTTATTACAACGTTTCGACTTTTCAGTATTTGTCTATATTTCTGAGATGAGGTATTATGTAGATTATTCGGACTATTGTCCTCATCTTTGTCGCCATATTTATTACAACATTTCGGCCTTTCAGTATCTGTCTATGTTTCTGAGATGACGTATTATGTACACTATTTACATTATTCGGACTATTGTCCTCATATTTGTCGCCATATTTATTACAACGTTTCGGCTTTTCAGTATCTGTCTATGTTTCTGAGATGACGTATTATGTACACTATTTACATTATTCGGACTATTGTCCTCATATTTGTCGCCATATTTATTACAACGTTTCGGCCTTTCAGTTTCTGTCTATATTTCTGAGATGAGGTATTATGTACACTATTTACATTATTCAGACTATTCTCCTCATCTTTGTCGCCATATTTATTACAACGTTTCGACTTTTCAGTATCTGTCTATATTTCTGAGATGAGGTATTATGTAGATTATTCGGACTATTGTCCTCATCTTTGTCGCCATATTTATTACAACGTTTCGGCCTTTCAGTATCTGTCTATATTTCTGAGATGAGTTATTATGTACACTATTTACATTATTCAGACTATTGTCCTCATCTTTGTCGCCATATTTATTACAACGTTTCGGCCTTTCAGTATCTGTCTATATTTCTGAGATGAGGTATCTGTCTATTTCTGAGATACACTATTTACATTATTCGGACTATTGTCCTCATCTTTGTCGCCATATTTATTACAACGTTTCGGCCTTTCAGTATCTGTCTATATTCTGAGATGAGGTATTATGTACACTATTTACATTATTCGGACTATGAGTCATCGGTGACACATCCACTTGGGAGACGGCTCCACAGAGCAGTTGTTTGCAGAAATAAGCTATTCGCGTGGAACTTTGTCTCACTAAAGGAATACAGAAGTTATTTGATAAAATGGAAGTGGCAGGGCGGATCCTGACCGTGATGGTGAGAACTGGCGAGACCAAGGAATGCAGTTTTTTCGAACACTATCCATAGAAGTAGCGATAAAGCAGTGTCACCCATAAGGACTCTGAGACGCTTTTGGACTATATTGACACTGGGGGCTTTCCTGCGAATTTTTCCGGAATGAAGGCAGAGGAGGAGAATAGATGCTGCGGTTGTAGTATCTGTTCTGTGCCGGAGGCCTTCTCTCCCCCCCCCGTTGCGTCACATCTGTGACGTAGCGGGGGTATGACCGGCTATGACTAGCTTAGACAAGTTAAGACCAGCTTAGACAAGTTAAGACCAGCTTAGACAGTGACCCGAGTATTTCTACACGTGTCTCAACGTTAAAAACCTTGTGTCACAACCTGACTCAGTTCAAGATAAATCTCGGACTCCATCGACACTGGAAAGTGATGACTGGGCAGCTCCCGCCCAAATATGAGAACAGTACGCCATTTTAGGCCCAATAAGAGACGCTCGAATGATTGCTTCCCTCTTCAATGGCCAGTAGCTATTTACCTACTTCTTCCTCATAATTTTACTTCCTTCAATATCTTGATATCAAACACGTCCCTCTACCAGGAGTGTGTTGCGCAGAAAAGAAACTCTAATTTTATCTTAAATAAGAAATCCGGAAATAAAAACAAAAAACAAAAATCAACGTCGTGGCGTATTTCCTTCTTTCGTTGAAGCACGTCAACCAAGAACTTCGAGTGTGACTTCAAAAGGATGGGAATTAATGAATGTCATCCAGACTATCGCCGGCCATCAGTGGATGACGGTAAATATGGGTGAGTGGAAAAGACACTGAAATCTTCAGTGACATATTTCAGATTTGAGAGGATTGACGACAATGATTACAAGACTTGAACAAAGGAGAACCCGGATGTCTTTTGCCATGTTGAGTAAACAGGAGAGGCAGAAAAAACAGTAACTGTCTTTTTAATAATCGACACCAACATAATTCATACATATTACAGAAAAGGAAACTGTGAAGAGCCATAGACACATACGCCCTAAAATGATATGACATTAAAAATTAAAATTGCACTAACATAATAGTGGTTTGAGATTCTGAAAATCATTCTGAGAATAATACGCAGATAATAACGTAAAAGGAAACTGTGGAGAACCGTGATCGCCTACGTCCTGAAGAGGTATGGCCTATCAAAAAATAGCATTTCAGTAAAGTAATAGTGGTTTGACCTACTGAAAATCATTCTGAGAATTATTCACGCTTGTTAAAGAAAAGGATGCTGTGAAGAGCCATAGACGCCAACGTCTAAAATTGACATGGCATTAAAAATAACATTGCAGTAACATAATAGTCGTTTGAGCTTCTGAAAATCATTCTGAGAATAATTCATAGATAATTCGTAGATAATAAAAAAGGAAGCTGTGGAGAGCCATAAATGTCCTAATGGAACATGGCATAAAAAGAAAAATAGCATAGTAGTTAAAATAACAGTGGTTTGAGCTTCTGAAATTCATCCGAAGAATAATTCACACATTAAAGAAGAAAGCTGTGGAGAGCCATGATCACCTCCGTCTAGAAGGGCATTGCATTTAAAGAAAATGTAATAGTCTTTGTGTGTTTGAATTGCTTAGATGATGCGTTGTCGATTGTTATATAATTTTTGACGAGGATTTAAGTCCTACTTTTTAGTCATATCATCCCCTTGACTTTTGTAATCGTAGGAGGTGGGGATCCGAATGCAGACGCCATATTGAATCTCCTACACAACGGTCTATAAATGTCATCAGCAATTCTGGTATAGTCATACCTGTCCATTGTTTGACATTGTCCAACTAGTTTTTGCGTTAGCGGCCTCTCCTACGTCCACCTTCAATAGTACCTTGCATGATAGCCTTGCACAAGCTGCCGTGCCTTGTAACGTGTCCAAACCAAGCCATTTTTCTCCGTTTGACAGTGGCAAGAAGAGGTTCCTAGTGTCCCACAAGACTTTCAACATTTTTTTGCACAAACTAGTTGTTTTTTTTTTTTTGTTTTTTGTTTTTTTTGTTCCCAATAGAAAATGCCAAGGATCTCATGCATTCAATCTCAAACGCTTGGATCCTTCTCGCTGTATCTGCTTACGCGATCATGTATCTTTCGATACATGACTGACGAGGCAAATTTTTTTCTGAGGTAGTCCAGTTGCCATTCAGGCAACTATAGAAGGCTATAAATCCCGGTCTGTCCTGCTATTTACCCATAGCTGGAGGGAGAAGAACAGGATTCATACCTTTCCCAAGGGTATTAGCACGTAACTTAATGTAATGGATTCGACTGGAATTCGAACTCGACTCTCCGATTCCTCAACCCAAACAACTATCCATTACTCCACTTAATCATAATATAGGTTCCTTCCAATGATTCGCTAAAAATGTGCATACATGATGAAAACTTGCTTCAGACTTAATAAAAAAGTTTTATCGTCAATTTTTCTATGTTATTATTAAGGAGATAGCCAAAGGATTTTTTAATTATTAAATTTTTTAATATTTTTAGAACCTTCGAAAGTTGGGATAAAATCTTGTTTATCTTGCGTCATAACAAAAAATTAGTATGGGAAATTGTAGCGTTTTCTTTCGTTTTATTTTGGTTTTGTTTTTTGGGGTTTTTTTTGGGGGGGGTGATTAAAACATATTGATTTGAAAATACTTGCAAAAATCAGATAATTGATTTTAATGAAACTATCAAGAATTCACAAATAAATGAAATCATTTTAAAAATGTTTCTTTTTTAGAAAATCATGGTAAGTTATTTTTTACACGTGTTACCCACACCCTGCTTATTTAATTTAATGAAATTTCGAGAAATTTGTTTTTGCAGTGCTTAATGTTTATATTAATTATAAGCACAAATCCTTGGAGAATTTAAATCATCAATTTCTTTATTGTCAAAGACCACAGTTACAGAAAATCGGTTCTGCATCGTAAAATAAAAAAATGCAATAAGCCTAAAACATCATTTAATTAGAACAGATTTTAATTGCTGTTATGGATAATTTGTATTATGGATACTGTTGTCATTATGAATTTTTATAAGAATTCTTTTCATTTTTTTTAAAATTTTACTTATAATAATTTATAAAGTTTTAAATCATTTAAAATTGTGTAATAATTTGTAGCGGTCACGTGATATTGTTATTATGTAAAATCTATATTTACTAATCATAAATGGAAAAGCTTACTACAATTCAGCACCACCCATTATTTTTAAAAGAATTTTACATTTTTGCGTGTTTGTGCGTGTGTGTGGGGGGGGGCGTGCGTGCGTGCGTGCGTGCGTGCGTGCGTGCGTGCGTGCGTGCGTGCGTGCGTGTGTGTGTGTGTGTGTGTGTGTGTGTGTGTGTGTGTGTGTGTGTGAAAAAAAACTGCCAATTTTTGCAAATACGGACATCCATACACGACATTATCAGCAACTATAGTAAATTTAAAATTTATTGGTTATTTTCTAACATTTCCTCAGCAAGCGTCTTCGTAAATAAAACTATAAAATCAAAGTACCTAAAATTGAATGAAATATTAGATTACTTAAAATATTTTCATAAATTTTAAAATTTACTGGCTAGTTGAAAAACATTATATAAAAAAGGCGTTCACGTTATATTCGTAATGTAAACGTAACAGTAATTGTAACAGTAATTGTCCTCCTTCGAAAAAAATTACCAAACATTAGTCTCAAAAGAACGTTGTCAACACCTGATAAAAACATCTCTATGATAAAAAATGCTTTTCTGCGATATTTTAACCAAAAACAAATGTTTCAAATCATTTCAATCAATTTAAATTCATTTCGAAATACAGCAAAGTATTTTACTTATAGGAAATATTAAATTTAATCTATTTGCTTGAAATATAAACTAAGGAAGATTTTTCATTTTTGAAAATGCATTTCAAAACCCTAGGTATTGTTTTTCTTTGTATTAGGTTGGTGCAAAAATAATGACGCAATAATGTCGTTTTTTGACGTATTTTTTAACGTCAAAAAACGACATTATTACGTCATTATTTTTGCACCAGCCTAATAGGTACCTATATATATATATATATATATATATATATATACATATAGATATATATGTATAGGGTGCGATGGATAAATTGTCGTCTAAATTATGCAAAAATGAAAATAGTACTGACATCTCATTTTAACAGATATATTTACCAAATTAACACAAAAATATCTTGAAATGCTAAAGAGTAAAATTGATTCAATAAAATCACCATTGGCTTCAACCAGGGCCTCCAGATGATTCTGTAATCTCCTGCACCTCTTCTGGACAGTCATCTTATTTAAGTTAGTGAATGCTGCCATAATCCTTGCCTTCAGTTCATCTTTGGTATTACAAGGAGTTTTGTTGGTATCTTACTCAACTGCGCCCTGTACATAATCAAGACGGCTGCAGTCTGGGGAGTTAGGTGGCTAGATGTAAGGGGTGATGTGGTCACAGAAATTGTCTGACAGCCATCACTCAGCTCTCCTGCTTGTGTGGCATGGTGCAGAGTCCTGTTGGCAGACATAGGGTCTTCCAAAAGCCACCCTCTTAACCCAGGGTAGCATTATTGCCTCGAGGCACTTGATTTAGGCCTCAGTGTTGAGTCTGAGGCCCTATGGGAAAATGAATGGGGACATAACGTTACCATCACTAGTGATCATTCCAAACACCTTTGTAATTGCCATTAGACCCATCCAACTCTTTCTGAATCCTCTGCACTGTCATCAGATTGACACCCAAACACACTGCAATGTTCATATTGGAGCTTTAAGTATGAATGCAAATCTTCTGCGCGGTCATAATCCTTGCCATCCTTCAGTTCAGCCGTGGTATTATAAGGAGTCTTGTTGGTCTCGTTCAACTGCGCCCCACACATAATAATGAGTCCAAAAATTATTTCAATATATTTACTGTTTATACTTTATACGTTATTTTTATAGATACAAATATTTAAGTATATGCTCTGTTTATAATAATAATAAAAAATGTATTAACAACATTTACCGGCGGAGGAGAAATATTTTCTGTGAAATTTCTCAGACATTATAATATATATATATTATATATATTATAAAAATGTATAATCCTCCAACAGATTTCTGTAAAAATTATAGGAAATTTATAGTTTCAAAGCAGTAATTCTAACTTGCTAAACAGACGCTTCCTCTGTAGCTAAATGATATAGCACGTCAGGCTATATGACGCTTCCGTGTAGAATACACGTTCGATTCTTGTTGGGGAGCACATATGTTCTATTAAATTTTTCGGACATTCAATCTGGTAAATGTTAATACTTTTTTTATTGTAAACAGAGCATTTACTTAAATAATTGTATGTATAAAAATAACGTATATACAACATATATATATATATATATATATATATATATATATATATATATATATATGAATGCGTGTGCATGTGTGTACATGTACATGAGTGTGTGTACATGTCTGTACATAAGTGCGTGTGTGTATGTAAACATAAGTGTATGTCTGTATGTGTACATGAATGAATATGCAAGTGCGTGCATGAATACATGAATTAGTGTGCATGTTTATGTATGCGTACACGAGTGCTTTTGCATGTGTGTGTATGTATACATGATTGTGTGTTCACGTGTGTGTATGCATACATGAATGTGTGTGCATGGATGTGTATGTGTACATGAGTATTTGTGCATATGCGTGTATGTATACATGAGTGTATGTGCCTGTGTTTATGTGTACATGTGTGTGTGTGCGCATGTGTTTGCGTACATGAGTGTGTGTATCTATACATGAATGCGTGTGCATGTATGTATGTATATATGAGTGTGTGTGCATGTGTGTGTATGTGTACATGAGTGCGTGTGCGTATATGTATGTAATACTATTACGATCAAAACGGAATAGTCCATTATTTATGAGGTATTGGAAGGAGACGTTAAACGCCTCTATCTTCCCGTCTTTTTTTTTCTTTCTTTCTTTCTTTCTTCCTTTCTTTTTCTTTATTTCTTTCCTTTTTGTTTGTTCGTTTCTTTCTTTCTTTTTTACTTTCTTTCTTTCTTTCTTTCATTTTCATTTTCTCCCTACATTAAACCGAGCGTGGGGCAGCAAAAAATAGAATCGCTTCTCGGCCTTTTGACTAAGATTCGATCACGGCTACGCCTAGCTTGGACCGGCTCGGGTCTGGACCAGCTAGGACAAGCTAATACCAGCTATGACTAGCTTAGACCAGCTTGGACAAGTTAGGACCAGCTTAGACCAGCGGCCGGAGTGAAAACACTCGGGTCCCCACGTTAAAAACCGACCTTGTGTCACAACCTGACTCAGTAGTGGGTCAAGTAAATAAACGGCCTTTTGACTAAGATCAAAGTGTAGTACCTGTTCTTATCAGCTTAATCTGATTCTCTCTCTCTCTCTCTCTCTCTCTCTCTCTCCACTTATATTTCCTCTTCTTTCTTTCATTTTCTCACTGAAACGAAATAGTCTGTTTTTCCCCTTCTTTCCACGCTATCAAAACGGAGCAGTCCATTATTTATGAGGCATTGGCAGGGCGTAACGGTCGTGCGAACTAAGGGTGGGACAGGCATAATTATAATAATATTCTGCCATTGAGACATGTGTAAATACTTCGATTACAGGCTACTGCTTCTCTTTTTAAGACGGACCGTGTAAATGGTTCCCCATTCTTGTACAAAAGGGAAAGGTTCAATTTTATTTTTTTTAAACTTGAGTTTTCATGTCACGATCAAAAATCGAGCAATTGTAACATGTTGACTGTAAGAAAGAAAGAAAAAATAGATCTGATAACACTGCTCTTGTGAAGAGGACGCACATTTGACATTTATGCTTACAAAGATTATTTTAGACTGGGTACCTCCAAAAATTCGTATACCTAAGGTTTAAATGTATTTTTCATAAAGGATTAAATTTTCTAATTCCAGAAAAAAATACTATTCAGACAATAATGTCCTTAATGTATATTATTTATAAAAGCAAAATAAAAGCCTATCTAATTTGATAATTAGATAGTTTATTGTAGTTTTTATTTTACGATTTAGAGCAGATTTTTAAAAAGTTGGCAGTAGTCGTGAAAAAAATTGATAATTTAATTTCTCCAAGGAGTCCTGCTTATAAGTAATATAAAACAATTTCATAAAATTAATTTATGCGGATGGGGGTAACAGATGTAAAAAAAAAATTTTTACCACGAATTTCTAAAAATAAAAATTTCAAAAATAAATTCATTTATTTTTTAATAAATCCTGAAAGTTTCATTAAAATCAGACAATTATTTGATTTTTGCAAGAATTTCCAAATTAATGGGTTTTCCCCTTGAAACTGCTACATTAAAATGGCCATTACCAAAATTCTTATAAAGTTAACAAAAAAAAAAAAAACGAGATGTTTGACCCAAATTTAGAACGTATTAGAAAGGAGAAAAAATTTTTTTTAAATATTTAAAAAATACTTTGTTCTTTCCTCTTAATAATAACATAAACATTTCAACGATGAAACTTTGTTTTTATTAAGTTTCTGGACCTTTTTATCATGATGCTATACTGATTTTTTAGCGAATTATTGGAAGTACCTATTTTAAACAAAGAGTAAAACGGAATTACTGACAATCGGTTAAAATACAGATATCAAAAAAATAAAAATAAAAAATAAAACGAGAAGAAAATGCAATATTTTAAAGAATTGAATGTAAATAAACCAAGTAGTCTAAAAAAAAATACAGAAACGTTATATAACCCGCGGAAATATTAGGTTGGTGCAAAAATAATGACGTAATATTGTCATTTTTTGACGTTAAAAAATACGTCAAAAAACGACATTATTACGTCATTATTTTTGCACCAACCTAATATATACAGAGGGTGCCTGAAATATAACGATGATATTGTCTAAAATTATCGCTACCATCGTGCGAGCATTTGCAACCAAGTTAGCCTTTGAAAAAAATTGCTATAAAGTTCTCCTTTCGTTTAGCCTTGTGTCAGACTAATTTAAGCAATGGTAAACAAATTAGTTAATTAATGTTAAAAAATAAAATAAAAACGTTATCTAAGCCAGGCAAATATAACAACGATATTGTCTGAAATGATTACTGTGCGACCATTTGTAAGCGCTCCTTTCATTTAGTGTTGTGTCAGACTAAGCTAAACTTTAAAAATATTTACATCAAGTGCTTGAAATGCAGCAATAGTAACCAGTCTCTGAAAAAATTTCTATTAAGTTCGATCTTTTCTAAGCGCTACTTTTGTTTAGCATTGTGTCCGACTAAACTAAGCTTTAAAAATATTTCTGTAGGGCGCTTGTTATGCAACAAAGGTAATCAATACAGTCTCTGAAATAATTGCAACTATGTTCGACCATTTCTAAGCGCACCTTTCATTTAGCCCTTGCCAGACCATACTTAAAAATATGCATAAGGTGCCTGTGCATAGAGCAATGCTCGTTGTGTTTAATTTCTGAATTCACGGCTAATGTATTAGGTAGAGTAATTTCTTTACATAGATCATAAATATCAGTGCCAATGATACGACAATATATCAGTGCACTTACAAAAGTTGTGATGGATTCTACTATAGTATAATACCTACTATTCATTTTCTACTATAATATGATACCTACTATTCATTTTCTACTATAATATAATACTTACTATTCATTTTCTACTATAGTATAATACCTACTATTCATTTTCTACTATAGTATGATATCTACTATTCATTTTCTACTATAATATAATACTTACTATTCATTTTCTACTATAGTATAATATCTACTATTCATTTTCTACTATAATATAATACTTACTATTCATTTTCTACGATAGTATAATATCTACTATTCATTTTTTACTATAGTATGATATCTACTATTTATTTTCTACTATAGTATATCTACAATTCGTTTTTTAATATAGTATGATATTTTATATTCCCTTTCTGCTATAGTATAATATCTACTATTCATTTTCTACTATAGTATGATATCCACTAATCTTTTTAGACAATGGTATTATATCTACTATTCGTTTTCTACTATTCGTTTTCTACTATTCGTTTTCTATGATATCTACTATTAATTTCCTATTATGGTTTCAAATCTACTCTTCATTTTATACTATAGTATGATATCTACTACCCATTTTCTACTATTGTATAATATTTACCAACTGTTGGAAGTATGAAATATGTTAGGGTTAGTGTTAATGGCTAAACACAGTGCTCAGTCAAACTACATTGTTTAGTCCCACCACGTCTAACTTTCACGGCTAGGACTCGCCATGCCCCTCACTTCATAGCGAACCACTCCCCATTTTCTCCGTATTCCATTGGTGATAAATAAGTTACGCTCGAACAGCTTTCCGCGAAACATTGCACTGTGGATGTTTCCCCCCCGATCTCAACAATCAAGTCCTAGGGTTAACCGTTGTCTTTCCTTCCTATCTGTATAAATTAAAAAATTGAATGTCTACATCAGATGGTAAAAGAAAAATACTTAAAAATCAACGCCCCTAATGCCATCTAAGGACGAACGCCGAAGAATTTGTTGCAGTAACTGATTTGGTTTCGTTTATTTTGTTTTGCTGCATTTCTTGCTTCTGTCAGCTCTAACCTTCATCGCCTGGAACCGCCGTACCACGCCCATTGCAGCGAACCACCCTCATTCCTTTCGTGTTTAATTAACATAGTTCCACTCGAACAGCGTCTCCGAGTCCTTGTTGGTGACGAATTATTTTCCATCCTGCAACCTCTCTTTCACAGGCGGGAAGTGGCAAACCTCACACTGCTCTATCGCTAATTCCACAGAAAGTGCTCGGACGAACTACGTTCCTTGGTTCCGCTAGATCTAACGTTCACGGCTGGGACCTGCCATGCAACGCACATTGTAGCGAACCACGCACATCCCCTCTGTATTCCATCGGTGAGAAGTAAGTTCCATTCGAACAGCTTCTTCCCGTGAAGCACTGCTCTGTGGAACCGACTCCCAAGAGGATATTTCCCCAATCCCTACAATCTTAACCTGTACGAGTCTAGGGTTAACCGGTATCTTCCCCTCCTATTCGCATACAATGCCTCTTACTCTCTACCCCTCTATCCTGAGTGCTCTCCGAGCCTTGTACATAGTGATCCTTACTGTAAAACAAAAAGTTTTGGCAGACTTCCTATTTGACCATGTGCATCGAATTACCTACTGTAAAGCGATGGTTAACAAGCTTTTCTCACGAATCATTAAGTGGCTCATGAGCTCTTTAAGATAGCGTTAGACGTAAGTGTGTTCAGTGAAGTAGGAGCAAGTTTTGGAGTTTTGGGGTACCTTCGTGTACCAGTGAGTCAGCCAAAATGAGCTGACTCATTTTATAGTTCACCAACAGAAGAGTTAACCAACCAGAAGGCTCAAAATATTCAATGCGACGTGTATAAAGGCGGCCATGTTTTTTTCCCGAATACTCACTGTCAACCTTTGTTCGTGAGTGTTAATCTTTAACGTTGGTTCATTGAACAGATTACGTACTGCGCCGTATTCTATATTCATAGACTATGGCGAACATGGTCAACAGCAAGAAGTGTATGTTATGAAGATATACAGGATAGATAACGGTTGGCTCTAGTCTTGAAGTGGTTAAAATTGTAATGATAGTGGAAGCATCCCCTCGGGAGTCCGTTCCACAATGCAGCCATTCTGAAGAAGACGATTTCTAAAGGGAACTTCCTCCTCACAAATGGAATATGAAGAGACTGAAGATGAGTCACCTCAATGGCGTTTAAGGTCTGAACTGTTGGAACTAAAGAACCATTTGACATGGGAATAGCGATAGAGAAGCAACAGGTTTGCGACATTTCATCTGTGGGAAAAAAAGGTTGTAGAACGGAAAACAATTAATCACCCACTTCACCACGTAAGTACTTATCAAAATGTGTCAAGACTGACTATTGAAGATTATGTAGCTCCATTACAGGTGGAGCAGCAACACTCCATTTTGGGGGCAGATCTGGCTCTTGTAAAGATAGAACCAGGGAGGATGAATCAGGTATTTTCTGGGGTAATTAAATAATTCTATATTTATAACAGACTGATTTCTTTGGGTTATTTTAAGTCTTCGATTACGCAATGTATTCTGTAACTGTAGAAGAAGTGTAAGACAAGGATGTGCCATCTCACCAGACCTTTTCAACCTATACAGGCAATCCTGAGAAAATCAGAAATTCGAACAGGATTCTTTGTTGGAGGCCGCAATCTTAACAACATAAGATGTGCAGACAGTATTAATAGCAGATACAAAATAAAAAATAAAGGACTACAGAAGGTAGGAAAGCGAAAAGAAAAGACTAAAACTCAAGAAGGCAAAATGAATGGTTGTTAGCAAAAAGGTCAGCCCAACACGCAAATTACAAATTGGTGATACCATAATCAGACAAGTACAACAATTTAAATATCTGGCGAGAGTTTTAACAGAGGACGGAAAGTGTGACACTGAAATCCGAAGGCACACTGGGATAGCCAAAGACGCTAAACAATCTATAAAGAAACAGAAAATTTTTGTTAGAAGCAAAGGAAAGAGTACTGAAGTATTATCTGGTATCAGTCTTTTCCTATAGCAATGAATACTGAACAATCTTCTCAGAGATGAAGAAGAGATATGAAGCAACAGAAATGTGCTTCTACAGATGCCTGCTGAAAATAATGTGGACAGAACATGGGGACTGACAAAGTTTTTAAAAAAATGGAAGCCAAAAAGGATACTTATACCTAACATCAGGAAGAGACAGATGAAAGCTTTTATATCATATGAGGGAAGAGGGCTTGGAAAATTTGATACCCACAGGATAGATTGAAGGCAAGAGGGACAGAGGAACACAACGCATAACATACTTAGTGAGCTTGAGTAAATGGATGACCAAACAGTGTTTAGGAGAGATAACAAAAAGACGAGGCATGGTAGATTAATGGTTAGCAGTTTGGATTGAGGAATTAGAGAACAGAGTTCAAATTCCGGTCGAGTTCATTACATTCATTTATGTGCTAATACACTTGGGAAATGTATGAATCCATCTCTTCTCCTCCTAGCTATGGGTAAAATAGCAAAACAGACTGGGTCCTATAGCCTTGGGTAGAAACCAGTCTAGGAGAAGAAACTGAATTCAAACCACCTGCTGCCTTGTTGGCAAAGTCTAGAAGAAGGTAACTTCAAAAAACAAATCCACCTTATACACTTATACTTACAATCAGGAAGAGACAAATGAAAACTTCTATGTCATACAATGAGGGAAGAGGGCTTGGAAAATTTGATACCCACAGGACAGATAGAAGGCAAGAGGGACAGAGGAAAACAACGCATAACATACTTAGTGAGCTTGAGTAAATGGATGGCGGAAAAAGGTTTAGGAGAAATAACAAAAAGACAAAATTTATTAAGATCTACAAAGAAGAAGAAATTGTGGAGAGCCATGATCACCCACGTCCTGAAGAGACACGGTACATAAAAGAAGAAAAGAGAGCTTGAGTAAATGGATTGTGAAACAAAGTTTGGGAGAGATTAAAAAAAAAAAGAGAAAATTTATTAAGAGCTACAAAGGACAAGAAAATGTGGAGATCCATGATCGCTAACGTCCTGAAGGGATATGGCACATAAAAGAAGGGAAAAAAGCAAGCTTGAATGAATGGATGGCGGAACAAGGTTTGGGAGAGATAAAAAAAAGTTAAATTTAATTAAGAGCTACAACGGACAAGAAATAGTGGAGAGCCATGATCGCTAACGTCCTAAAGGGATATGGCACAAAAAAGAAGGGAAAAAAGCAAGCTTGAATGAATGGATGGCGGAACAAGGTTTGGGAGAGATAAAAAAAAGTTAAATTTAATTAAGAGCTACAACGGACAAGAAATAGTGGAGAGCCATGATCGCTAACGTCCTAAAGGGATATGGCACAAAAAAGAAGGGAAAAAAGCAAGCTTGAATGAATGGATGGCGGAACAAGGTTTGGGAGAGATAACAAAAAGTGAAATTTAATTAAGAGCTACAACGGACAAGAAATAGTGGAGAGCCATGCTCGCTAACGTCCTAAAGGGATATGGCACAAAAAAGAAGGGAAAAAAGCAAGCTTGAATGAATGGATGGCGGAACAAGGTTTGGGAGAGATAACAAAAAGTGAAATTTAATTAAGAGCTACAACGGACAAGAAATAGTGGAGAGCCATGCTCGCTAACGTCCTAAAGGGATATGGCACAAAAAAGAAGGGAAAAAAGCAAGCTTGAATGAATGGATGGCGGAACAAGGTTTGGGAGAGATAAAAAAAAGTTAAATTTAATTAAGAGCTACAACGGACAAGAAATAGTGGAGAGCCATGATCGCTAACGTCCTAAAGGGATATGGCACAAAAAAGAAGGGAAAAAAGCAAGCTTGAATGAATGGATGGCGGAACAAGGTTTGGGAGAGATAACAAAAAGTGAAATTTAATTAAGAGCTACAACGGACAAGAAATAGTGGAGAGCCATGCTCGCTAACGTCCTAAAGGGATATGGCACAAAAAAGAAGGGAAAAAAGCAAGCTTGAATGAATGGATGGCGGAACAAGGTTTGGGAGAGATAACAAAAAGTGAAATTTAATTAAGAGCTACAACGGACAAGAAATAGTGGAGAGCCATGCTCGCTAACGTCCTAAAGGGATATGGCACAAAAAAGAAGGGAAAAAAGCAAGCTTGAATGAATGGATGGCGGAACAAGGTTTGGGAGAGATAAAAAAAAGTTAAATTTAATTAAGAGCTACAACGGACAAGAAATAGTGGAGAGCCATGATCGCTAACGTCCTAAAGGGATATGGCACAAAAAAGAAGGGAAAAAAGCAAGCTTGAATGAATGGATGGCGGAACAAGGTTTGGGAGAGATAACAAAAAGTGAAATTTAATTAAGAGCTACAACGGACAAGAAATAGTGGAGAGCCATGATCGCTAACGTCCTAAAGGGATATGGCACAAAAAAGAAGGGAAAAAAGCAAGCTTGAATGAATGGATGGCGGAACAAGGTTTGGGAGAGATAACAAAAAGTGAAATTTAATTAAGAGCTACAACGGACAAGAAATAGTGGAGAGCCATGCTCGCTAACGTCCTAAAGGGATATGGCACAAAAAAGAAGGGAAAAAAGCAAGCTTGAATGAATGGATGGCGGAACAAGGTTTGGGAGAGATAACAAAAAGTGAAATTTAATTAAGAGCTACAACGGACAAGAAATAGTGGAGAGCCATGATCGCTAACGTCCTAAAGGGATATGGCACAAAAAAGAAGGGAAAAAAGCAAGCTTGAATGAATGGATGGCGGAACAGGGTTTGGGAGAGATAACAAAAAGACAAATTTTATTAAGAGCTATAAAAAACAAGAAATAGTGGAGAGCCATGATCGCCAATGCCCAGAAGTGACGCGTCACATAGAAGAGAAACTTTTTTTTATTTTTGATGAAATTTTAAGGGTTGAAATTATTAATAACACAACCTTCATTGATTCCACCCTTTAAGTATTAGGCTGGTGCAAAAATAATGACGTAATAATGTCGTTTTTTGACGTTACGTCAAAAAAACGACATTATTACGTCATTATTTTTGCACCAACCTAATAATTATTTTTTCTGGCCCTCCTGTTTATTATTACACCTATCCCGTTTATTTCACATTGAGAAATATTAAGGCCTCCCAATTATTAAAAGCCTACTCTTTATTAGGTTTCAGGCAATATTTATTAAGAGCAACAAAGGACATGAAATTGTGGAGAGCCGTGATCGCCCACGTTCAAAAGGTTTTTAGACGTTTTCCCGCCAGCCTTCTTTTTTAAGACTGAACCAAATTTTTACGATTTTAAAATAAAATAAACATTGGCTACCATTGCTGCTTTTTGTTTCGTTAGAATCGCGCGAATGGCGTTAAAAATTGATACAGCTTCATTTATACGAGCTTTCGTCAGTTCTGGACAACAGGTGTATGGATTTTTATTCGTTTTGAGATAAACATACTACACCTGGGAGTAGGACGTGTTCACATCGGCCGATCGTCGAACAAAAGGTGTTATGTGGTCACAGATAGTTGCCCGTTCCATCAGAAAATAAGAACCGTCATGAACAGGTAACGAGAAGCCTTTATTTATATATTTATATATATATATATATATATATATATATATATATATATATATATATATATATATATATATATATATATATATATATATATATAATTCTTAATACGTTCGCTATTAAAAGGAATACGTCTATGATGATCAGGTCACTATCATTACATTTAACATCTGGGGTTAAACTAATTACCGAGGGAAGCTGATCGGAGGTAATGTAAACAATTATTCTTTCTATGCGCCGGGTCTTTTCCTGGCGTGGATCATAGCTCTCTTCAACTTCCTATCTTTATAGCAATAAGCAATGCATACTATTTGATTTTCTCTCCTTGTCCCCGTTCTGCCATTCATTTACGCAAGCATTTTAGCAAGGTTACCCGCTGTTTCTGCTTTTTTTTTTCTCCCTCCGATATCCTGTGAGTGTAAAATTCTCCAAGTCCTTTCATCGTTATATGTCATAGAAATTTTAACCGTAACTTTATGATTCTAGATACAAGTATTTTTGGTTGCGTTTTCCTCAAGATTTGGTCATTGCTTTCATGGTACATCGATGACATTCTCAGCATACTTCTATAGAAACAAATCATGTTGCCTCAAATTTCCTCCTCATCTGTGAAGAAATTGTCCAGCATTTACTGCCATATAAGAGATTAGATATTACATAGCAGTTCAGCACTGTTTGTTACTAACGATATTTTTCAGTAAAACCATGTCTTTGTGGCTTCAAGTCTTTTATTCATCTATAAGAAAATTCCCGAGTATTTACTGCCATATAAGTGATTAGACATTACATAGCAGTTCAAAACTCTTTATTTCTAACGACATTTTTCAGTAAAACTATATCTTTGTGGTTTCTATTCTATTCTTCATCTATGATAAAATTCTCCAGCATTCCCTGCCATAAATATTCCATAGTAGTTCAACTTTGTTTCTAACGAACTTTTTCCCCGTCTGTAATACTTTGTTTTGATTTTGGAAAGTGCCTATTCTTATACACCTTCTGACTCCTGTCACTTTCCATCGTCTCTTATAAATGTTATTTTTAATGCATTCCTTCATGAAGTAGGCGATCATGGCTCTCTACAGCTTCTTTTACTGTAATATCTGTGAATTTCTGTGACTTCTTTTAAGAGTTGTCCTTTTCCTTTTTCTGCTTGCTGTTCTTCACGGCGTATATTATTATGGCTCTCCACAGCTTCTTTTTCTCTAATATCTATGAATAGCTATGATTTCTTGTATTTCCTTTATCCTAGTCTGGTTGCCACTCAATGCTAAAGAGCCCAGTCTACCCTACGAATTTACCCATTTTCGTTTTGATCGAATTCTGTATACATTTGTGACGTAAGTACCCACAGCCCTCCACAGCTTCTGCTTCTTTAATATATGTGAAATGCTATGCTTTTTCCGGAAAGATAGTGGTGTGGTTTTCTGTTGTATACCCTACGATTTGCAATTCAGAATTTTCCTTCTCCTATATTGGTTACCACCCGAGTCTAGAGAACCCAATCTACCCTGTTATTTAACAAATCTTCATTTTTATTAAATGCCTATCCATTTGTAATGTAGGCGTTCATGTCTCTCCACATTTTCTTTTTCTTTAATATTTGTGAATTGCCATGATTTATCGGAAAAGACAGTAGAGTATTTTTCCCATTGCTTTCTCTATGGCTTTGAATTCAGATTTGCCTTTCTCGTAATGCTAGACTGCTCAATCTACCCTACTATTTAACCTATAGAGAACAGATTGATTCATGAGTTAGTGTGAAAGTAAATGCAAGAGATGAAATTTGATGACCTGACCGTCAGTGAAGTAACCGGTATTGAAATTGCTTGAACAATACTCTATACCTGTATTGAATCAATCGTAAATATTTCTACAGGATATTCCGAAAGTAACGGGGAAATTTGCAGAAGACATAGAATTGTGGGATAGCAACCAGGGAAAATTTGCATGATATGATCTTCCATAATTCGACCAAGAAAATCTCTTAATAATATTAGGTCGGTGCAATAATAATGACGTAATAATGCCGTTTTTGACGTATTTTTTAACGTCAATAAACGACATTATTACGTCATTATTTTTTCCACCGACCTAATACATTGTCACATAATATAATTGCATCTGGTCTAAAATTTACAAGGTTATCAATGGTAATGCGACTTTTGGCACAGCATGTATATAAAGTCTATTTTCTGATTTAAAATAATTTAATATATAACTCAATTTTTCAAGAAATGGTTTAAGATGGCCAGAAATGTTTTTCTCCAGTTTATTTCATAAGATGATTAAGATTTAAAAGTATTTAAAAGATTATTTCAAATGAGAGAGTGTAAAGAGAGAGTGAGATAGAGTGTGTGCGTGTAAAGAGATAGAATGTGTGTGTGTAAAGAGAGAGTATGTGTGTGTCTAAAAAGAGAAAGAGTGTTTGGGTGTGTGTAAAGACAGAGTGCGTGTGTGTGTGTGTGTGTAAAGAGAGAAAGTGGGTGGGTGTGTAAAGAGAGAGAATGTGTGGGTATGTAAAGAGTGTGTGTGTGTGTGTAAAGAGAGAGAGTGTATGTGTGTGTGTGTGTGTGCAAACAGAGGAAGAGTGTGTTTGTGTAAAGTGAGTGCGTGTGTAAAGAGAAAGAGAGTGTGTGTGTGTGTGTAAAATGAGACAGTGTGTGTGTGTGTGTGTATAAAGAGAGAGAGAGTTTGTGTTTGTATAGAGAGAGAGAGAGAGAGAGAGAGTGTGTGTGTGTGTGTGTGTGTGTGTAAAGAGAGATAATAATTTCATAGGGTGAAAAAACATTTCCACCATTTTCCCCAAGAGAACATGGCAATTTACATAAAATCAAGTGGAATATTCGGAGAGCCATGATCATTTACACCATGAAGAGTAATTTCCTATTACAAGTGCTGAAGTTTTACAATAGAGAATTAAAAAAAAAAAAAGGTGGCGACACAAGGTAGCGTTACTGAGTGTGAGATCAACAGGGTGTCCCAAAAGACATGCAACAATTGGCAGAAAACACACACTTGTGAAACAGCAACCAGGGAAAATTTGTATGACATTTGCCAGAAAAGTTTTCGTCCAGTCTATAATATATTGTCTCATACAGAAACATGATGCCTGTACTTTTCGCTCATGCTACACTATGTTTTTAGTGATCTTGACATGTGTGGGGAATTTGATTTCCGTACAAGTGGCGGCCTTTTTAACCATCAACGTTTTCAATCTGACTCGAGCAAGCATTATTCATGATCTTTTGTTTGCTGATGACGCTGCGATCATGGCGACCTCAATCGAAGAAGCTCTCGTCAATCGTTTTTCCACAGCTTGCAACGCATTCGGATTAACTATAAGCATAAGGAAAACTGAAGTTGTCCATCAACCAAGGCCTACACCTAAGCAGTTCAAGGGTGTAAAATAAAAACCACCTGCCCATACCTTTCCAATCTTTCCCATTACTGTTGGCAGCAACAACCTGATGTATGTGAAATCATTCTCATACTTAGGTAGCAAAGTCAATTCAAGTGCCTCTTTGGATGACGAAATAGTTAACCGAATATCAAAGGCAACCAATGCCTTTGGGAAGCTTAAGCATCGCCTGTGGGATGTTCATGGGGTTTTACTGAAAACAAAAAATCAGTGTCTATCGAGCAGTTATTCTCACCACACATTTATGGGTGAGAATCATGGACACCATACAGTACACACATCAATCAAGTTGATACTTTTCATAAACGCTGTCCTTGCTCAATATACGCTTATACACGACAGGCCCAAATTTCTAAACCTGATCTTTTCATCAAATGTGGTGTCGATGGTATTGAATCCTTTCCGACGCACTCCCAGTTGAGATGGACTGGTCATGTCATCAGAATGTGTGATGATCAGATGCCGAAAATCCTCATGTGTAGCCAACCTTTTTATGGTAAGCATAATGTAAGCCGTCCTTGGTTACGCTTCAAGGACAAACTAAAATACAATTTAATTGCTTCAAACATTCCTATATAGGGGAGTTCGAACTTGCTGTTGAAAACTGGAGAAACACCTGCTACCGAGGTATAACTAACTTTGGAACGAATCCTATCAACCATCTGAGAGAATTAAGAATTAATACTAAATCTTGGGCTAATACAACAACCTATATGACGGTCAACCCTTCAGTATGGCCTTCGTTTGGATTTGTTTGCAAATCCCGTGCAGGATTGTTGTCTCATACGAAACATTAACATAAAAACTGAACTGAAAGACAATCATACGTCGAAAACGACGGGAGAGTCCATCATCATCATCATCATCATCTATATATATATTCTGTAGACCTATACTGATACAAATTATTAACACCCTACACCCCTTCTATTTAAACAATCGCTCTAGCCATTACCATGGAAATTTTGATTTCAATAATGAATCTACTATTAAAACACGTAAATTTCAGAAATAAGTTATTCCAAAAAAGAATTTCGCTTGAAGATGGAACAGAGCTTAGTACTTTAATTCAATTTAATTCAAATAATTATATTGAAGTTTTCGGATCTTGTTTTGAAACATGAGAACTCTTATGTAGCGTGTTGAAATCACATTTTTAAATAAATAAATATATTTATGCTCTACTTTTGTATCGAGCACTATTTTTTAAAAATAATAACAAAAATACTAAAGAAATTTAGATTATTTACCTAACGAGTTCTTTCCTATTTTCTATAAATTTGCACACACACACACACACACACACACACACACACACATATATATATATATATATATATATATATATATATATATATATATATATATATATATATGTAATAATCCGTTGGTATATAATCCAAGTGAATTCTAATATTATAAAATATTAAAACTGATCCACAAAATCAGCTCAATATATTTATTATAAAATAGCATATATATTTGGTTATATAAACTTATTGTTATTATTTTGGTTATATAAGCTTATTTATTGTTATTATTTTGGTAATATAAACTTATTGTTATTATTTTGGTTATATAAGCTTATTTATTGTTATTATTTTGGTAATATAAACTTATTGTTATTATTTTGGTTATATAAGCTTATTTATTGTTATTATTTTGGTAATATAAACTTATTGTTATTATTTTGGTTATATAAGCTTATTTATTGTTATTATTTTGGTAATATAAACTTATTGTTATTATTTTGGTTATATAAGCTTATTTATTGTTATTATTTTGGTTATATAAACTTATTGTTATTATTTTGGTTATATAAACTTATTATTATTTTGGTTATATAAACTTATTGTTATTATTTTGGTTATATAAACTTATTTATTGTTATTATTTTGGTCATATAAACTTATTATTTTGGTTATATAAACTTATTATTTTGGTTATATAAACTTATTCTAATTATTTTGGTTATATAAACTTATTTATTTTTATTATTTTGGTTATATAAACTTATTATTATTTTGGTTATATAAACTTATTATTATTTTGGTTATATAAACTTATTGTTATTATTTTGGTTATATAAACTTATTGTTATTATTTTGGTTGTATAAACTTATTATTATTTTGGTTATATAAACTTATTGTTATTATTTTGGTTGTATAAACTTATTATTATTTTGGTTATATAAACTTATTGTTATTATTTTGGTTATATAAACTTATTGTTATTATTTTGGTTATATAAACTTATTATTATTTTGGTTATATAAACTTATTGTTATTATTTTGGTTATATAAACTTATTTATTGTTATTATTTTGGTCATATAAACTTATTATTTTGGTTATATAAACTTATTATTTTGGTTATATAAACTTATTCTAATTATTTTGGTTATATAAACTTATTTATTTTTATTATTTTGGTTATATAAACTTATTATTATTTTGGTTATATAAACTTATTATTATTTTGGTTATATAAACTTATTGTTATTATTTTGGTTATATAAACTTATTGTTATTATTTTGGTTGTATAAACTTATTATTATTTTGGTTATATAAACTTATTGTTATTATTTTGGTTGTATAAACTTATTATTATTTTGGTTATATAAACTTATTGTTATTATTTTGGTTATATAAACTTATTGTTATTATTTTGGTTATATAAACTTATTATTATTTTGGTTATATAAACTTATTCTTATTATTTTGGTTCTATAAACTTATTTATTGCTATTATTTTGGTTATATAAACTTATTATTATTTTGGTTATATAAACTTATTGTTATTATTTTGGTTATATAAACTTATTGTTATTATTTTGGTTATATAAACTTATTATTATTTTGGTTATATAAACTTATTCTTATTATTTTGGTTATATAAACTTATTATTGTTTTGGTTATATAAACTTATTGTTATTATTTTGGTTATATAAACTTATTGTTATTATTTTGGTTATATAAACTTATTATTTTGGTTATATAAACTTATTCTTATTATTTTGGTTATATAAACTTATTTATTGTTATTATTTTGGTTATATATACTTATTATTATTTTGGTCATATAAACTTATTGTTATTATTTTGGTTATATAAACTTATTCTAATTATTTTGGTTATATAAACTTATTGTTATTATTTTGGTTATATAAACTTATTATTTTGGTTATATAAACTTATTCTTATTATTTTGGTTATATAAACTTATTTATTGTTATTATTTTGGTTATATAAACTTATTATTATTTTGGTTATATAAACTTATTATTATTTTGGTTATATAATCTTATTGTTATTATTTTGGTTATATAAACTTATTGTTATTATTTTGGTTATATAAACTATCTATTTATTATTATTATTTTTCTTAAAATTTTTTGCAAGCATGGATTTGGGAATTTTTTCTTAAAAAAGGAGAAAATATATTATTTTGTTCTTTGGTTTATAACTAATATTTACTATTTTTTTTTATTGCTTTAGCTCGTATCTTTCATTTTGGGATTCAATTTAAACCTGACTTGGGATGTTATTATTTTAAAATATAAGTCAAGGTTATATTAACGGTTTCTATTTTAAGCCAGACACTTCCAGCTCCCCCTCCCATGATACTGGGGGTTGGGTTAACTTAATGTCTATCATTTTTCATCGGCTCCCCCTGCTTCCTTTCTTTTCTTCTTTCCCCCTTTTTTCCTTTTTATACCTTTTTCTTTTTCTTTCTTCCCTTTTTCTTTTTTTAAATGTCTAAATTTTATGTTCCTATGACAATGCCAACAATATAGAACTTATTGGTTGAAATAGATACTCGAATGAGGTAAATTTATATATATATATATATATATATATATATATATATATATATATATATATATATATATATATATATATATAGTCGACTCTCCCGTTGAGCTCGACGTATGAGGGCCAAGCAGATCAGTTCCCAGGAAACCGACAGCCCGACAACGGCACATGAGATTTGATTATAGTGGTAAAGGTTTCGTGCAGGACCAGCTACACTTATATATATATATATATATATATATATATATATATATATATATATATATATTACAGCAAAAAAAATTACCTCAACATAGAGATAGTCTATTTCAAGCCGTTCTGTACGCGGCTATCATCAGCCCTTAAGTGTCTGTCTCGGAGCATTGTTTAAAATGTATTTTCAATGTCAGTCCTCCTTGTTAATGAAAATGGGTTTGTGTTAGCGATTGATGGGGGCGTAAGCTATCTTATACCCGGGGCAGCGATCTGGGGTTGGAGTTTATTCATGGCCAGAAACTTTATTGTTTGTAGTTTAATATCAGTTCCTACTATGTGGCGTTTCTTATATAGACCCCGAGTGGGTTTTTCTGGGATTCACTGTGAATAGTTTTTGTACTAATGGTGTCCAATATTATTAATAAGTGATGGGAGATTTAAACTTAAACCCGTTAAGATTAATGTAAATTAGTTGAGTTATAGATTTGTAGATTGTGGATAATATGCGAGCAGCCAATGGAATAAATCATGCTGTCCAGTACACTTATATGAGTACATATCTTCATACATACATATATGTGCATTTACATGTCCATACATATATGCCACTATATGTAAACATCCATCCCCGCATATATGCATATGTATTCTTATATAATTTGGAATTTATTTCTATGTCTACATTTCGTGATTAGTTTGTAGTTATTTTATCGTTGGAAGGTTTAAGCTTGTTTATAACATGTTCGTTTTTTTTTTCTATAGAATTAACTAGCGCCGCTAACGTCATTTGACAAATTCAAGTCAGGTAAACATATTTCCGGCAGCTTCGCCACCAGCATCATGGGAAAATGTATTTCTTTTTGGTTTCTTTTTTTATAATTCACTTTTAGAATATTATTTATTGATTTTATATCATTTTCCTATAATTCCATATGGCTGAATAAATTTTTATTTTCACATTTTAGACATTACAAGGAGATACTTAACATTATATAAACGTCAACAGTTTTTTAAAACATTGATTTTTGCTAATTTGTCTCAGCTACTTCAACTTTAACATTATCTGTGGCCATGTTTACTATTTCCCAACTCTCTTTACTTGAATATTGTGTTCCATTTTTATATGAAACTCTTTTAATGTACGAGAGGTTTTCTATCGGATTAATATCTGGAGAGGCTGGGTTTTGAATATAGCTCCAAAACAGAGGGTTTCAATAATTCTGAAACGTCGATATGTCTCCCACACTCAGGCTAATACCAAACGCAAAGGGATGCTAAACACAACGTGCGACAAGCGTTCATGTGACGTCATTCCTCTTACTACCTCTTAGAATTAAAGCCGAAATTCTTAATAAAACGAATACCAAAAAGAAGCTTCTTTTTAAGCCTTGTTTATTTTCTTTTTTGGCAAGCTGACTAATAGTTAGCTTCACAGAATACATGCACCTGCTACGGCATTCATCCGTCTAACCTGCCGTATCCCGAACGTAAGCCGACCAGAGGTCGTAATCATTCGGCCGTGGAAATTTATAGTAGGAGTTTCAACAGGAATTTGGATTCACAAGCGGCTCCAGCTGCATGTATACACAACGGACAAGCGCAAAAACCTAACTCTCTGAGGCTTGTTTGATTTTTTCGCCACCAGCATCATGGGAAAATGTATTTCTTTTTAGTTTCTTTTTTATAATTCACTTTTATAATTTTATTTATTGATTTTGTCATTTTCCTATTATCCCATTTTTTAAAACATTGATTTTTGCTAATTTGTCTCAGCTACTTCAACTTTAACATTATCTGTGGCCATGTTTACTATTTCCCAACTCTCTTTACTTGAATATTGTGTTCCATTTTTATATGAAACTCTTTTAATGTACGAGAGGTTTTCTATCGGATTAATATCTGGAGAGGCTGGGTTTTTAATATAGCTCCAAAATAGAGGGTTTCAATAATTCTGAAATGTCGATATGTCTCCCACTCTTAGGCTAATACCACCCGAAGAGGGACGCTAAGCCCAACGTGCGGCATGCGTTCCTGTGACGTCATTCCTCTTAATACCTTTCAGAATCCAAGCCGACACTCTTAATAAAACGAATACTAAAAGGAACCTTTTTTGAAGCCTTTTTGGGGTTTGTTTTTTTTCCTTTTGGGCAAACTGAAAATAATCAGTGTGGCAGAATTACTGCAACTGCTGCGGCATTGATCCGTCAAACCTGCCGCATCCCGAACGTAAGCCGACGTTTGCCGTGGAAATTCATAGTAAGAGTTTCAGTAGGAATTTGGATTCACAAGCGGCCCTAGCTGCATGTATACACACCGGACAAGCGCAAAAATCTAACCCTCTCAGGCTGGTTTGAATTTATTTCCTAGACTGGCTGCCACCCATATAACCCAGTTTATGTAGTTATTTTACTCATATGTGGGAGAAAATGGTTTCATCACTTTCACAAGGGTATTAACACGAAAGTTACAGAATGAGAAGGTCGTTGTCTTACATTAAAATAGTCTACCGTAAAACTGCTTGATTGGGATTTGCTTCTTGATTGTGATCTCGTTATCCTTTTGTTCTGCAAAAGGATGCTGAGAACGTCAAGGATTGAGCATATGAGGAGATCTTTCCATGTTCTCCACACTGACGGCCTTGTACCACGTTTAAGCTAAACTTAAAATTCGTTTAGAGCACTTTTACGTGGTGTAATGTTTAGAAAGCTTGTAGCGTTAAATCCTGAATAGCGTGTTTCATCCTCACTAAATCTCTACACGTAAGACTTAGTGTTGCATTTACGCTGTGCTTAGAAAATCATTTGGTCAATTCGACGTGCTTACGCATATATATATATATATATATATATATATATATATATATATATATATATATATATATATATTATTTATTTAAAAATTATAACATAAAATACATTTAATATCATCACTTGATAAGACACCGGAGGTGTTGAAACGAAATGGCTATTTTGTAGTGATTTTATAACATATTTATGTTATAATTTTTAAATGAATAATTATATTTGCTCTACTCTGTATTGAGCACTCTTTTAAGAATAGTAATTGTTGTTTATTGGAATTTATTCTGTATACACCAATCATATACTTTTGTGTATGTGTATATATATATATATATATATATATATATATATACAAACTCATCTAAAGAGAAAAAGTTATTTAAATTTTAACTAAAGTGGAATTGTTTAAATATGGTAGACGTATTTTGGGTGAAAAGTCACAGAAGGAAAATGTCGAATTCCAAACTGTTATGTGAGACAACAGGAAACGATTAGCTATCTTTCAAAAAAATATCTTTGCAAATCATATATAATAAAAACTGTGGAGAGACGTGATCGCATACATAGTGAAGGGCCATGTTATTTCAAATTTTGACATTGTTAAATATAAAGTAGATCTTAAGGCTTACTGGCGTACATAGATATATAAGGAAAGTTTTTAAAAATAGACTGGTGTGCTGACGGACAAAAATTATTACTGTAATTATATCACACTTTTTTTTTTCAGTTCGCTCAAACGAGTCCTGCTGGCTTTGATTGCTTCTACCGCGTTCTTATGCCTGATCTTCCTACAGAGTGACCAGAGCCCTTTAGAAGATATCCTACCAAAAAATTCAATGGCAATGATGAAACGTATCCGTATAAAAATTCCAGTAGTTAAAATCGGTTCATTGTTACAACAAAAGCCGCAAGTCTTAAGCAAATGCAGTGTCCGTGGAAATAAATCTTTGAATTGCCAGAAAAAGTTTCAAATCGTTACGGAAATCCGTCACATCGTTCCGGCGAAAAAACAGAAGGTTAGCCCAGTGCGCACGGAGTGCTCTCTCGAGGAATTAGTCAAAGACTGTCCAAAGTTACGCTACGAACACGGTTACGAGGATAAACCCGTCAGCGAGGACGAAAAACGGTTTCCTCTGGCGTTCGGAATCAAGATGCACGCGAATTCTCACCAAGTGGAAAGACTTCTCAGAACAATTTACAGACCCCATAACTTTTACTGCATCCACGTCGATTCAAAAGCCCTCGACGAAACGTACGACCTTATCAAAAGGGTTAGCGGCTGTTTCAAAAATGTTGTGGTTCTCACAGAACGTATAAATGTCGTATACGCTTCTTATCGCCTCATAGAGTCTGAGTTCGCATGCATGAAATGCTGTATGGAATCAGACGTCAAATGGAAATATTATATTAATCTTACAGGTCAAGAGTTCATGTTAAGAACGAATTTGGAGATTGTGAAGATTCTTGAAATATTTAATGGCACAAATGATATCGAGTCGGATGTATTTTGGATAAGATGGCGCCATCGCTATATATACGAAATAAATAAAAAAAATCGAATGACCAATACTAAAGTCCGATACGCGCCTTTTAAAAGCAACATCACCATCTATAAAGGGAGTGCGTACGGTATGTTCTCGCGAGACTTTGTAGATTTTATCTTGACAGACGATGTCGTGAAACCTCTTTACGATTGGCTAAAGAAAACTTACGCACCGGAAGAATGCATTTGGGCAACACTCAATTTGTTACCTTTTGCGCCAGGTGGTTATCAAAATTTCTATACAAACCACGGCAAGAATACACACCCTTCCAAAGCCGTGAACTGGTCATGGGATCACCCTAAAGTTAAATGCCATGGCAAATTTGTACGTAATGTATGTATTTTCGCGGTAGGCGATCTACCTTGGCTGAGATCTCGACCGGAAGTTTCTGTAAACAAATTTTATGAAGATTATGATTCTGTTGTCTTGGACTGTCTGGAAGAATGGTTAAACAATCGAACGTATTCCTCCAGCACCGAAATCGACTGGGATTACTATTTGAATTTACCTCAAGTGAAATATACCAAATTGTTGAAACCTTATGAAAAGACAAAATTATACTGGAAGAGAGAAAAAGAAAATTGGTTGAAAGAAAATAAAATTTTTTTCGAAGAATGAATTCTATTTTAAAAGAAGCAAACAAACAAAAGTGTATACGTACATTTTAAATGCAGCCACACCATCTACGCCACTGCCTTTCATTGCATATACATTATTTTCCAGAGTATGTTTAATGATCTCAGGACTTTTTAAAAATAGAATTACAAATCGGTAAAAATATAAAAACAGAATTCTTTTTTTATTTGTTTCGTTTGTGTGAGAAAACAAAATGACATTCACCGGCCAATCTTTACCTGGTTAAGGTGGGGCGAGAGAGAATGAGAGAGAGAGAAAGAAATAAAAAACTGAAAGAAAGAAAGAAAGAAAGAAAGAAAAAGGAGGAGGTGCAGAAATAGGAAAAAAGATGGAGGACTAAAAAATACGAATGACATGGGGAAAAAAAACGACATTCACCAGCCAATCTTTCCCTGGTTTTTAATCAAAAGTCAGGGAGAAAGAAATATATGTAGAAGGTGGGGAAAGAGAGAAAAACAAAAATTTTTAAAACTACTTTTAATAATAATAATTGACTAGAACTTCATATTTGGGAATTGCCTGATTTCTTTGCCTCTTCTTCTCTTTAACCCTTAGAAAGCGGGAAAAGGTGACACCGACAAACTGGTTAAAAATAAGAAAATGCAATTTTTTAACGGAGAATTTTTACATTTATTTTCGCTTCAATTATATCGAAAAATACAAAAAATATTTTCAGTCTTTTAGATTATAAAAGTAAAAGAAAAGTGTAATAAAAATGTTAGGTCCCTAAGAGCAATAGTTTTAACTGTATGATACTCCTTGAATCATGATACTTGTTAAAACATGATACTCGTTAAAGCATGATAGAATGTTAAAACATGATACTCGTTGATCATGATACAATATTAAAGCATGATACACGGTAAGCAACATATCTGGTAATGCATTGATAATCCTTGAAACATCATACTCGTTAAAGCATCAGACTTCTTCATGTATGATACACGGTGATGCATGATACTCATTAAAGCAGGATGCTCCTTAAAGCATGATACTTGTTGAAACATGATACTCGTTGAGCATTATACTCGTTAAAGCATCAGACTTGTTCATGTATGATACTCGGTGATGCATGATACTCATTAAAGCAGGATACTCCTTAAAGCATGATACTTGTTGAAACATGATACTCGTTGAGCATTATACTCGTTAAAGCATCAGACTTGTTCACATATGATGGAGTCACGTTGGAGTAATGGATAGCAGCTCAGATTGAGGAATCGGAGACCCGTGTTCGAATTCCATTCCAGTTCATAACATTTAATTACGGGCCACTCTCTTCTCCTCACAACCTCTCCAGCTAAGGGCAAATAACAGGACAGACTGGGTCATTTAGTCGAAGAAGCTCAACTCTGAATTCAAAGCCATAGACTGTTCTCTTCGAATGTCAGTCAGTATATTTGAGTTGTTGTATATTTGAGTTGTATTTGGCTCGTCTGACAACAACTCAAATATACAATAACTATATTCGTATTATTCAAGGAATTGATGGTAAGTTAATGTCTCATTAAGTCTTGTTAGCGAAGTAATTTCGCCATTAATCTCATTAATATTGGTAATTAATTATATTGTATAAATTACTATTATTGTCAGACAGACTGTTCACAGCTCATCAATGTGGCTAGACGTCCGATTGATTCAAGCCGGGATTTTCCCCCTCAGCCGTCGGCGCACACTTTAAAGAAAGGCGAATTTTGACGTACTTATTCTGTGAATAAACACACCAATGACTGACAGGGCTCAATTCTGGAAGAGCTTGTAATATTAGTAATATTAGTCATTGTTTACAAATTCGCACTTATCTCCCTAATCTCCCTATATATATATATATATATATATATATATATATATATATATATATAATTATTTATTTAAAAGACCAACCAAGTCAGAAGACTCTGCAGAGTCTAGTGATCCCATTGTGATGTCAAACAGGTAAATTTAGCCACCCCCACCTGGAACAGAGCCTACTTCAACTCAAGTTAATTCAAATATTATTTTGAAGTTTTCGGCTCTTGTTTTGAAAAATGAGACCTCTTATGTAGCGAGTTGGAATCATATTTTTAAATAAATAATTATATTTATGCTCTACTTTCGTATCGAGCACTATTTTTTAAAAATAATTACAAAAATACTAAGGAACTTTGGATTATTTACCAAACCAGTTTCTTTCCTATTTTCTACAATATTTTCACACACACATATATATATATATATATATATATTACAAAGAGTTAATAATACCTTGAATCAATTAGCAATATGATTCAATCTTTGTAATATAAAATATATGCTGCCTATTTTATTATGTTTATATATATATATATATATATATATATATATATATAATGAACTCTCCCGTTGGTTTCGACTATGGGGATATGACAGCTTAGTTGATTCAGTTATGAAATTTTGTGCGATAATCTTAAGTGGCATTTAAGACCTGCTAGTGATTTACAAAGGAGGCCACATATGGAGCAAGAATGAGGATTGTGAGATGAGATCACTAATAGATTGGCTGACCTTTTAGATCTTGCTCTCGCTTCTTGAAACTGGTTCAGATAAGTAGATTGAAAACTGCTAAGTCCACTAAAACACGTTGATCTCCATTCTACCCATTCCAAGGCTAAGTGCTCAAGGGTTTTATGTGGTATATTGACAGCTGACAATATATATATATATATGTGTGTGTGTGTGTGTGTGTGTGTGTGTGTGTATTCTTATAGGAAAATCAATGTGCAAGGGTTTTACTATAGGAAATGCATTGGCAATGATTTAACGTATTTGATGAACGCAATACCGTATGGAATCTAAAGTTTACTTGTTGGGATAGATGCGTGTTCATATGTTAACAATTTAAAGAATGATACAATAACTTGATTTTCTACTACAGACCGTTTATTCTCATATGAACTGGAATGAAGCAAAGTACTCAATGTCTCTTGGGTCTGTCCATTTTCTTATTGGTACAAAATTTTGAGTAAGTATCAACATAGTGTTAGTGGCAAAATCCAGTTAGCCTTGCGCTGAGTTGAAATGACCAAAAAAAAAATGTCTGTACTTACTTTATCGTGGGAGGACCTAAATGTGGTTCTGGGATTACTATTTTCTTTTTCTTGAACCAGAAATTAGGGTAAATAAGGACACGTATTGTTATAATGGTCACGCTCAAGTCAGCCTTGGGCAGAGTTGGAATAATCAAAAAAAAGATTGTTCTTTATCGTTGGATGGTTTAAACTTGCTTATGGCAAGTCTGTTTTCTTTTTCTTGGTCCAGGCCTTAGGATAAGTAAGGATAAACATCGTTATAATGGTCGATATCAAGTAAGCCAAAGAAAAACTTACTTCAACGTTGGTTATAATGGTCGAGCTCAAGTGAGCCATGCGCCGAGTTGGAACGACCAAATAAAAATAATTCATAGGTGTAGTTTTTAGAAGACACGTGCGAACGCCATGCATTGGAAAGTGAAAAGAGATTTCAGATGTCAGCTAATCGGAGAAACTAACGTACTCCAGCCGGAACGTAATTACTACCTTGTGCTAGGTGAAGAAAGGTATAAAATGTTTGCCTTTTTATAGACTTAACTAGCGCCGCTAACGCCGTTTGACAAAGTTAAGTCGGGTAAACATATTTCCGGTAGCTTCGCCACCAGCATCATGGGAAAATGTATTTCTTTTTAGTTTCTTTTTTATAATTCACTTTTATAATTTTATTTATTGATTTTGTCATTTTCCTATTATCCCATTTGACTGAATAAATTTTTATTTTAACATTTTAGACATTGCAAGGAGTTACTTAACATTCTATAAACGTCAACATTTGTTTTTTTAAAGCATTGATTTTTGGTAATTTTTTTCAGCTATTTCAACTTTAACATTATCTGTGGCCATGTTTATTGTTTCCCAACTCTCTTTGCTTGAATATTGTGTTCCATTTTTATATGAACCTCTTTTCATGTACGAGAGGTTTTCTATCAGATTAATATCTAGAGAGGCTGGGTTTTGAATATAGCTCCAAAACAGAGGGTTTCAATAATTCTGAAACGTCGATATGTCTCCCACACTCAGGCTAATACCAAACGCAGAGGGATGCTAAACACAACGTGCGACAAGCGTTCATGTGACGTCATTCCTCTTACTACCTCTTAGAATTAAAGCCGAAATTCTTAATAAAACGAATACCAAAAAGAAGCTTCTTTTTAAGCCTTGTTTATTTTCTTTTTTGGCAAGCTGACTAATAGTTAGCTTCACAGAATACATGCACCTGCTACGGCATTCATCCGTCTAACCTGCCGTACCCCGAACGTAAGCCGACCAGAGGTCGTAATCATTCGGCCGTGGAAATTTATAGTGGGAGTTTCAATAGGAATTTGGATTCACAAGCGGCTCCAGCTGCATGTATACACAACGGACAAGCGCAAAAACCTAACTCTCTGAGGCTGGTTTGATTTTTTCTCCTAGACTGGAGGCCACCAATGGAACCCAGTTTGTCCTGTTATTTTACCCATATGTGGGAGAAAATGGTTTCATAACTTTCCCAAGGGTATTAGCACGAAAGTGAATGTAATGATTCGACTGAAATTCGAACTCGGATCTCACATTCTTCAATCCTAGACGCTAACTTTTAGTTCACTGCGCGTCCTGTACCACATCGTACCTCCACGCATTACAGAATGTGAAAGGCATTGTCTTATATTAATATAGTTTAACTTAAACATTCTTGATCGTGTTTCTGTAAAGAACATGGAAACCAAAAAGGAGACTTATACTAAACATTAGAAAAGAGTCAGTTGAAATTCCTAGCGCACATATTGAGGAAAGAAGGCTTGGAGAATTTGAGATTCACAAGACATATTGATGCCATGAGAAACAGAGGAAAACAGTGCACAACCTGCCTAACAAGGCTGTGTAAATGATTTTCAGAATAGGGTTTAGGAGTTATAGTAAAAAAGAAATTAACTAAGAGCTACAAATGTTGCTTTCTGTGTCGTGTCGTGTCGGGATCCCGCATGGTACTACATAAAAACGGTATCAACGAAAAGGACCATTTCTTTTTGCTATTCGTTTTATTAAGAGTGGCAGCCAAGATTCTAAGAGGTAATAATGGGAATGACGTCACAGGAACGCATATTGCACGTTGGCTCAGCGTCCCCCGCGGGTTGTATTAGCCGGTCGCAAACCTCAGTGTGGGAAGTGTATCGATGTTTATTAATTCTTGTGACCCTCTGTTGAATTCGCGCCGTTTTGGACTTATATTCAAAACCCAAACAAAGGCAATCCATCATTGTCAGTATGCTCTGCGCACAAGTCACTCCGGTCAGTCCCTGACCATTCTAGCCCTGGCCTTCGCATTATGTAACACAAACGGCAGGAAATCGTAGAGTGCCATGATCGCCAACGTCCAGAATGGTCATGGCACACAGAAGAAGAACCTTTATATATCCAAATTTTAAAAAATAGTAATAATTTTGTTATACAGGGTGTGATCGAAATGCCTCCCATCGACAAAAAGACCAAGTGTTATTAAAAAATTTATTTCACTGTTGTTTAAACAACGGGCTACACTTTTTATTTATTTGGTTTTAAAGGGGACACCCACTAAATGGTGACCACTATTTGTCATACACTGTGAGATCATTTCTGAAGTTTTCAGTCACCTGGCGTTCGGAATCAAGATGCCCGCGAATTCTCACCAAGTGGAAAGACTTGTCAGAACAATTTACAGACCCCATAACTTTTACTGCATCCACGTCGATTCAAAGGCCCCCAACGAAACGTACGACCTTATCAAAAGGGTTGGTGGCTGTTTTAAAAATGTTGTGGTTCTCACAGAACGTATAAATGTCGTATACGCTTCTTATCGCCTCATAGAGTCTGAGCTCGCATGCATGAAATGCTGTATGGAATCAGACGTCAAATGGAAATATTATATTAATCTTACAGGTCAAGAGTTCATGTTAAGAACGAATTTGGAGATTGTGAAGATTCTTGAAATATTTAATGGCACAAATGATATCGAGTCGGATGTATTTTGGATAAGATGGCGCCATCGCTATATATACGAAATAAATAAAAGAAATCGAATGACCAATACTAAAGTCCGATACGCGCCTTTTAAAAGCAACATCACCATCTATAAAGGGAGTGCGTACGGTATGTTCTCGCGAGACTTTGTAGATTTTATCTTGACAGACGATGTCGTGAAACCTCTTTACGATTGGCTAAAGAAAACTTACGCACCGGAAGAATGCATTTGGGCAACACTCAATTTGTTACCTTTTGCGCCAGGTGGTTATCAAAATTTCTATACAAACCACGGCAAGAATACACACCCTTCCAAAGCCGTGAACTGGTCATGGGATCACCCTAAAGTTAAATGCCATGGCAAATTTGTACGTAATGTATGTATTTTCGCGGTAGGTGATCTACCTTGGCTGAGATCTCGACCGGAAGTTTCTGTAAACAAATTTTATGAAGATTATGATTCTGTTGTCTTGGACTGTCTGGAAGAATGGTTAAACAATCGAACGTATTCCTCCAGCACCGAAATCGACTGGGATTACTATTTGAATTTACCTCAAGTGAAATATACCAAATTGTTGAAACCTTATGAAAAGACAAAATTATACTGGAAGAGAGAAAAAGAAAATTGGTTGAAAGAAAATAAAATTGTTTTCGAAGAATGAATTCTATTTTAAAAGAAGCAAACAAACAAAAGTGTATACGTACATTTTAAATGCAGCCACGCCATCTACGCCACTGCCTTTCATTGCATATACATTATTTTCCAGAGTATGTTTAATGATCTCAGGACTTTTTAAAAATAGAATTACAAATCGGTAAAAATATAAAAACAGAATTCTTTTTTTATTTGTTTCGTTTGTGTGAGAAAACAAAATGACATGGAAAAAAATGACATTCATCGGCCAATCTTTACCTGGTTAAGGTGGGGCGAGAGAGAATGAGAGAGAGAGAAAGAAATAAAAAACTTAAAGAAAGAAAGAAAGAAAGAAAGAAAGAAAGAAAGAAAGAAAGAAAGAAAGAAAAAGGAGGAGGTGCAGAAATAGGAAAAAAGATGGAGGACTAAAAAATACGAATGACATGGGGAAAAAAACGACATTCACCAGCCAATCTTTCCCTGGTTTTTAATCAAAAGTCAGGGAGAAAGAAATATATGTAGAAGGTGGGGAAAGAGAGAAAAACAAAAATTTTTAAAACTACTTTTAATAATAATAATTGACTAGAACTTCATATTTGGGAATTGCCTGATTTCTTTGCCTCTTCGCTTCAATTATATCGAAAAATACAAAAAATATTTTCAGTCTTTTAGATTATAAAAGTAAAAGAAAAGTGTAATAAAAATGTTAGGTCCCTAAGAGCAATAGTTTTAAATGTATGATACTCCTTGAATCATGATACTTGTTAAAACATGATACTCGTTAAAGCATGATAGAATGTTAAAACATGATACTCGTTGATCATGATACAATATTAAAGCATGATACACGGTAAGCAACATATCTGGTAATGCATTGATAATCCTTGAAACATCATACTCGTTAAAGCATAAGACTTGTTCATGTATGATACACGGTGATGCATGATACTCATTAAAGCAGGATGCTCCTTAAAGCATGATACTTGTTGAAACATGATACTCGTTGAGCATTATACTCGTTAAAGCATCAGACTTGTTCATGATATTCGGTGATGCATGATACTCATTAAAGCTGGATACTCCTTAAAGCATGATACTTATTGAAACATGATACTCGTTGAGCATTATACTCGTTAAAGCATCACACTTGTTCATGTATGATACTCGGTGATGCATGATACTCATTAAAGCAGGATACTCCTTAAAGCATGATACTTGTTGAAACATGATACTCCTTGAGCATTATACTCGTTAAAGCATCAGACTTGTTCACATATGATGGAGTCACGTTGGAGTAATGGATAGCAGTTCAGATTGAGGAATCGGAGACCCGTGTTCGAATTCCATTCCAGTTCATAACATTTAATTACGGGCCACTCTCTTCTCCTCACAACCTCTCCAGCTAAGGGCAAATAACAGGACAGACTGGGTCCTTTAGTCGAAGAAGCTCAACTCTGAATTCAAAGCCATAGACTGTTCTCTTCGAATGTCAGTCAGTATATTTGAGTTGTTGTATATTTGAGTTGTATTTGGCTCGTCTGACAACAACTCAAATATACAATAACTATATCCGTATTATTCAAGGAATTGATGGTAAGTTAATGTCTCATTAAGTCTTGTTAGCGAAGTAATTTCGCCATTAATCTCATTAATATTGGTAATTAATTATATTGTATAAATTACTATTATTGTCAGACAGACTGTTCACAGCTCATCAATGTGGCTAGACGTCCGATTGATTCAAACCGGGATTTTCCCCCTCAGCCGTCGGGCGCACACTTTAAAGAAAGGCGAATTTTTACGTACTTATTCTGTGAATAAACACACCAATGACTGACAGGGCTCAATTCGGGAAGAGCTTGTAATATTAGTAATATTAGTCATTGTTTACAAATTCGCACTTATCTCCCTAATCTCCCTATATATATATATATATATATATATATATGTATATATATATACATATATATATATATATATATATATATATAATTATTTATTTAAAACACCAACCAAGTCAGAAGACTCTGCAGAGTCTAGTGATCCCATTGTGATGTCAAACAGGTAAATTTAGCCACCCCCACCTGGAACAGAGCCTACTTCAACTCAAGTTAATTCAAATATTATTTTGAAGTTTTCGGCTCTTGTTTTGAAAAATGAGACCTCTTATGTAGCGAGTTGGAATCATATTTTTAAATAAATAATTATATTTATGCTCTACTTTCGTATCGAGCACTATTTTTTAAAAATAATTACAAAAATACTAAGGAACTTTGGATTATTTACCAAAGCAGTTTCTTTCCTATTTTCTACAATATTTTCACACATATATATATATATATATATATATATATATATATATATATATATATATATATATATTACAAAGAGTTAATAATACCTTGAATCAATTAGCAATATGATTCAATCTTTGTAATATAAAATATATGCTGCCTATTTTATTATGTTTATATATATATATATATATATATATATATATATAATGGATTCTCCCGTTGGTTTCGACTATGGGGATATGACAGCTTAGTTGATTCAGTTATGAAATTTTGTGCGATAATCTTAAGTGGCATTTAAGACCTGCTAGTGATTTACAAAGGAGGCCACATATGGAGCAAGAATGAGGATTGTGAGATGAGATCACTAATAGATTGGCTGACCTTTTAGATCTTGCTCTCGCTTCTTGAAGCTGGTTCAGATAAGTAGATTGAAAACTGCTAAGTCCACTAAAACACGTTGATCTCCATTCTACACATTCCAAGGCTAAGTGCTCAAGGGTTTTATGTGGTATATTGACAGCTGACAATATATATATATATATATATGTGTGTGTGTGTGTGTGTGTGTGTGTGTGTGTATTCTTATAGGAAAATCAATGTGCAAGGGTTTTACTATAGGAAATGCATTGGCAATGATTTAACGTATTTGATGAACGCAATACCGTATGGAATCTAAAGCTTACTTGTTGGGATAGATGCGTGTTCATATGTTAACAATTTAAAGAATGATACAATAACTTGATTTTCTACTACAGACCGTTTATTCTCATATGAACTGGAATGAAGCAAAGTACTCAATGTCTCTTGAGTCTGTCCATTTTCTTATTGGTACAAAATTTTGAGTAAGTATCAACATAGTGTTAGTGGCAAAATCCAGTTAGCCTTGCGCTGAGTTGAAATGACCCAAAAAAAATGTCTGTACTTACTTTATCGTGGGAGGACCTAAATGTGGTTCTGGGATTACTATTTTCTTTTTCTTGAACCAGAAATTAGGGTAAATAAGGACACGTATTGTTATAATGGTCACGCTCAAGTCAGCCTTGGGCAGAGTTGGAATAATCAAAAAAAAGATTGTTCTTTATCGTTGGATGGTTTAAACTTGCTTATGGCAAGTCTGTTTTCTTTTTCTTGGTCCAGGCCTTAGGATAAGTAAGGATAAACATCGTTATAATGGTCGATATCAAGTAAGCCAAAGAAAAACTTACTTCAACGTTGGTTATAATGGTCGAGCTCAAGTGAGCCATGCGCCGAGTTGGAACGACCAAATAAAAATAATTCATAGGTGTAGTTTTTAGAAGACACGTGCGAACGCCATGCATTGGAAAGTGAAAAGAGATTTCAGATGTCAGCTAATCGGAGAAACTAACGTACTCCAGCCGGAACGTAATTACTACCTTGTGCTAGGGGAAGAAAGGAATAAAATGTTTGCCTTTTTATAGACTTAACTAGCGCCGCTAACGCCGTTTGACAAAGTTAAGTCGGGTAAACATATTTCCGGTAGCTTCGCCACCAGCATCATGGGAAAATGTATTTCTTTTTAGTTTCTTTTTCATAATTCACTTTTATAATTTTATTTATTGATTTTGTCATTTTCCTATTATCCCATTTGACTGAATAAATTTTTATTTTAACATTTTAGACATTGCAAGGAGTTACTTAACATTCTATAAACGTCAACATTTGTTTTTTTAAAGCATTGATTTTTGGTAATTTTTTTCAGCTATTTCAACTTTAACATTATCTGTGGCCATGTTTATTGTTTCCCAACTCTCTTTGCTTGAATATTGCGTTCCATTTTTATATGAACCTCTTTTAATGTACGAGAAGTTTTCTATAAGATTAATATCTAGAGAGGCTGGGTTTTGAATATAGCTCCAAAACAGAGGGTTTCAATAATTCTGAAACGTCGATATGTCTCCCACACTCAGGCTAATACCAAACGCAGAGGGATGCTAAACACAACGTGCGACAAGCGTTCATGTGACGTCATTCCTCTTACTACCTCTTAGAATTAAAGCCGAAATTCTTAATAAAACGAATACCAAAAAGAAGCTTCTTTTTAAGCCTTGTTTATTTTCTTTTTTGGCAAGCTGACTAATAGTTAGCTTCACAGAATACATGCACCTGCTACGGCATTCATCCGTCTAACCTGCCGTATCCCGAACGTAAGCCGACCAGAGGTCGTAATCATTCGGCCGTGGAAATTTATAGTAGGAGTTTCAACAGGAATTTGGATTCACAAGCGGCTCCAGCTGCATGTATACACAACGGACAAGCGCAAAAACCTAACTCTCTGAGGCTGGTTTGATTTTTTCTCCTAGACTGGAGGCCACCAATGGAACCCAGTTTGTCCTGTTATTTTACCCATATGTGGGAGAAAATGGTTTCATAACTTTCCCAAGGGTATTAGCACGAAAGTGAATGTAATGATTCGACTGAAATTCGAACTCGGATCTCACATTCTTCAATCCTAGACGCTAACTTTGAGTTCACTGCGCGTCCTGTACCACATCGTACCTCCACGCATTACAGAATGTGAAAGGCATTGTCTTATATTAATATAGTTTAACTTAAACATTCTTGATCGTGTTTCTGTAAAGAACATGGAAACCAAAAAGGAGACTTATACTAAACATTAGAAAAGAGTCAGTTGAAATTCCTAGCGCACATATTGAGGAAAGAAGGCTTGGAGAATTTGAGATTCACAAGACATATTGATGCCATGAGAAACAGAGGAAAACAGTGCACAACCTGCCTAACAAGGCTGTGTAAATGATTTTCAGAATAGGGTTTAGGAGTTATAGTAAAAAAGAAATTAACTAAGAGCTACAAATGTTGCTTTCTGTGTCGTGTCGTGTCGGGATCCCGCATGGTACTACATAAAAACGGTATCAACGAAAAGGACCATTTCTTTTTGCTATTCGTTTTATTAAGAGTGGCAGCCAAGATTCTAAGAGGTAATAATGGGAATGACGTCACAGGAACGCATATTGCACGTTGGCTCAGCGTCCCCCGCGGGTTGTATTAGCCGGTCGCAAACCTCAGTGTGGGAGGTGTATCGATGTTTATTAATTCTTGTGACCCTCTGTTGAATTCGCGCCGTTTTGGACTTATATTCAAAACCCAAACAAAGGCAATCCATCATTGTCAGTATGCTCTGCGCACAAGTCACTCCGGTCAGTCCCTGACCATTCTAGCCCTGGCCTTCGCATTATGTAACACAAACGGCAGGAAATCGTAGAGTGCCATGATCGCCAACGTCCAGAATGGTCATGGCACACAGAAGAAGAACCTTTATATATCCAAATTTTAAAAAATAGTAATAATTTTGTTATACAGGGTGTGATCGAAATGCCTCCCATCGACAAAAAGACCAAGTGTTATTAAAAAATTTATTTCACTGTTGTTTAAACAACGGGCTACACTTTTTATTTATTTGGTTTTAAAGGGGACACCCACTAAATGGTGACCACTATTTGTCATACACTGTGAGATCATTTCTGAAGTTTTCAGTCACCAGGAACTTCGAGCATTTTCCAGGTCTTCCACGTGGCATTGGTTTAAGCGCTGAACATGTGGCCCTAAAATGCCCTGTAAAAACTGGGCACTTCGGTGTTGTTTAATGGTGAACAAGCTTGTCCCGCGAGATCAATTAGGACTAAATAGCGAGTTTGATCCGCAATGGGTGCCCTATACTTTCGGCCTTCTCCCACATCTAAGCTACACTTAGAAAATCATTTGGGCACTTCGACGCGGTGTAAAGGTCAACAAGCTTCTCTCGCTACATCAATTACGACTGAATAGGGAGTTCCATCATTACTATGTGCTCTACACTTAAGTCCTTGTTCCACATCTAATTTACACTTAGAAAATTATTTATAGGACTTTTACGCGGTGTAATGTTTAGGGAGCTTGTCTAGCTAGATTAATTACGACTGAATATCGAGTTTCATCCTTACTAAGTGCTCTACACATAAGGCATTGTGCCACATCTAAGCTACACTTAAGAATCATTGAGACCTTCTTCGTGGTGTAATGTTTAGGAAGATTGTTCTGTTAGATCAATTACACCTGAATAGCTTGTTTCATCCTCGCTAAGTTCTCCACGCTTAAGGCCTTGTGCCACATCTAAGCTACACTTAGAAAATCATTTTGAGTACTTCTACGTGGTGTAATGGTTAACAAGCTTGTCTCTCTCGATCAATTACGATTGAATAGCGAGTTTTATCCTCACTAAATGCTCTACACTTAAGGCTTTGTGCTACATTTAAGCTGCGCTTAGAAAATCATTTGGTCAATTTGACGTGCTTACGTATATATTTTTTTACTTAATAGAAAAAGACATAAAAAATGAAATTTAATCGACGATACATCCAAATACATCAAAAGCGAAAAAGTTTTTTTTTTTAATTTTAATTAAAGTGGCATAGTGTAAATAATCCGGTAGAGTTTTTCTCTTTTTCTGGGTGACAAGTCCAAGAAGGAAAATGTCGAAGTCCAAACTATTATGTAGACAACAGAAAACCGATTAGCTATCTTTCAAAAAAATATATACTAAAAAAGAGAACTGTGGAGAGCCGTGATCGCATACTTAGTGAAGGGCTATGGTATTTAAAATTTTTATATTTTTAAATATAAAATACATCGTTAATCTTACCGGCATACATAGATATAAAGGGTAAGGTTTTTAAAAATAGACTGGTGTGCTGACGGACAAAAAATTATTACTGCAATTACAACGCACTTTTTTTTTCAGTGCTCTCAGACGAGTCCTGCTGGCTATGATAGCTTCTACCGCGTTCTTATGCCTGATCTTCCTACAGAGTGACCAGAGCCATTTAGAAGATATCCTACCAAAAAATTCAAAGGCAATGATGAAACGTTTCCGTATAAAAATTCCAGTAGTTAAAATCGGTTCATTGTTACAACAAAAGCCGCAAGTCTTAAGCCAATGCAGTGTCCGTGGAAATAAATCTTTGAATTGCCAGAAAAAGTTTCAAATCGTTACGGAAATCCGTCACATCGTTCCGGCTGAAAATGAGATAGTGAACCCAGTACGAACGGAGTGCTCTCTCGAGGAATTAGTCAAAGACTGTCCAAAGTTACGCTACGAACACGGTTACGAGGATAAACCCGTCAGCGAGGACGAAAAACGGTTTCCTCTGGCGTTCGGAATCAAGATGCCCGCGAATTCTCACCAAGTGGAAAGACTTGTCAGAACAATTTACAGACCCCATAACTTTTACTGCATCCACGTCGATTCAAAGGCCCCCAACGAAACGTACGACCTTACCAAAAGGGTTGGTGGCTGTTTTAAAAATTTTGTGGTTCTCACAGAACGTATAAATGTCGTATACGCTTCTTATCGCCTCATAGAGTCTGAGCTCGCATGCATGAAATGCTGTATGGAATCAGACGTCAAATGGAAATATTATATTAATCTTACAGGTCAAGAGTTCATGTTAAGAACGAATTTGGAGATTGTGAAGATTCTTGAAATATTTAATGGCACAAATGATATCGAGTCGGATGTATTTTGGATAAGATGGCGCCATCGCTATATATACGAAATAAATAAAAAAAATCGAATGACCAATACTAAAGTCCGATACGCGCCTTTTAAAAGCAACATCACCATCTATAAAGGGAGTGCGTACGGTATGTTCTCGCGAGACTTTGTAGATTTTATCTTGACAGACGATGTCGTGAAACCTCTTTACGATTGGCTAAAGAAAACTTACGCACCGGAAGAATGCATTTGGGCAACACTCAATTTGTTACCTTTTGCGCCAGGTGGTTATCAAAATTTCTATACAAACCACGGCAAGAATACACACCCTTCCAAAGCCGTGAACTGGTCATGGGATCACCCTAAAGTTAAATGTCATGGCAAATTTGTACGTCACGTTTGTATTTTCGCGGTAGGCGATCTACCTTGGCTGAGATCTCGAACGGAAGTTTCTTTAAACAAATTTTATGTAGATTATGATTCTGTTGTCTTGGACTGTCTGGAAGAATGGTTAAACAATCGAACGTATTCCTCCAGCACCGAAATCGACTGGGATTACTATTTGAATTTACCTCAAGTGAAATATACCAAATTGTTGAAACCTTATGAAAAGACAAAATTATACTGGAAGAGAGAAAAAGAAAATTGGTTGAAAGAAAATAAAATTGTTTTCGAAGAATGAATTCTATTTTAAAAGAAGCAAACAAACAAAAGTGTATACGTACATTTTAAATGCAGCCACACCATCTACGCCACTGCCTTTCATTGCATATACATTATTTTCCAGAGTATGTTTAATGATCTCAGGACTTTTTAAAAATAGAATTACAAATCGGTAAAAATATAAAAACAGAATTCTTTTTTTATTTGTTTCGTTTGTGTGAGAAAACAAAATGACATGGAAAAAAATGACATTCACCGGCCAATCTTTACCTGGTTAAGGTGGGGCGAGAGAGAGTGAGAGAGAGAGAAAGAAATAAAAAACTGAAAGAAAGAAAGAAAGAAAGAAAGAAAGAAAGAAAGAAAGAAAAACGAGGAGGTGCAGAAATAGGAAAAAAAGATGGAGGACTAAAAAATACGAATGACATGGGGAAAAAAACGACATTCACCATCCAATCTTTCCCTGGTTTTTAATCAAAAGTCAGGGAGAAAGAAATATATGTAGAAGGTGGGGAAAGAGAGAAAAACATAAAAATTTTTAAAACTACTTTTAATAATAATAATTGACTAGAACTTCATATTTGGGAATTGCCTGATTTCTTTGCCTCTTCTTCTCTTTAACCTTTAGAAAGCGGGAAAAGGTGACACCGACAAACTGGTTAAAAATAAGAAAATGCAATTTTTTAACGGAGAATTTTTACATTTATTTTCGCTTCAATTATATCGAAAAATACAAAAAATATTTTCAGTCTTTTAGATTATAAAAGTAAAAGAAAAGTTTAATAAAAATGTTAGGTCCCTAAAAGCAATAGTTTTAACTGTATGATACTCCTTGAAGCATGATACTTGTTAAAACATGATACTCGTTGATCATGATACAATATTAAAGCATGATACACGGTAAGCAACATATCTGGTAATGCATTGATAATCCTTGAAACATCATACTCGTTAAAGCATCAGACTTCTTCATGTATGATACACGGTGATGCATGATACTCATTAAAGCAGGATGCTCCTTAAAGCATGATACTTGTTGAAACATGATACTCGTTGAGCATTATACTCGTTAAAGCATCAGACTTGTTCATGTATGATACTCGGTGATGCATGATACTCATTAAAGCAGGATACTCCTTAAAGCATGATACTTGTTGAAACATGATACTCGTTGAGCATTATACTCGTTAAAGCATCAGACTTGTTCATGATATTCGGTGATGCATGATACTCATTAAAGCAGGATACTCCTTAAAGCATGATACTTGTTGAAACATGATACTCGTTGAGCATTATACTCGTTAAAGCATCACACTTGTTCATGTATGATACTCGGTGATGCATGATACTCATTAAAGCAGGATACTCCTTAAAGCATGATACTCGTTGAGCATTATACTCGTTAAAGCATCAGACTTGTTCACATATGATGGAGTCACGTTGGAGTAATGGATAGCAGCTCAGATTGAGGAATCGGAGACCCGTGTTCGAATTCCATTCCAGTTCATAACATTTAATTACGAGCCACTCTCTTCTCCTCACAACCTCTCCAGCTAAGGGCAAATAACAGGACAGACTGGGTCCTTTAGTCGAAGAAGCTCAACTCTGAATTCAAAGCCATAGACTGTTCTCTTCGAATGTCAGTCAGTATATTTGAGTTGTATATTTGAGTTGTTGTATATTTGAGTTGTATTTGGCTCGTCTGACAACAACTCAAATATACAATAACTATATCCGTATTATTCAAGGAATTGATGGTAATTTAATGTCTCATTAAGTCTTGTTAGCGAAGTGATTTCGCCATTAATCTCATTAATATTGATAATTAATTATATTGTATAAATTACTATTATTGTCAGACAGACTGTTCACAGCTCATCAATGTAGCTAGACGTCCGATTGATTCAAGCCGGGATTTTCCCCTTCAGCCGTCGGCGCACACTTTAAAGAAAGGCGAATTTTGACGTACTTATTCTGTGAATAAACACACCAATGACTGACAGGGCTCAATTCGGGAAGAGCTTGTAATATTAGTAATATTAGTCATTGTTTACAAATTCGCACTTATCTCCCTAATCTCCCTAATCTCCCTATATATATATATATATATATATATATATATATATATATATATATATATAATTATTTATTTAAAAATATGATTCCAACTCGCTACATAAGAGGTCTCATGTTTCAAAACAAGAGCCGAAAACTTCAAAATAATATTTGAATTAACTTGAGTTAAAGTAGGCTCTGTTCCATCTTCAAGCGAAATTTTTTTGGGAATGATTATTTCTGAAATTTATGAGTTTTAATAGTATGGTCAGAATTGAAATCAAAAATTTCCATGGTAACATCAAGGGCGGATTGTTTAGAATCGGCAGGGGTGGGGTGTTAATAATTTGTATCAGTATAGAGTTACTTTCATAGATGCCTGGTCAGGGTAAGGTGGGGGTGGCTAAATTTACCTGTTTGACATCACAATGGGATCACTAGACTCTGCAGAGTCTTCTGACTTGGTTGGTCTTTTAATATTGTACAACCTAACGGCACACCGCGAGATTGATATCCAGGACATCGGACTGTATAGAGATGACGGGCTCATGGTGGTGAGGAGTTCCACTAGCTTTAAGATTGAGAAGATCCGTAAAATTATGTTTAGTGAATTTAAAAATCTTAACTTAAAGATAACAGTCTCTTCTAAATTGAAAAAGGTAAACTTTCTCGACGTAACCCTAGACTTACCGAGCAACACGTACCAACCTTATAGAAAACCAAATGCTAACCCCTTATATATACACCCGAAGTCAAACCACCCTCCATCCACAATTAAACATATACCCTCATCAATAGAAAATAGAAGTAGCAGTAACTCCTCTAACAAAGTAATATTCCACCAACATAATGACTTCTATAACACTGCCCTAAAAAGTAGTGGTTGTAAAAATGCTAACATTAAATATAGGGACAATTGCAATAACCAAAAGAAAAAAAACAGGAAAAGAAACATCATTTGGTATACACCTCCGTTCAACCAAATGGTTAGTATTAAACTAGGACAGAAGTTGTTAGCTCTAATCGATAAACACTTTCCCACCAAAAGTAGGCTTAGTAACATATTCAATAAGAACACACTAAAATTGAGTTACAGCTGCACTGAAAATCTAGAAGGTATAATAAGAAGACACAATAATAATATCCTGAACAAACCCCCTTACCTGAATAGTTTTAATAACTCTACACTTAAATCAGATAATGATAGGGAAAAATTATGCGATTGTAGAAACCCGGTAGACTGCCCATTAGAAAATAAGTGCTGCATCAAAACTGTGGTATACCAATGCACTATATCATCCACGGAGAACCCTAACAATAATATGATATACATTGGGTCCACGAAAAATGCCTTTAAAACCAGATGGAGGCAGCATAAATGCTCCTTCAACAACATAAACTTTAGACATCAGACCTCTCTATCTAAATATTTTTGGCACCTGAAAGAAAAAAATAGGACACCTAAAGTAAAATGGAAAATCATTAACAGGACTAGAACTTGCAAAACTTGGGATGACCCATGCCCTTTGTGCCTCCATGAGAAACTACACATTATTAAGCTTCTAAACAATAAAAACCTATTAAACAACAGGCAAGAATTAACGGTTTTCTGCCGACACAACCGAACTTACGCTCTGAATAACTAGCTAAAAACACGCATACAATAAAATAAATTTTAAAATCCATTGCCCATATACATAGTTTTAATACCCTACAAAAATTGATAACCCTTTATGAAGTCGTCAAATAACAAACGTTACGGCCTTTTCATATACACAAATCCCTTTCATAATGAGATATAATAAAAGAATAAAATAAAAATAAATAAATAAATCTCCGTAGACGCTCAAGCCAGACTATGCGAAAACTTCCTCCGTCGTAAATTTAGCCACCCCCACCTTACCGTGACCCGACATCTATGAAAGTAACTCTATACTGATACAAATTATTAACACCCCACCCCTGCCGATTCTAAACAATCCGCCCTTGATGTTACCATGGAAATTTTTGATTTCAATTCTGACCATACTATTAAAACTCGTAAATTTCAGAAATAAGTCATTCCCAAAAAAATTTCGCTTGAAGATGGAACAGAGCCTACTTTAACTCAAGTTAATTCAAATATTATTTTGAAGTTTTCGGCTCTTGTTTTGAAACATGAGACCTCTTATGTAGCGAGTTGGAATCATATTTTTAAATAAATAATTATATTTATGCTCTACTTTCGTATCGAGCACTATTTTTTAAAAATAATTACAAAAATACTAAGGAACTTTGGATTATTTACCAAATCAGTTTCTTTCCTATTTTCTACAATATTTTCACACATATATATATATATATATATATATATATATATATATATATATATTACAAAGAGTTAATAATAACTTGAATCAATTAGCAATATGATTCAATCTTTGTAATATAAAATATATGCTGCCTATTTTATTATGTTTATATATATATATATATATATATATATATATATATATATATATATAATGGACTCTCCCGTTGGTTTCGACAATGGGGATATGACAGCTTAGTTGATTCAGTTATGAAATTTTGTGCGATAATCTTAAGTGGCATTTAAGACCTGCTAGTGATTTACAAAGGAGGCCACATATGGAGCAAGAATGAGGATTGTGAGATGAGATCACTAATAGATTGGCTGACCTTTTAGATCTTGCTCTACTTAGATAAGTAGATTGAAAACTGCTAAGTCCACTAAAACACGTTGATCTCCATTCTACCCATTCCAAGGCTAAGTGCTCAAGGGTTTTATGTGGTATATTGACAGCTGACAATATATATATATATGTGTGTGTGTGTGTGTGTGTGTGTGTGTGTGTGTATTCTTATAGGAAAATCAATGTGCAAGGGTTTTACTATAGGAAATGCATTGGCAATGATTTAACGTATTTGATGAACGCAATACCGTATGGAATCTAAAGCTTACTTGTTGGGATAGATGCGTGTTCATATGTTAACAATTTAAAGAATGATACAATAACTTGATTTTCTACTACAGACCGTTTATTCTCATATGAACTGGAATGAAGCAAAGTACTCAATGTCTCTTGAGTCTGTCCATTTTCTTATTGGTACAAAAATTTGAGTAAGTATCAACATAGTGTTAGTGGCAAAATCCAGTTAGCCTTGCGCTGAGTTGAAATGACCAAAAAAAAATGTCTGTACTTACTTTATCGTGGGAGGACCTAAATGTGGTTCTGGGATTACTATTTTCTTTTTCTTGAACCAGAAATTAGGGTAAATAAGGACACGTATTGTTATAATGGTCACGCTCAAGTCAGCCTTGGGCAGAGTTGGAATAATCAAAAAAGGTTTGTTCTTTATCGTTGGATGGTTTAAACTTGCTTATGGCAAGTCTGTTTTCTTTTTCTTGGTCCAGGCCTTAGGATAAGTAAGGATAAACATCGTTTTAATGGTCGATATCAAGTAAGCCAAAGAAAAACTTACTTCAACGTTGGTTATAATGGTCGAGCTCAAGTGAGCCATGCGCCGAGTTGGAACGACCAAATAAAAGGAAGATTTACTTCATAGGTGTAGTTTTTAGAAGACACGTGCGAACGCCATGCATTGGAAAGTGAAAAGAGATTTCAGATGTCAGCTAATCGGAGAAACTAACGTACTCCAGCCGGAACGTAATTACTACCTTGTGCTAGGGGAAGAAAGGAATAAAATGTTTGCCTTTTTATAGACTTAACTAGCGCCGCTAACGCCGTTTGACAAAGTTAAGTCGGGTAAACATATTTCCGGTAGCTTCGCCACCAGCATCATGGGAAAATGTATTTCTTTTTAGTTTCTTTTTTATAATTCACTTTTATAATTTTATTTATTGATTTTGTCATTTTCCTATTATCCCATTTGACTGAATAAATTTTTATTTTAACATTTTAGAGATTGCAAGGAGTTACTTAACATTCTATAAACGTCAACATTTTTTTTAAAGCATTGATTTTTGGTAATTTTTTTCAGTTATTTCAACTTTAACATTATCTGTGGCCATGTTTATTGTTTCCCAACTCTCTTTGCTTGAATATTGTGTTCCATTTTTATATGAACCTCTTTTAATGTACGAGAGGTTTTCTATCAGATTAATATCTAGAGAGGCTGGGTTTTGAATATAGCTCCAAAACAGAGGGTTTCAATAATTCTGAAACGTCGATATGTCTCCCACACTCAGGCTAATGCCAAACGCAGAGGGATGCTAAACACAACGTGCGACAAGCGTTCATGTGACGTCATTCCTCTTACTACCTCTTAGAATTAAAGCCGAAATTCTTAATAAAACGAATACCAAAAAGAAGCTTCTTTTTAAGCCTTGTTTATTTTCTTTTTTGGCAAGCTGACTAATAGTTAGCTTCACAGAATACATGCACCTGCTACGGCATTCATCCGTCTAACCTGCCGCATCCCGAACGTAAGCCGACCAGAGGTCGTAATCATTCGGCCGTGGAAATTTATAGTGGGAGTTTCAATAGGAATTTGGATTCACAAGCGGCTCCAGCTGCATGTATACACAACGGACAAGCGCAAAAACCTAACTCTCTGAGGCTGGTTTGATTTTTTCTCCTAGACTGGAGGCCACCAATGGAACCCAATTTGTCCTGTTATTTTACCCATATGTGGGAGAAAATGGTTTCATAACTTTCCCAAGGGTATTAGCACGAAAGTGAATGTAATGATTCGACTGAAATTCGAACTCGGATCTCACATTCTTCAATCCTAGACGCTAACTTTTAGTTCACTGCGCGTCCTGTACCACATCGTACCTCCACGCATTACAGAATGTGAAAGGCATTGTCTTATATTAATATAGTTTAACTTAAACATTCTTGATCGTGTTTCTGTAAAGAACATGGAAACCAAAAAGGAGACTTATACTAAACATTAGAAAAGAGTCAGTTGAAATTCCTAGCGCACATATTGAGGAAAGAAGGCTTGGAGAATTTGAGATTCACAAGACATATTGATGCCATGAGAAACAGAGGAAAACAGTGCACAACCTGCCTAACAAGGCTGTGTAAATGATTTTCAGAATAGGGTTTAGGAGTTATAGTAAAAAAGAAATTAACTAAGAGCTACAAATGTTGCTTTCTGTGTCGTGTCGTGTCGGGATCCCGCATGGTACTACATAAAAACGGTATCAACGAAAAGGACCATTTCTTTTTGCTATTCGTTTTATTAAGAGTGGCAGCCAAGATTCTAAGAGGTAATAATGGGAATGACGTCACAGGAACGCATATTGTACGTTGGCTCAGCTTCCCCCGCGGGTTGTATTAGCCGGTCGCAAACCTCAGTGTGGGAGGTGTATCGATGTTTATTAATTCTTGTGACCCTCTGTTGAATTCGCGCCGTTTTGGACTTATATTCAAAACCCAAACAAAGGCAATCCATCATTGTCAGTATGCTCTGCGCACAAGTCACTCCGGTCAGTCCCTGACCATTCTAGCCCTGGCCTTCGCATTATGTAACACAAACGGCAGGAAATCGTAGAGTGCCATGATCGCCAACGTCCAGAATGGTCATGGCACACAGAAGAAGAACCTTTATATATCCAAATTTTAAAAAATAGTAATAATTTTGTTATACAGGGTGTGATCGAAATGCCTCCCATCGACAAAAAGACCAAGTGTTATTAAAAAATTTATTTCACTGTTGTTTAAACAACGGGCTACACTTTTTATTTATTTGGTTTTAAAGGGGACACCCACTAAATGGTGACCACTATTTGTCATACACTGTGAGATCATTTCTGAAGTTTTCAGTCACCAGGAACTTCGAGCATTTTCCAGGTCTTCCACGTGGCATTGGTTTAAGCGCTGAACATGTGGCCCTAAAATGCCCTGTAAAAACTGGGCACTTCGGTGTTGTTTAATGGTTAACAAGCTTGTCCCGCGAGATCAATTAGGACTAAATAGCCAGTTTGATCCGCAATGGGTGCCCTATACTTTCGGCCTTCTCCCACATCTAAGCTACACTTAGAAAATCATTTGGGCACTTCGACGCGGTGTAAAGGTCAACAAGCTTCTCTCGCTACATCAATTACGACTGAATAGGGAGTTCCATCATTACTATGTGCTCTACACTTAAGTCCTTGTTCCACATCTAATTTACACTTAGAAAATTATTTATAGCACTTTTACGCGGTGTAATGTTTAGGGAGCTTGTCTAGCTAGATTAATTACGACTGAATATCGAGTTTCATCCTTACTAAGTGCTCTACACATAAGGCATTGTGCCACATCTAAGCTACACTTAAGAATCATTGAGACCTTCTTCGTGGTGTAATGTTTAGGAAGATTGTTCTGTTAGATCAATTACACCTGAATAGCTTGTTTCATCCTCGCTAAGTTCTCCACGCTTAAGGCCTTGTGCCACATCTAAGCTACACTTAGAAAATCATTTTGAGTACTTCTACGTGGTGTAATGGTTAACAAGCTTGTCTCTCTCGATCAATTACGATTGAATAGCGAGTTTTATCCTCACTAAATGCTCTACACTTAAGGCTTTGTGCTACATTTAAGCTGCGCTTAGAAAATCATTTGGTCAATTTGACGTGCTTACGTATATATTTTTTTACTTAATAGAAAAAGACATAAAAAATGAAATTTAATCGACGATACATCCAAATACATCAAAAGCGAAAAAGTTTTTTTTTTTAATTTTAATTAAAGTGGCATAGTGTAAATAATCCGGTAGAGTTTTTCTCTTTTTCTGGGTGACAAGTCCAAGAAGGAAAATGTCGAAGTCCAAACTATTATGTAGGCAACAGAAAACCGATTAGCTATCTTTCAAAAAAATATATACTAAAAAAGAGAACTGTGGAGAGCCGTGATCGCATACTTAGTGAAGGGCTATGGTATTTAAAATTTTTATATTTTTAAATATAAAATACATCGTTAACCTTACCGGCATACATAGATATAAAGGGTAAGGTTTTAAAAATAGACTGGTGTGCTGACGGACAAAAAATTATTACTGCAATTACAACGCACTTTTTTTTTCAGTGCTCTCAGACGAGTCCTGCTGGCTATGATAGCTTCTACCGCGTTCTTATGCCTGATCTTCCTACAGAGTGACCAGAGCCCTTTAGAAGATATCCTACCAAAAAATTCAAAGGCAATGATGAAACGTTTCCGTATAAAAATTCCAGTAGTTAAAATCGGTTCATTGTTACAACAAAAGCCGCAAGTCTTAAGCAAATGCGGTGTCCGTGGAAATAAATCTTTGAATTGCCAGAAAAAGTTTCAAATCGTTACGGAAATCCGTCACATCGTTCCGGCTGAAAATGAGATAGTGAGCCCAGTACGAACGGAGTGCTCTCTCGAGGAATTAGTCAAAGACTGTCCAAAGTTACGCTACGAACACGGTTACGAGGATAAACCCGTCAGCGAGGACGAAAAACGGTTTCCTCTGGCGTTCGGAATCAAGATGCACGCGAATTCTCACCAAGTGGAAAGACTTCTCAGAACAATTTACAGACCGCATAACTTTTACTGCATCCACGTCGATTCAAAAGCCTTCGACGAAACGTACGACCTTATCAAAAGGGTTAGCGGCTGTTTCAAAAATGTTGTGGTTCTCACAGAACGTATAAATGTCGTATACGCTTCTTATCGCCTCATAGAGTCTGAGCTCGCATGCATGAAATGCTGTATGGAATCAGACGTCAAATGGAAATATTATATTAATCTTACAGGTCAAGAGTTCATGTTAAGAACGAATTTGGAGATTGTGAAGATTCTTGAAATATTTAATGGCACAAATGATATCGAGTCGGATGTATTTTGGATAAGATGGCGCCATCGCTATATATACGAAATAAATAAAAAAAATCGAATGACCAATACTAAAGTCCGATACGCGCCTTTTAAAAGCAACATCACCATCTATAAAGGGAGTGCGTACGGTATGTTCTCGCGAGACTTTGTAGATTTTATCTTGACAGACGATGTCGTGAAACCTCTTTACGATTGGCTAAAGAAAACTTACGCACCGGAAGAATGCATTTGGGCAACACTCAATTTGTTACCTTTTGCGCCAGGTGGTTATCAAAATTTCTATACAAACCACGGCAAGAATACACACCCTTCCAAAGCCGTGAACTGGTCATGGGATCACCCTAAAGTTAAATGCCATGGCAAATTTGTACGTAATGTATGTATTTTCGCGGTAGGTGATCTACCTTGGCTGAGATCTCGACCGGAAGTTTCTGTAAACAAATTTTATGAAGATTATGATTCTGTTGTCTTGGACTGTCTGGAAGAATGGTTAAACAATCGAACGTATTCCTCCAGCACCGAAATCGACTGGGATTACTATTTGAATTTACCTCAAGTGAAATATACCAAATTGTTGAAACCTTATGAAAAGACAAAATTATACTGGAAGAGAGAAAAAGAAAATTGGTTGAAAGAAAATAAAATTGTTTTCGAAGAATGAATTCTATTTTAAAAGAAGCAAACAAACAAAAGTGTATACGTACATTTTAAATGCAGCCACACCATCTACGCCACTGCCTTTCATTGCATATACATTATTTTCCAGAGTATGTTTAATGATCTCAGGACTTTTTAAAAATAGAATTACAAATCGGTAAAAATATAAAAACAGAATTCTTTTTTTATTTGTTTCGTTTGTGTGAGAAAACAAAATGACATTCACCGGCCAATCTTTACCTGGTTAAGGTGGGGCGAGAGAGAATGAGAGAGAGAGAAAGAAATAAAAAACTTAAAGAAAGAAAGAAAGAAAGAAAGAAAGAAAGAAAGAAAGAAAGAAAAAGGAGGAGGTGCAGAAATAGGAAAAAAGATGGAGGACTAAAAAATACGAATGACATGGGGAAAAAAAACGACATTCACCAGCCAATCTTTCCCTGGTTTTTAATCAAAAGTCAGGGAGAAAGAAATATATGTAGAAGGTGGGGAAAGAGAGAAAAACAAAAATTTTTAAAACTACTTTTAATAATAATAATTGACTAGAACTTCATATTTGGGAATTGCCTGATTTCTTTGCCTCTTCTTCTCTTTAACCCTTAGAAAGCGGGAAAAGGTGACACCGACAAACTGGTTAAAAATAAGAAAATGCAATTTTTTAACGGAGAATTTTTACATTTATTTTCGCTTCAATTATATCGAAAAATACAAAAAATATTTTCAGTCTTTTAGATTATAAAAGTAAAAGAAAAGTATAAGAAAAATGTTAGGTCCCTAAGAGCAATAGTTTTAAATGTATGATACTCCTTGAATCATGATACTTGTTAAAACATGATACTCGTTAAAGCATGATAGAATGTTAAAACATGATACTCGTTGATCATGATACAATATTAAAGCATGATACACGGTAAGCAACATATCTGGTAATGCATTGATAATCCTTGAAACATCATACTCGTTAAAGCATCAGACTTCTTCATGTATGATACACGGTGATGCATGATACTCATTAAAGCAGGATGCTCCTTAAAGCATGATACTTGTTGAAACATGATACTCGTTGAGCATTATACTCGTTAAAGCATCAGACTTGTTCATGATATTCGGTGATGCATGATACTCATTAAAGCTGGATACTCCTTAAAGCATGATACTTATTGAAACATGATACTCGTTGAGCATTATACTCGTTAAAGCATCACACTTGTTCATGTATGATACTCGGTGATGCATGATACTCATTAAAGCAGGATACTCCTTAAAGCATGATACTTGTTGAAACATGATACTCGTTGAGCATTATACTCGTTAAAGCATCAGACTTGTTCACATATGATGGAGTCACGTTGGAGTAATGGATAGCAGTTCAGATTGAGGAATCGGAGACCCGTGTTCGAATTCCATTCCAGTTCATAACATTTAATTACGGGCCACTCTCTTCTCCTCACAACCTCTCCAGCTAAGGGCAAATAACAGGACAGACTGGGTCCTTTAGTCGAAGAAGCTCAACTCTGAATTCAAAGCCATAGACTGTTCTCTTCGAATGTCAGTCAGTATATTTGAGTTGTTGTATATTTGAGTTGTATTTGGCTCGTCTGACAACAACTCAAATATACAATAACTATATCCGTATTATTCAAGGAATTGATGGTAAGTTAATGTCTCATTAAGTCTTGTTAGCGAAGTAATTTCGCCATTAATCTCATTAATATTGGTAATTAATTATATTGTATAAATTACTATTATTGTCAGACAGACTGTTCACAGCTCATCAATGTGGCTAGACGTCCGATTGATTCAAACCGGGATTTTCCCCCTCAGCCGTCGGCGCACACTTTAAAGAAAGGCGAATTTTTACGTACTTATTCTGTGAATAAACACACCAATGACTGACAGGGCTCAATTCGGGAAGAGCTTGTAATATTAGTAATATTAGTCATTGTTTACAAATTCGCACTTATCTCCCTAATCTCCCTATATATATATATATATATATATATATATATATATATATATATGTATATATATATATATATATATATATATATATAATTATTTATTTAAAACACCAACCAAGTCAGAAGACTCTGCAGAGTCTAGTGATCCCATTGTGATGTCAAACAGGTAAATTTAGCCACCCGCACCTGGAACAGAGCCTACTTCAACTCAAGTTAATTCAAATATTATTTTGAAGTTTTCGGCTCTTGTTTTGAAAAATGAGACCTCTTATGTAGCGAGTTGGAATCATATTTTTAAATAAATAATTATATTTATGCTCTACTTTCGTATCGAGCACTATTTTTTAAAAATAATTACAAAAATACTAAGGAACTTTGGATTATTTACCAAACCAGTTTCTTTCCTATTTTCTACAATATTTTCACATATATATATATATATATATATATATATATATATATATATATATATATATATATATATATATATATTACAAAGAGTTAATAATACCTTGAATCAATTAGCAATATGATTCAATCTTTGTAATATAAAATATATGCTGCCTATTTTATTATGTTTATATATATATATATATATATATATATATATATATATATATATAATGGACTCTCCCGTTGGTTTCGACTATGGGGATATGACAGCTTAGTTGATTCAGTTATGAAATTTTGTGCGATAATCTTAAGTGGCATTTAAGACCTGCTAGTGATTTACAAAGGAGGCCACATATGGAGCAAGAATGAGGATTGTGAGATGAGATCACTAATAGATTGGCTGACCTTTTAGATCTTGCTCTCGCTTCTTGAAGCTGGTTCAGATAAGTAGATTGAAGTCCACTAAAACACGTTGATCTCCATTCTACACATTCCAAGGCTAAGTGCTCAAGGGTTTTATGTGGTATATTGACAGCTGACAATATATATATATATATATATGTGTGTGTGTGTGTGTGTGTGTGTGTGTGTGTGTGTGTATTCTTATAGGAAAATCAATGTGCAAGGGTTTTACTATAGGAAATGCATTGGCAATGATTTAACGTATTTGATGAACGCAATACCGTATGGAATCTAAAGCTTACTTGTTGGGATAGATGCGTGTTCATATGTTAACAATTTAAAGAATGATACAATAACTTGATTTTCTACTACAGACCGTTTATTCTCATATGAACTGGAATGAAGCAAAGTACTCAATGTCTCTTGAGTCTGTCCATTTTCTTATTGGTACAAAATTTTGAGTAAGTATCAACATAGTGTTAGTGGCAAAATCCAGTTAGCCTTGCGCTGAGTTGAAATGACCAAAAAAAAAAATGTCTGTACTTACTTTATCGTGGGAGGACCTAAATGTGGTTCTGGGATTACTATTTTCTTTTTCTTGAACCAGAAATTAGGGTAAATAAGGACACGTATTGTTATAATGGTCACGCTCAAGTCAGCCTTGGGCAGAGTTGGAATAATCAAAAAAAAGATTGTTCTTTATCGTTGGATGGTTTAAACTTGCTTATGGCAAGTCTGTTTTCTTTTTCTTGGTCCAGGCCTTAGGATAAGTAAGGATAAACATCGTTATAATGGTCGATATCAAGTAAGCCAAAGAAAAACTTACTTCAACGTTGGTTATAATGGTCGAGCTCAAGTGAGCCATGCGCCGAGTTGGAACGACCAAATAAAAATAATTCATAGGTGTAGTTTTTAGAAGACACGTGCGAACGCCATGCATTGGAAAGTGAAAAGAGATTTCAGATGTCAGCTAATCGGAGAAACTAACGTACTCCAGCCGGAACGTAATTACTACCTTGTGCTAGGGGAAGAAAGGAATAAAATGTTTGCCTTTTTATAGACTTAACTAGCGCCGCTAACGCCGTTTGACAAAGTTAAGTCGGGTAAACATATTTCCGGTAGCTTCGCCACCAGCATCATGGGAAAATGTATTTCTTTTTAGTTTCTTTTTCATAATTCACTTTTATAATTTTATTTATTGATTTTGTCATTTTCCTATTATCCCATTTGACTGAATAAATTTTTATTTTAACATTTTAGACATTGCAAGGAGTTACTTAACATTCTATAAACGTCAACATTTGTTTTTTTAAAGCATTGATTTTTGGTAATTTTTTTCAGCTATTTCAACTTTAACATTATCTGTGGCCATGTTTATTGTTTCCCAACTCTCTTTGCTTGAATATTGCGTTCCATTTTTATATGAACCTCTTTTAATATAGAAGTTTTCTATAAGATTAATATCTAGAGAGGCTGGGTTTTGAATATAGCTCCAAAACAGAGGGTTTCAATAATTCTGAAACGTCGATATGTCTCCCACACTCAGGCTAATACCAAACGCAGAGGGATGCTAAACACAACGTGCGACAAGCGTTCATGTGACGTCATTCCTCTTACTACCTCTTAGAATTAAAGTCGAAATTCTTAATAAAACGAATACCAAAAAGAAGCTTCTTTTTAAGCCTTGTTTATTTTCTTTTTTGGCAAGCTGACTAATAGTTAGCTTCACAGAATACATGCACCTGCTACGGCATTCATCCGTCTAACCTGCCGTACCCCGAACGTAAGCCGACCAGAGGTCGTAATCATTCGGCCGTGGAAATTTATAGTAGGAGTTTCAACAGGAATTTGGATTCACAAGCGGCTCCAGCTGCATGTATACACAACGGACAAGCGCAAAAACCTAACTCTCTGAGGCTGGTTTAATTTTTTCTCCTAGACTGGAGGCCACCAATGGAACCCAGTTTGTCCTGTTATTTTACTCATATGTGGGAGAAAATGGTTTCATAACTTTCCCAAGGGTATTAGCACGAAAGTGAATGTAATGATTCGACTGAAATTCGAACTCGGATCTCACATTCTTCAATCCTAGACGCTAACTTTTAGTTCACTGCGCGTCCTGTACCACATCGTACCTCCACGCATTACAGAATGTGAAAGGCATTGTCTTATATTAATATAGTTTAACTTAAACATTCTTGATCGTGTTTCTGTAAAGAACATGGAAACCAAAAAGGAGACTTATACTAAACATTAGAAAAGAGTCAGTTGAAATTCCTAGCGCACATATTGAGGAAAGAAGGCTTGGAGAATTTGAGATTCACAAGACATATTGATGCCATGAGAAACAGAGGAAAACAGTGCACAACCTGCCTAACAAGGCTGTGTAAATGATTTTCAGAATAGGGTTTAGGAGTTATAGTAAAAAAGAAATTAACTAAGAGCTACAAATGTTGCTTTCTGTGTCGTGTCGTGTCGGGATCCCGCATGGTACTACATAAAAACGGTATCAACGAAAAGGACCATTTCTTTTTGCTATTCGTTTTATTAAGAGTGGCAGCCAAGATTCTAAGAGGTAATAATGGGAATGACGTCACAGGAACGCATATTGCACGTTGGCTCAGCGTCCCCCGCGGGTTGTATTAGCCGGTCGCAAACCTCAGTGTGGGAAGTGTATCGATGTTTATTAATTCTTGTGACCCTCTGTTGAATTCGCGCCGTTTTGGACTTATATTCAAAACCCAAACAAAGGCAATCCATCATTGTCAGTATGCTCTGCGCACAAGTCACTCCGGTCAGTCCCTGACCATTCTAGCCCTGGCCTTCGCATTATGTAACACAAACGGCAGGAAATCGTAGAGTGCCATGATCGCCAACGTCCAGAATGGTCATGGCACACAGAAGAAGAACCTTTATATATCCAAATTTTAAAAAATAGTAATAATTTTGTTATACAGGGTGTGATCGAAATGCCTCCCATCGACAAAAAAAATTGACGTGCTTACGTATATATTTTTTTACTTAATAGAAAAAGACATAAAAAATGAAATTTAATCGACGATACATCCAAATACATCAAAAGCGAAAAAGTTTTTTTTTTAATTTTAATTAAAGTGGCATAGTGTAAATAATCCGGTAGAGTTTTTCTCTTATTCTGGGTGACTTGTCCAAGAAGGAAAATGTCGAATTCCAAACTATTATGTAGACAACAGAAAACCGATTAGCTATCTTTCAAAACAATATATACTAAAAAAGAGAACTGTGGAGAGCCGTGATCGCATACTTAGTGAAGGGCCATGGTATTTAAAATTTTTATATTTTTAAATATAAAATACATCGTTAACCTTACCGGCATACATAGATATAAAGGGTAAGGTTTTAAAAATAGACTGGTGTGCTGACGGACAAAAAATTATTACTGCAATTACAACGCACTTTTTTTTTCAGTGCTCTCAGACGAGTCCTGCTGGCTATGATAGCTTCTACCGCGTTCTTATGCCTGATCTTCCTACAGAGTGACCAGAGCCATTTAGAAGATATCCTACCAAAATATTCAAAGGCAATGATGAAACGTTTCCGTATAAAAATTCCAGTAGTTAAAATCGGTTCATTGTTACAACAAAAGCCGCAAGTCTTAAGCAAATGCAGTGTCCGTGGAAATAAATCTTTGAATTGCCAGAAAAAGTTTCAAATCGTTACGCAAATCCGTCACATCGTTCCGGCTGAAAATGAGATAGTGAGCCCAGTACGAACGGAGTGCTCTCTCGTGGAATTAGTCAAAGACTGTCCAAAGTTACGCTACGAACACGGTTACGAGGATAAACCCGTCAGCGAGGACGAAAAACGGTTTCCTCTGGCGTTCGGAATCAAGATGCCCGCGAATTCTCACCAAGTGGAAAGACTTGTCAGAACAATTTACAGACCCCATAACTTTTACTGCATCCACGTCGATTCAAAGGCCCCCAACGAAACGTACGACCTTATCAAAAGGGTTGGTGGCTGTTTTAAAAATGTTGTGGTTCTCACAGAACGTATAAATGTCGTATACGCTTCTTATCGCCTCATAGAGTCTGAGCTCGCATGCATGAAATGCTGTATGGAATCAGACGTCAAATGGAAATATTATATTAATCTTACAGGTCAAGAGTTCATGTTAAGAACGAATTTGGAGATTGTGAAGATTCTTGAAATATTTAATGGCACAAATGATATCGAGTCGGATGTATTTTGGATAAGATGGCGCCATCGCTATATATACGAAATAAATAAAAAAAATCGAATGACCAATACTAAAGTCCGATACGCGCCTTTTAAAAGCAACATCACCATCTATAAAGGGAGTGCGTACGGTATGTTCTCGCGAGACTTTGTAGATTTTATCTTGACAGACGATGTCGTGAAACCTCTTTACGATTGGCTAAAGAAAACTTACGCACCGGAAGAATGCATTTGGGCAACACTCAATTTGTTACCTTTTGCGCCAGGTGGTTATCAAAATTTCTATACAAACCACGGCAAGAATACACACCCTTCCAAAGCCGGGAACTGGGCATCGGATCACCCTAAAGTTAAATGTCATGGCAAATTTGTACGTCACGTTTGTATTTTCGCGGTAGGCGATCTACCTTGGCTGAGATCTCGACCGGAAGTTTCTTTAAACAAATTTTATGTAGATTATGATTCTGTTGTCTTGGACTGTCTGGAAGAATGGTTAAACAATCGAACGTATTCCTCCAGCACCGAAATCGACTGGGATTACTATTTGAATTTACTTCAAGTGAAATATACCAAATTGTTGAAACCTTATGAAAAGACAAAATTATACTGGAAGAGAGAAAAAGAAAATTGGTTGAAAGAAAATAAAATTGTTTTCGAAGAATGAATTCTATTTTAAAAGAAGCAAACAAACAAAAGTGTATACGTACATTTTAAATGCAGCCACACCATCTACGCCTCTGCCTTTCATTGCATATACATTATTTTCCAGAGTATGTTTAATGATCTCAGGACTTTTTAAAAATAGAATTACAAATCGGTAAAAATATAAAAACAGAATTCTTTTTTTATTTGTTTCGTTTGTGTGAGAAAACAAAATGACATGGAAAAAAATGACATTCACCGGCCAATCTTTACCTGGTTAAGGTGGGGCGAGAGGGAATGAGAGAGAGAAAAAGATATAAAAAACTGAAAGAAAGAAAGAAAGAAAGAAAGAAAGAAAGAAAGAAAGAAAGAAAAAGGAGGAGGTGGAGAAAATAGGAAAAAAGATGGAGGACTAAAAAAATACGAATGTAAACAAATGACGTCATACATTAAGAAATGTTAGGCCGGTAAATGTTATTTAATACCGTTTATTATAAACAGAGCATTTACTTAAATACTTGTATCTATAAAAAGAACGTTAAACATAAAAATGTCTTTAATAAATAAATTGCCGGACTTTGTCCATTTCTTAATGTATGACGTCATTTGTTTACATTTGATACGCCATGAGCAGTTATGAATGTACGAGATTCATGAAAGATTGAAGTTTATAAGCAGTAAATTCAACCTTGCCAACCGAACGATCCTTTGCGGCCGAGCGGTTAGGCACGTTAAGCTAAATGACGGTTCCGTATAGGATGCAGGTTCGAATCCTGTCAAAGGACGAATATTTTCTATGAAAATTTCTCGGACATTCAGGCCGGTAAATGTTATTTAATACTGTTTATTATAAACAGAGCATTTACTTAAATACTTGTATCTATAAAAAGAACGTTAAACATAAAAATGTCTTTAATAAATAAATTGCCGGACTTTGTCCATTTCTTAATGTATGACGTCATTTGTTTACATTTGATACGCCATGAGCAGTTATGAATGTACGAGATTCATGAAAGATTGAAGTTTATAAGCAGTAAATTCAACCTTGCCAACCGAACGATCCTTTGCGGCCGAGCGGTTAGGCACGTTAAGCTAAATGACGGTTCCGTATAGGATGCAGGTTCGAATCCTGTCAAAGGACGAATATTTTATTACAGGATATCGTCTTTGATGGTGAATATCTTTGTGTAAATGTCCATATAACGACTCTGAAGATAGCTCATGAGAGCCGAAAGTTTAGATCAAGGAACAGCATAATAAAAAATGTCCAAATGTATAATTCTTGTCTTTATTTTCACCCAAAATTAAAACAAATATACGAAGTTTTGAATGGCTCATGATCAAACATATTAGAACTTCATTATCCTTTATATTTAACACAAAATATATATACAGTGGGGGGAAATAAATATTTGTACACTTGAAAAATTGTATTTTTATAAATGTAAAAGCCTTAAATAAAACAAATCTCGGCACATTTTATGTATAAAGACACATACTATTAAAAAATAATAATAAACTTAATTAATTCTTATTGTAACAGAAATCAATGCATTTTTTTATTCTAACTGGTGAAAAAAGTATTCGTACAAATCAATTATTAGAATAAAATAATCAATTATGAAAAAAGTATATTCTAGAATGTTCCAGTAATGTTATCCGTAATTATAGTTAACGCTATTAGCCATTATCAGAGCATTCTGCAATTTCTAGTCTTCCGAGAAGGTTCTAATAATGCCTAAAGCTAAAGAATTGACTATTTCACAAAAACAACACATTTTGTCTCTTTGGAAAGATGGGAACAGTTACAGAGCAATTTCTAACAACCTGAATATTCCTTTTACTACAATTGCTTCGTTCATTGCAAGGTTTAACACTCGTAACAGCGTCGAAAACCAAAGACGAACAGGTGCTCCGAGGAAAATTTCAGCAAGGATATTAGGACGCCAGATCCAACAAAATCCACAGGTTACCCGAGAAGAGCTGCAGGAACATCTGCGTGCATTAAGGATTAAAGTAACCAAGCGTACAATAAGTAATGAACTACACAAAAACAGTCTGAAATCACGCATCCCAAGAAAGACTCCACTCCTGTTGAAACGACATGGAGATGCTAGGCTAAAATTCGTTAGAGAGTATAAGGATAAAGAATATTCATTTTGGGAAAAAGTACTATGGACAGATGAAACTAAAATAGAGTTGTTTGGTCATAATTATCAAAATCATGTGTGGAGGAAGAACGGTGAAGCCTACTTACTAAATAACACGTTGCCAACTGTAAAGTTTGGTGGTAGCAGTAGCATGATGGGGCTGTTTTTCTGCAAAAGGTGTTGGCAGAATATCAATAATAGATGGGAAAATGAATGCCGAAAGCTACCAGAAAATTCTGCAAGAGAATTTAATGTGTTCTGTTGAGAGACTTCGGCTACCTATTGACTGGGTTTTCCAACTGGATAATGATCCTAAGCATACCGCTAGATCTACAAGGAAATGGTTAGGTGAAAGTAACGTTGATGTCTTGCAATGGCCAAGTCAGTCCCCAAACTTGAACCCAATCGAGAATTTATGGCGATATTTGAAAATTCAAATTGGGAAAAGAGCAGCAACAAATATCAAGAATTTGAAGACAATATGCCAAGAAGAATGGGACAAAATACCACTCAATGTGTGCAAATCACTAGTTCAGACGTACAGGAATAGACTGGTAGCTGTTGAACTCAATAAAGGATATTAAACAAAGTATTAAATTAAGTTAATATGCTTTTTTGTTTTGTACGAATACTTTTTTCATCAGTTAAAATGAAAAAAAATGCATTAATTTCTGTTAGAAAAAGACTTAATTAAGTTTATTACTATTTTTTAATAAAATATATCTTTACACATAAAATGTATCAAAATTTATTTTAGTTAATGCTTTTACATTTATGAAAATACAATTTTTCATGTGTACGAATATTTATTTTCCCCCACTGTGTGTGTATATATATATATATATATATATATATATATATATATCTGTGTGTGTATGTGTGTGTGTGTATAAAAAAGAAAATTCGAAAATATTTCTTTTATCCAATTTGTCTCATCTTCAAAATTATTCTGAGAAATTTAACCATATACATATGTGTGTGTGTGTGTGTGTGTGCGTGCGTGTGATTAAATATAGTTCTAAGGTATGGTTCAAAGTGGTCAATATCAGGTATAGGGCGTATGTAAATATAAAATATATATATATATATATATCCTTAAGAGGACATTGAAGCAAACACGCAGAAGCGACAGTCTATTTCATAGTTAAACGCAATCGTCAGGCCACCTCACTGTCGCCTCTGGGTCTTTACTTCAATATCCTCTTACACACACACACACACACACACACACATACATACATATATATATATATATATATATATATATATATATATATATATATATATCCAGGTAAGATGAGAACAAATAGAGTACAATTCCAATGTTCGTAACATTTAATTTAAAAGAGAGCTCAATACAAAGTGGAACAATATTCTTTATTTTAGGATATTACATCGAAAACGTCAAAATCACTACACAATTGCAGTCGCGATTCGATGCGTATCAATGCATCTCATCAGGCAATTGTAAATTACTGGCGAGTGAACGATTTATTCTGATTTAAAAAGAAAGAAAGAAAAAAAGAAAAGAGGTGTGGTTATAAGTTTTGGGGGCTTTATTCAAATTAACCAGTCAAATATGAGTTATGTTAAATTTAAATAAAGGGAAACCTAATTTTTCTTAAGAAATGGCATTGTCTAATGTACAATATGTATTCATTTACATCCGATCCTGTTTAACGTCTGTTGCTGCAATTAATTTCAAATCTACGGGTCATGACCCATTTATGAAAAATAATTACTTAATTTTTCCTTCTTCCCTTAGTTTAAATCTAACGTAGGTCATATGTGATTGTTTGATCTGAGTAAAACCCACAAGCCCCTCCTCTTTTTTTCCTTTAAAAAAAGGTTGTATTTTGATTTTAAGTCGTTGGCTTTAAGATAGAGGCTGGGGAGATTCAGAATTTCTTTTTTGGTCATTTTAACAGTTTTATTGGTTGGTAGTAAGCTACAAAGATATATATATATATATATATATATATATATATATATATATATATATATATAGATAGATAGATAGATAGATAGACTCGATGAATTACTTAATTATCTCAAATCCTCCTTAATTTCTATCATATATATATATATATATATATATATATATATATTATTTACATTATTCAGACTATTGTCCTCATCTTTGTCGCCATATTTATTACAACGTTTCGGCCGTTGTACGCTCCGGCATTCTTCAGTTGGTTGGAATGTTGAACTGAACCCTTTATTTTGCTCACTGGGGTCGACTGTTCTAGTTCCAGGTGCCATGTTTTAATGAATGTCAGTTATCAGTTATCTTCTGTTAATTCCCCTCTCCAAGTTCTCCACCGCCTTAATCGGGTATTCAACTCACACTCTTTGGCTCCTGTCATTGGATCTAACCAACGCCTTTATTCACAGTGCCATGTGTCCTTTAAGAAGGCCGGGGCGTACAATGGCCGAAACGTTGTAATAAATATGGCGACGAAGATGAGGACAATAGTCCGAATAATGTAAATAGTGTACATAATACCTCATCTCAGAAATATAGACAGATATATATATTTTAAGACATTTTATGTTTATAGGTTCTTTTTATAGATACAAATATTTAAGTAAATGCTCTGTTTATAATAAACAGTATTAACAACATTTACCGGCCTGAATATCCGAGAAATTGTCATAGAAAATATTCATCCTCCGAAAGAAATCGAACCTGTATCCTATACGGAACCCTCATATAGCCAGACGTGCTTTTACCGATTTCGCCACTGAGGAGTGTTCGCTTGGCAAGGTCGATTTTACTGTTTTTAAAATACAACTTCCCATGATTTTCTCACGTACATTCATATCTGCTCAATGCGTATTCAAATGTAAACAAATGACGTCACACATTATGAAATGGACAAAGTCATTTTTATATTACTTAAATATCTGTATCTATAAAAAGAATGTATAAACATAAAAATGTTTCAAAATAATTGTCGGACTTTGTCCATTTCACACACACACACACATACACACATACACACACACACACACATATATATATATATATATATATATATATATATATATATATATACCTCCTTACTATTTCAACTACTTCAAACGTCATTTTTAGTGGATATTCGTCTCTGAGTAGACGCTCCGATTATTTTAAGCACTTACTTTTTCGTCTACCGGCCTGCCTACCCGAGAAAACTTCATAAAGAGTGCGTGTCATCCAGCAGGATTAGAAATATATACACATTTCACTCAACATTAATAATCAACCGATTTGCCTATGTCATGTAAAATATATGGGTAATGTGTGGTAGAAGCAGTAACTGGGAAATTTTCTAGATTTCCTATCTGAATGAAAATTTAATATTTGAAGAAGCCCCTTGCAAATTCCTCGACTATAAAAAGGCCATGAAAATTCCGCTATTTCATCGTTATGTACTTGAGCTTAACAACTTTACCTAATAAAGAGTTGGCCCAATAACTTGGACAGATTTTAAATGTGAATTAAGTTTCACATTTATGTCCTAGTTATTCGAACAACCTTTTATTTTGCTAACAATCATAGGTTTGTATGCATGGCATCACTCAAAAAAGCATGAGCCCGTGGCCTACTCGTTAGAACGTTCGCATTTTAACCATGCGGTCCGAGTTCGAATGTCATCATCATTGATTTTTCAGGAGATGTTATCGGTCAGGAGAAACACGATAATTTTGAAGCTAAAAGATATTGCAAAAAATGTGAACATTACATTCAAAGATCGCTGGCGTCAAGACCTTCAATGTTTTTCTTTTTTAATTTCATTTAATCTCAAGCAAGGAAACAAAGCCTTGTCAGGAATTTAATTTCTGTATCTATCTTTCTATCTCTCTTACTTTCCTTCCCCTCTCCTTTTTCCCCCTGTGTGCAGTGTAAGAACTGCTGTTGCTGTGTCACGTGGCGAAATCGCGTCTAACGATTGGTCGTACGTGATTTTCCCGCTTGTTTTCGACTAGATTAGAGGAATCTAGTCAGTAGTAGCAGAAAAAAGGGGCGCTGCAATGTGGAGACGAGAAGTCGTCTTGTCTCGCGACGAAAAGGAAGCCAGCTTGAAGATAACCTGTTGTTGCTCTGACAAGGAAAACAGTCATAAAAAACCAGTCAAGAATATTTGTCTAAGAGAATTGAAGATAAAGAACAAGTGTGTGTTCGCCGTGTGGAAAAAGCTTATTCTCTAGACAAGTGAAGTCAAGTCTGTTCAAGTAATCAAGTGGATTATTGTTCAGCAACCAAAGAACAAGTCAGTAAAGACTTATCTAAAAAATCAGTTAAAGAAATTATTGTAAAGAGAATTTACAATAGAACATTCTCAAGGAAGTCTTCTTTCGACAATCGGGTCGAAGAGAGAAAAAAGTCAAAATTAAGCGATTGAAAAGCTACCTTCCTTCGGGGAGTTATTTTGTCCTATTGGTGGACGAAATTCTGAGGTGAAAAAAAGTATGTGAAAAAAGATCTTCTAAGTCGTCTCTAGAAGTTGAATTTGTGTCGCAGAGAAAGTTTGAAAAAACAAGTCTGCATTTATTTTTAACAGGAAGCTTGCTTATCTTCCAAGGAGAGCAACTCAAAAAATATCTAAAACCTTTTTTTCCATCTACTTAAAAAAACATTAAATCTATTTTTTTGAACAGTAAGTCAAATTTTCCCTTCTTTCTGCTATCTCTCTACCTCTTTCACTCTCTCTGAACTGTTATTGGGGTACTTTTTAAGGGCTCGCCAAAGAGACGTTTTTGGCAGTTATTTTCAAGTTGTACCAAGTGAACTTTAACATCAGACTATTTCCCCCCCCCTCATTTTCTTTTTTTTCTTTTCCCTCAATAAATTTTATAGCTATTTCAAGTGGTCTTTCCTTCTTCTTTATCTCGCTTGTTATGGTTGTATATTCTTGGTTTCAGGTCTCTGTTAACTGTGTTACGCGGGATTCCCGTCATTGGACGTAATGACAAAGTTTCCCAACCTTTTCGACAGCCTCTATGGCTTTGCGGCCAAGTGGTTCGAATATTCGCTTTCTGACCATGAGGCCCGAGTTCAAATCTCACCATGGTCGATTTGCCAGGAAGTTCCTGATGTTATCGGTCCCAGCGTGCGGCACCTTTGGAAAGTGTCTGAAAACCATACCACGGGTTGACCCATGCCTTTTGAGGTAAATTAGGTAGACACTTGTGCTAGCACGAAGTCACAAGTCATCATGGCTGAGGTCTTGAACGTGCTGGCCTTGTTCAAATTGTTGATCACGCTAGATATCATGCACTCTCTATACGGAACCGTCATATAGCTTGACATGCCTTAACCGATTAGGCTACAGAGGAGCGTTCGGTTAGCCAGGTTAGGGAACGTCAGGCTATATGACGGTTCCGTATAGGATACAGGTTCGATTCCTGTCGGAGGACGCATATTTTCTATGAAAATTTCTCGGACATTCAGGCCGGTAAATGGTGTTTAAAACTGTTTATTATAAACAGAGCATTTACTTAAATATTTGTATCTATAAAAAGAACGTATAAACATAAAAAAAATGTCTTAACATTTTTGTCCATTTCATAATGTGTGACGTCATTTGTTTACATTTGATACGCCATGAGCAGATATGAATGAACGTGAGAGATTCATGGAAGATTGTTGTTTAAATCCAGTAAATTCCACCCTGCTAACCGGACGCTCCTCTGTGGCCAAGTCGGTAAAGTCACGTCAAGCTAAATGACGGTTCCGTATAGGATACAGGTTCTATTTCTGTCGGAGGACGAATATTTTCTAAAAAAATTTCTCGGACATTCAGGCTGGTAAATGTTGTTTAATACTGTTTATTATAAAACAGAGTATTTACTTAAATATTTGTATCTATAAAAAGAATGTATAAACATAAAAATGTCTTAGAAAATAATTGTCGCTTTGTCCATTTCTTATATATATATATATCATGCTGGAAAGAAAGTCCTGTTTCACTTGAAGATAGAAAAGGATAAAATGCTTCTTTGCTCTTAATCAAGATATTTTTTCTGTCATTATTGATATGATACTCCCATTTATTGACTAATTGTTGATTCCTCGAAAGTAAAACATTTTAGGTTTCAATGCAACTGTTTAATAAAGTGAGTCTGCACGTCCCCTCAAAATTAATTACTATGATGTCCTTATTCCGAAAAATCATAGATTCCTGTAACTGAAAGCCTTGAATTAGTTACACCCTTGTGCAAATTAATTTAAACAAAACGAATAATTCCGTTATTATTTACTTTGTTTTCGTATTTTTCCAATGAAACATGACCCAGTGCACATGTTAGTATATCGTATGTCCATTCCTCGAAGTCGTTCCTTGCAGATTCTCGATTGGATTTCAATCAGGAGAGTCTCCGGGTCAGTACTTTGATTTGCTCCCTGGTAAGGATTGCCATTGTGATCGTGCAGCGTTACAATTTTCGTACGCTTCCTTCGTGTGATGTCCATTGCAGACAATGGCCGTAGGACAACTAATCGACAATCGAGACAATAATGTCTGGACGTGATAAGAAGGTGAGGCATTCACAGATGACGCGATATTTTTCAAGGACAATCAAATTTTATCATATACCTCGAAAATAGATTCATATTACTTCACACTACTGCAAATGACATATTCTGAGGAAAATAGAAATCGATTACACCCAGTGGATCTAAAACTGACCGTATGGTGAAAGAAAGGAACTAAAGCATTACGGTATATTCAGTACACTCTCTGGTTTTCTTTTGTTTGAAATACTAAGATTTCCTGTGTTTGGTCTATAACCTGAAGTGTAAAACTTCAGCATCCAGGCTGAATACTTTCAATCCGTTTTAGTTACCAGCCTATTTTGTTACCTTTTCCTTAATGGTTAACTGCTTGACACAAATATGCGCTTAAATAAAGAAAACGAAACCAATATTTTAAATATTATGTTTAAAATATTTTAAATATTATCTTGCTGTATTTGAAGATGGAGAAGAAACAAATTCTTCGGTTTTAATTGATACATAAAATTCCTCAGGTTTCAATACTAAGAAACTATCAGTATTACTTTTAACTTCTTCACAATAAATAAACTGTTTCACTCTAAAAGTGTTTCATGAACTCAAAAGATGATAGTCAGATGGAGCAATATCAGGAGAGTAAGGAGGATGAGGCAAAATGTACATTTTTATCGCTATAATCTTTTCCTGGGTGACTCGGTCAATATGTAGTCTTGCATTATCATGTAAAGGCTCCATGCCTTTATGATTAATCAATAAGTTTTTTTTCTGCCAATTTTTTTTTGCAATACTTTGAATTGACGACAATACTTCTCTACATTGACTGTTTCATTTTGTTTTAGCATTTCATGATAGATGACAGCCTTCTTATCTTAACAAATACAAAGCAGAATCTCTTTAGTGTCTAGTCTTAGTTTGGTGATAGAGTCTCCTTTTTCGGTCGGATGCTATCCATTGTCGTTTTCATGAGATATGATAACAAAGAACTAAAATTTTATCACTGTTCAGAAGACTATCTTATTCAATCTATTTAATCAAGATATCATTTCTCCCCTATCCCACTCCGTATCGATAAGATAATTTCATTTATTTGGTAACAAGCTGATTCCTCACATATAAAATTCCTCACTTTTCGATGCAAACATGCCAGAATCTATCTTACATATTTATAAGTCTACACTTCGTCCATGCTTCGTATATTGCTGTCATATATAGTCTTGTTCTCTTGCTATATATTTAGTGCTTTTGATAAAATACAAAGAAGAATCTGCAATGTTATTGTCTCTGACATGGCATCCCAGATTCAGTCATTTTTCCCACCGCTGTAATGTAGCTTTCACGACAATTGTTCTGATGAACTTTCCACTATGGCACCTGGACTTGATGAATTTATGAGCAGTACTAGATTGGTGGTAAGGTCTCATCATTTTACGGTTGAATTGGCTAAATACAACCGTAAGTTCTATGCTAACAGTTTCTTCTCTCGAATATCTCGCTTGTGGTATCTTCCAGCTTTTTGCTTTCCAGCCAATTTGTTCTTCAATAATTGCAATTCCAATCGTTATCTACTGTCTTCCTGATTCCTCTTTTTTTTTCTCGATCCTTAATAATTTTTTCTTTTTCTTATTCCTTCATACTGAGCAACACCTTGTGTCGTAGTGGCTTTATTGCCTTGCTAGGGGTGATATGATTAGAAAAATATATAAATGAGTAAACTGGAGCATACTTCAGTAAACATAAAATACAATAGAATGCCAGTGTATTGTAATTCAATAAATTAAATTCTGTAAATAAATAACGAGAAAAGATTAAGGATCTTTACCTGCCCCTAGGACCTCGAAACCCTGAAATCCCCCCCTCCCAGATTGAGAACTCCTGATCTATGATATAGTTCTGATCTGAATTAATTTCAAAGGGATAAAATTTATACAAGATCTACAAAGAAAATGATCAGATGGTTAAAAAATAGTAATGGCTATTTTTACCGTAAGTGATCATGTCAAAAATGCGACAGGACTTTTTATTCAAATGTAGTGGGTTGGTATTTGGTTTTTCGTCCGGTATCAGATGGTAATGTTGATGGACCACTATAAATAACACAAGAACTTGGTGAGAAAATTAAGGGTCAGTTTTTATTGACGCACGTGTGTGTACTAAACTCGAAGGTAAGAGAGTAGTCGACCTCAAGTCCACATGACGTTGAAAGAGAGTGACTGAATATCCTTTCCTTGGGACCGCTGTAAAAACATGTCCGAATTCAATGATTCGAAAGTATCCAGCGCCAGATGATCTTTTTTCCGGAAATCAGGTCACAAACTTTGCACGTAACCGGAAAATGATTTTTTCTTTTTTTGGTTTCCATTTGCATTATGGGAAAATGAAATTATTTATTTTTTTAATTATTACGTTGGTACAAAAATATTATCGGTTTTTGACGTTAAAAATACGTCATTATTTTTGCACCAACCAAATATTATGTTTATTATTTATTTTATTTATTATTTAATTTTCATTCTCCCACAGATATTGGAAAATGATCAAGCTTACTAAGCGCTATAAAGGATAAGAAGTGCGGAGAACCATTTTTTTTTTTTTTTTTTTTTTTTTTTTGTTTCCATTTGCATTATGGGAAAATGAAATTATTTATTTTTTTAATTATTATGTTTATTATTTATTTTATTTACTTTATTTATTATTTAATTTTCATTCTCCCACACAACCTTACATATATATCCAATATAGTCACTTCAGTTTTTTTTTCAGTTGTTTAAGTGTTGGCCTAGCTCAACAACAAAAAGAACATTGATGTTTCACTGTTGAAGAAATACTGACTTGAGTGGGTCGAGCCGAGAACTTTTCAGTATGTTCCTTTTTTGACAAGAGGATATGCCACTCCAAAGCATCGTGCAAGTTAACCGAGAAAAACGTGTTAATTAAAATATGACAAGGAGTCGGCAACGGCTAGACTCAAGTCACCCCACTTTGACATATACAAAAAAACAACAATATAGGTAGATATTTTTTGTTTTGTTTGTGGCTTTGTATGTGTGTTTTGCATGTGCATGTGTGTCTGTGTGTGTCTGTGTGTACGTGTGTGTGTGTACGTGTGGGTGTAATTGTCCTTAAAGCAGTACTTATTTTCATTCGCAAGCTGTTTACATTCCACAAATATTAGGGTAATATCACATATGAGTAGGATTCTCACTCCCCACCTCTCTCTCTCTCTCTCTCTCTCTCTCTCTATCTATCTATCTATCTATCTATCTATCTATCTGTCTGTCTATCTCTCCCTCTCTCTATATATATATCTATCAATCTCTCTCACTATCTATCTACCTGTCTCTATCTATCAATCTCTCACTCTCTCTATTTATCTCTATCAATCAACCGCCCTCTCTCTCTATCTCTCTCTATCTATCTATCTATCTATTTCTGTGTTTCACTAACACTGTGTTACTACCTCTCATTCTGTCTCTCTATCTCTCTCTCTCTCTCATTCTGTCTATGTTTTTCTCGCTCTCTCTATTTGATTCACCCGATGTTTTTGTTTCTCTCCCTTTTTCACTCACTCTGTTTATGTGTTACTATCTCTTTCTCTTTCTCTCACTAATCTATCTGTTTATCTATTGCTCTCTCCATTTCACTGACGCTGTCTGTTTCTCTCTCTCTCTCTCTCTCTCTTTCACTCAGTCTGTCTAAATGTCTCTCTCTCCCCATATATATGTGTGTGTGTCTGTCTCATCCTCTCCTCATATATATATATATATATATATATATATATATGAGCAGATATATATATATATATATATATATATATATATATATATATATATATATATATATTTTAAGCATTTCACCCCAAGCAAGGCGTGAATACACTAGGACGCAAGGGATTACAGAAAATTTAGAGCAAGATCAGATAGGAGTGATAGAAGAAAGGATGAGCGTAGTGGATAGATCAAGGCAACTGGAGATGTCGATTGACATTACACTTGAATAGCTGGAGATTATAGCTCACAGGGAAACAGGAAAAGGGAAGGGAGTTCCACAGGCGAGAGGTGCGAGACATGAACCTATTGGAGTAGAAGAGACGGCTACATTTAGGAGTTTCGACAGTGAAGGGGTGAGAGCGGGATGCCAGCCTCGTATGGCGCTTGAACTCATGACGTCTGGGAACCACCGAATACAGCTCCTCGGAGCAATTTCCATGGAAGTATTTGTAGAACAGACAGAGGGAGGCGACGGCGCGTCTGTGACAAAGTGACTGTAGACAAGACGCCAGGGCAGGGTCAATTACATTGCGTGATACAGATAATATATGTGTTTGTGTGTGTGTCTGTGTACATGCGTTTGTGTGTGCTATTGTGTGCGCACTCGCATATATATATATATATATGTGTGTGTGTGTGTGTGTGTGGGTGTGTGTATATATGTATGAATATACGTATATGGTTATATCTGATGTTCTCTTCTTTTCGAATCATTGCTTGTGTCTCCCAGTAGGATTGAACCTGTGCAACATTTTTCTTCGTGAGAATGGATGATTTCTGATGTCTTTCTTTTCTTACCTCTATTTCTCTTTCTTCTTTCTTTTCCCCCGTTATTGATTTCATGTCCTCTTCTTTCCTTTCCTTTTTCTTTAGAGAATGGATGATTGCTGATGTCTTTCTTTTCTTACCTCTATTTCTCTTTCTTCTTTCTTTTTCCCTGTTATTGATTTCATGTCCTCTTCTTTCCGTTCCTTTTTCTTTAGAGAATGGATGATTGCTGATGTCTTTCTTTTCTTACCTCTATTTCTCTTTCTTCTTTCTTTTTCCCTGTTATTGATTTCATGTCCTCTTCTTTCCGTTCCTTTTTCTTCAGAGAATGGACGTTTTCTGATGTCTTTCTTTTCTTACCTCTATTTCTCTTTCTTCTTTCTTTTTCCCCGTTATTGATTTCATGTCGTCTTCTTTCCTTTCCTTTTTCTTTAGAGAATGGATGATTTCTGAGGTCTTTCTTTTCTTACCTCTATTTCTCTTTCTTCTTTCTTTTTCCCCGTTATTGATTTCATGTCGTCTTCTTTCCTTTCCATTTTCTTTAGAGAATGGATGATTTCTGATGTCTTTCTTTTCTTACCTCTATTTCTCTTTCTTCTTTCTTTTTCCCCGTTATTGATTTCATGTCGTCTTCTTTCCTTTCCTTTTTCTTTAGAGAATGGATGATTTCTGATGTCTTTCTTTTCTTACCTCTATTTCTCTTTCTTCTTTCTTTTTCCCTGTTATTGATTTCCTGTCGTCTTCTTTCCTTTCCATTTTCTTTAGAGAATGGATGATTTCTGATGTCTTTCTTTTCTTACCTCTATTTCTCTTTCTTCTTTCTTTTTCCCTGTTATTGATTTCATGTCCTCTTCTTTCCTTTCCTTTTTCTTTAGAGAATGGATGATTTCTGATGTCTTTCTTTTCTTACCTCTATTTCTCTTTCTTCTTTCTTTTTCCCCGTTATTAATTTCAAGTCCTCTTCTTTTGTTTCCTTTTTCTTTAGAGAATGGATGATTTTTTATGTCTTTCTTTTCTTACCTCTATTTCTCTTTCTTCTTTCTTTTTCCCTGTTATTGATTTCATGTCCTCTTCTTTCCTTTCCTTTTTCTTTAGAGAATGGAGGATTTCTGATGTCTTTCTTTTCTTACCTCTATTTCTCTTTCTTCTTTCTTTTTCCCTGTTATTGATTTCATGTCCTCTTCTTTCCTTTCCATTTTCTTTAGAGAATGGATGATTTCTGAGGTCTTTCTTTTCTTACCTCTATTTCTCTTTCTTCTTTCTTTTTCCCCGTTATTGATTTCAAGTCCTCTTCTTTCCTTTCCTTTTTCTTTAGAGAATGGAGGATTTCTGATGTCTTTCTTTTCTTACCTCTATTTCTCTTTCTTCTTTCTTTTTCCCTGTTATTGATTTCATGTCCTCTTCTTTCCTTTCCATTTTCTTTAGAGAATGGATGATTTCTGATGTCTTTCTTTTCTTACCTCTATTTCTCTTTCTTCTTTCTTTTTCCCCGTTATTGATTTCAAGTCCTCTTCTTTCCTTTCCTTTTTCTTTAGAGAATGGATGATTTCTGATGTCTTTCTTTTCTTACCTCTATTTCTCTTTCTTCTTTCTTTTTCCCTGTTATTGATTTCATGTCCTCTTCTTTCCTTTCCATTTTCTTTAGAGAATGGATGATTTCTGATGTCTTTCTTTTCTTACCTCTATTTCTCTTTCTTCTTTCTTTTTCCCCGTTATTGATTTCAAGTCCTCTTCTTTCCTTTCCTTTTTCTTTAGAGAATGGATGATTTCTGATGTCTTTCTTTTCTTACCTCTATTTCTCTTTCTTCTTTCTTTTTCCCTGTTATTGATTTCATGTCCTCTTCTTTCCTTTCCATTTTCTTTAGAGAATGGATGATTTCTGAGGTCTTTCTTTTCTTACCTCTATTTCTCTTTCTTCTTTCTTTTTCCCCGTTATTGATTTCAAGTCCTCTTCTTTCCTTTCCATTTTCTTTAGAGAATGGATGATTTCTGATGTCTTTCTTTTCTTACCTCTATTTCTCTTTCTTCTTTCTTTTTCCCTGTTATTGATTTCATGTCGTCTTCTTTCCTTTCCTTTTTCTTTAGAGAATGGATGATTTCTGATGTCTTTCTTTTCTTACCTCTATTTCTCTTTCTTCTTTCTTTTTCCCTGTTATTGATTTCATGTCGTCTTCTTTCCTTTCCATTTTCTTTAGAGAATGGATGATTTCTGATGTCTTTCTTTTCTTACCTCTATTTCTCTTTCTTCTTTCTTTTTCCCTGTTATTGATTTCATGTCCTCTTCTTTCCTTTCCATTTTCTTTAGAGAATGGATGATTTCTGATGTCTTTCTTTTCTTACCTCTATTTCTCTTTCTTCTTTCTTTTTCCCTGTTATTGATTTCATGTCCTCTTCTTTCCTTTCCTTTTTCTTTAGAGAATGGATGATTTCTGATGTCTTTCTTTTCTTACCTCTATTTCTCTTTCTTCTTTCTTTTTCCCCGTTATTGATTTCAAGTCCTCTTCTTTCCTTTCCTTTTTCTTTAGAGAATGGATGATTTTTTATGTCTTTCTTTTCTTACCTCTATTTCTCTTTCTTCTTTCTTTTTCCCCGTTATTGATTTCATGTCCTCTTCTTTCCTTTCCTTTTTCTTTAGAGAATGGATGATTTCTGATGTCTTTCTTTTCTTACCTCTATTTCTCTTTCTTCTTTCTTTTTCCCCGTTATTGATTTCATGTCCTCTTCTTTCCTTTCCTTTTTCTTTAGAGAATGGATGATTGCTGATGTCTTTCTTTTCTTACCTCTATTTCTCTTTCTTCTTTCTTTTTCCCCGTTATTGATTTCATGTCCTCTTCTTTACTTTCCTTTTTCTTTAGAGAATGGATGATTGCTGATGTCTTTCTTTTCTTACCTCTATTTCTCTTTCTTCTTTCTTCTTTCTTTTTCCCCGTTATTGATTTCATGTCCTTTTCTTTCCTTTCCTTTTTCTTTACAGAATGGATGATTTCTGATGTCTTTCTTTCCTTACCTCTATTTCTCTTTCTTCTTTCTTTTTCCCTCTTATTGATTTCATGTCCTCTTCTTTCCTTTCCTTTTTCTTTAGAGAATGGATGATTTCTGACGTCTTTCTTTTCTTACCTCTATTTCTCTTTCTTCTTTCTTTTTCCCCGTTATTGATTTCATGTCCTCTTCTTTCCTTTCGTTTTTCTTTAGAGAATGGATGATTTCTGATGTCTTTCTTTTCTTACCTCTATTTCTCTTTCTTCTTTCTTTTTCCCCGTTATTGATTTCATGTCCTCTTCTTTCCTTTCCTTTTTCTTTAGAGAATGGATGATTGCTGATGTCTTTCTTTTCTTACCTCTATTTCTCTTTCTTCTTTCTTTTTCCCCGTTATTGATTTCATGTCCTCTTCTTTACTTTCCTTTTTCTTTAGAGAATGGATGATTGCTCATGTCTTTCTTTTCTTACCTCTATTTCTCTTTCTTCTTTCTTCTTTCTTTTTCCCCGTTATTGATTTCATGTCCTCTTCTTTCCTTTCCTTTTTCTTTAGAGAATGGATGATTTCTGATGTCTTTCTTTTCTTACCTCTATTTCTCTTTCTTCTTTCTTTTTCCCCGTTATTAATTTCATGTCCTCTTCTTTCCTTTCCTTTTTCTTTAGAGAATGGATGATTTCTGATGTCTTTCTTTTCTTACCTCTATTTCTCTTTCTTCTTTCTTTTTCCCCGTTATTAATTTCATGTCGTCTTCTTACCTTTCCTTTTTCTTTAGAGAAGGGATGATTTCTGATGTCTTTCTTTTCTTACCTCTATTTCTCTTTCTTCATTCTTTTTCCCCGTTATTGATTTCATGTCCTCTTCTTTCCTTTCATTTTCTTTAGAGAATGGATGATTTCTGATGTCTTTCTTTTCTTACCTCTATTTCTCTTTCTTCTTTCTTTTTCCCCGTTATTAATTTCATGTCGTCTTCTTTCCTTTCCTTTTTCTTTAGAGAATGGATGATTTCTGATGTCTTTCTTTTCTTACCTCTATATCTCTTTCTTCTTTCTTTTTCCCCGTTATTGATTTCATGTCCTCTTCTTTCCTTTCCTTTTTCTTTAGAGAATGGATGATTGCTGATGTCTTTCTTTTCTTACCTCTATTTCTCTTTCTTCTTTCTTTTTCCCCGTTATTAATTTCAAGTTCTCTTCTTTCCTTTCCTTTTTCTTTAGAGAATATATGATTTCTGATGTCTTTCTTTTCTTACCTCTATTTCTGTTTCTTCTTTCTTTTTCCCTGTTATTAATTTCATGTCCTCTTCTTTCCTTTCCTTTTTCTTTAGAGAATGGATGATTGCTGATGTCTTTCTTTTCTTACCTCTATTTCTCTTTCTTCTTTCTTTTTCCCCGTTATTAATTTCATGTCCTCTTCTTTCCTTTCCTTTTTCTTTAGAGAATGGATGATTTCTGATGTCTTTCTTTTCTTACCTCTATTTCTCTTTCTTCTTTCTTTTTCCCCGTTATTGATTTCATGTCCTCTTCTTTCCTTTCCTTTTTCTTTAGAGAATGGATGATTGCTGATGTCTTTCTTTTCTTACCTCTATATCTCTTTCTTCTTTCTTTTTCCCCGTTATTAATTTCATGTCCTCTTCTTTCCTTTCCTTTTTCTTTAGAGAATGGATGATTTCTGATGTCTTTCTTTTCTTACCTCTATTTCTCTTTCTTCTTTCTTTTTCCCCGTTATTGATTTCATGTCCTCTTCTTTCCTTTCCTTTTTCTTTAGAGAATGGATGATTGCTGATGTCTTTCTTTTCTTACCTCTATTTCTCTTTCTTCTTTCTTTTTCCCCGTTATTAATTTCATGTCCTCTTCTTTCCTTTCCTTTTTCTTTAGAGAATGGATGATTTCTGATGTCTTTCTTTTCTTACCTCTATTTCTCTTTCTTCTTTCTTTTTCCCCGTTATTGATTTCATGTCCTCTTCTTTCCTTTCCTTTTTCTTTAGAGAATGGATGATTTCTGATGTCTTTCTTTTCTTACCTCTATTTCCTTTCTTCTTTCTTTTTCCCCGTTATTGATTTCATGACCTCTTCTCTCCTTTCCTTTTTCTTTAGAGAATGTATGATTTCTGATGTCTTTCTTTTCTTACCTCTATATCTCTTTCTTCTTTCTTTTCCCCGTTATTAATTTCATGTCCTCTTCTTTCCTTTCCTTTTTCTTTAGAGAATGGATGATTTCTGATGTCTTTCTTTTCTTACCTCTATTTCTCTTTCTTCTTTCTTTTTCCCCGTTATTGATTTCATGTCCTCTTCTTTCCTTTCCTTTTTCTTTAGAGAATGGATGATTGCTGATGTCTTTCTTTTCTTACCTCTATTTCTCTTTCTTCTTTCTTTTTCCCCGTTATTAATTTCATGTCCTCTTCTTTCCTTTCCTTTTTCTTTAGAGAATGGATGATTTCTGATGTCTTTCTTTTCTTACCTCTATTTCTCTTTCTTCTTTCTTTTTCCCCGTTATTGATTTCATGTCCTCTTCTTTCCTTTCCTTTTTCTTTAGAGAATGGATGATTTCTGATGTCTTTCTTTTCTTACCTCTATTTCTCTTTCTTCTTTCTTTTTCCCCGTTATTGATTTCATGACCTCTTCTTTCCTTTCCTTTTTCTTTAGAGAATGGATGATTTCTGATGTCTTTCTTTTCTTACCTCTATATCTCTTTCTTCTTTCTTTTTCCCCGTTATTAATTTCATGTCCTCTTCTTTCCTTTCCTTTTTCTTTAGAGAATGGATGATTTCTGATGTCTTTCTTTTCTTAACTCTATTTCTCTTTCTTCTTTCTTTTTCCCTGTTATTAATTTCATGTCCACTTCTTTCCTTTCCTTTTTCTTTAGAGAATGGATGATTGCTGATGTCTTTCTTTTCTTACCTCTATTTCTCTTTCTTCTTTCTTTTTCCCCGTTATTAATTTCATGTCCTCTTCTTTCCTTTCCTTTTTCTTTAGAGAATGGATGATTTCTGATGTCTTTCTTTTCTTACCTCTATATCTCTTTCTTCTTTCTTTTTCCCCGTTATTGATTTCATGTCCTCTTCTTTCCTTTCCTTTTTCTTTAGAGAATGGATGATTTCTGATGTCTTTCTTTTCTTACCACTATTTCTCTTTCTTCTTTCTTTTTCCCTGTTATTAATTTCATGTCCTCTTCTTTCCTTTCCTTTTTCTTTAGAGAATGGATGATTTCTGATGTCTTTATTTCTTACCTCTATTTCTCTTTCTTCTTTCTTTTTCCCCGTTATTGATTTCATGTCCTCTTCTTTCCTTTCCTTTTTCTTTAGAGAATGGATGATTTCTGATGCCTTTCTTTTCTTACCTCTATTTCTCTTTCTTCTTTCTTTTTCCCTGTTATTAATTTCCTGTCCTCTTCTTTCCTTTCCTTTTTCTTTAGAGAATGGATGATTTCTGATGTCTTTCTTTTCTTACCTCTATTTCTCTTTCTTCTTTCTTTTTCCCCGTTATTAATTTCATGTCGTCTTCTTTCCTTTCCTTTTTCTTTAGAGAATGGATGATTTCTGATGTCTTTCTTTTCTTACCTCTATTTCTCTTTCTTCTTTCTTTTTCCCGGTTATTGATTTCATGTCCTCTTCTTTCCTTTCCTTTTTCTTTAGAGAATGGATGATTTCTGATGTCTTTCTTTTCTTACCTCTATTTCTCTTTCTTCTTTCTTTTCCCCTGTTATTGATTTCATGTCCTCTTCTTTCCTTTCCTTTTTCTTTAGAGAATGGATGATTGCTGATGTCTTTCTTTTCTTACCTCTATTTCTCTTTCTTCTTTCTTTTTCCCCGTTATTGATTTCATGTCCTCTTCTTTCCTTTCCTTTTTCTTTAGAGAATGGATGATTGCTGATGTCTTTCTTTTCTTACCTCTATTTCTCTTTCTTCTTTCTTTTTCCCCGTTATTGATTTCATGTCCTCTTCTTTACTTTCCTTTTTCTTTAGAGAATGGATGATTGCTGATGTCTTTCTTTTCTTACCTCTATTTCTCTTTCTTCTTTCTTTTTCCCCGTTATTGATTTCATGTCTTCTTCTTTCCTTTCCTTTTTCTTTAGAGAATGGATGATTTCTGATGTCTTTATTTCTTACCTCTATTTCTCTTTCTTCTTTCTTTTTCCCCGTTATTGATTTCATGTCCTCTTCTTTCCTTTCCTTTTTCTTTAGAGAATGGATGATTTCTGATGCCTTTCTTTTCTTACCTCTATTTCTCTTTCTTCTTTCTTTTTCCCTGTTATTAATTTCCTGTCCTCTTCTTTCCTTTCCTTTTTCTTTAGAGAATGGATGATTTCTGATGTCTTTCTTTTCTTACCTCTATTTCTCTTTCTTCTTTCTTTTTCCCCGTTATTAATTTCATGTCGTCTTCTTTCCTTTCCTTTTTCTTTAGAGAATGGATGATTTCTGATGTCTTTCTTTTCCTACCTCTATTTCTCTTTCTTCTTTCTTTTTCCCGGTTATTGATTTCATGTCCTCTTCTTTCCTTTCCTTTTTCTTTAGAGAATGGATGATTTCTGATGTCTTTCTTTTCTTACCTCTATTTCTCTTTCTTCTTTCTTTTCCCCTGTTATTGATTTCATGTCCTCTTCTTTCCTTTCCTTTTTCTTTAGAGAATGGATGATTGCTGATGTCTTTCTTTTCTTACCTCTATTTCTCTTTCTTCTTTCTTTTTCCCCGTTATTGATTTCATGTCCTCTTCTTTCCTTTCCTTTTTCTTTAGAGAATGGATGATTGCTGATGTCTTTCTTTTCTTACCTCTATTTCTCTTTCTTCTTTCTTTTTCCCCGTTATTGATTTCATGTCCTCTTCTTTACTTTCCTTTTTCTTTAGAGAATGGATGATTGCTGATGTCTTTCTTTTCTTACCTCTATTTCTCTTTCTTCTTTCTTTTTCCCCGTTATTGATTTCATGTCCTCTTCTTTACTTTCCTTTTTCTTTAGAGAATGGATGATTGCTGATGTCTTTCTTTTCTTACCTCTATTTCTCTTTCTTCTTTCTTTTTCCCCGTTATTGATTTCATGTCCTCTTCTTTCCTTTCCTTTTTCTTTAGAGAATGGATGATTTCTGATGTCTTTCTTTTCTTACCTCTATTTCTCTTTCTTCTTTCTTTTTCCCCGCTATTAATTTCATGTCGTCTTCTTTCCTTTCCTTTTTCTTTAGAGAATGGATGATTTCTGATGTCTTTCTTTTCTTACCTCTATTTCTCTTTCTTCTTTCTTTTTCCCCGTTATTAATTTCATGTCGTCTTCTTTCCTTTCCTTTTTCTTTAGAGAATGGATGATTTCTGATGTCTTTCTTTTCTTACCTCTATTTCTCTTTCTTCTTTCTTTTTCCCCGTTATTGATTTCATGTCCTCTTCTTTCCTTTCCTTTTTCTTTAGAAAATGGATGATTTCTGATGTCTTTCTTTTCTTACCTCTATTTCTCTTTCTTCTTTCTTTTTCCCCGTTATTGATATCATGTCCTCTTCTTTCCTTTCCTTTTTCTTTAGAGAATGGATGATTTCTGATGTCTTTCTTTTCTTACCTCTATTTCTCTTTCTTCTTTCTTTTTCGCCGTTATTGATTTCATGTCCTCTTCTTTCCTTTCCTTTTTCTTTAGAGAATGGATGATTTCTGATGTCTTTCTTTTCTTACCTCTATTTCTCTTTCTTCTTTCTTTTTCCCCGTTATTAATTTCATGTCGTCTTCTTTCCTTTCCTTTTTCTTTAGAGAATGGATGATTTCTGATGTCTTTCTTTTCTTACCTCTATATCTCTTTCTTCTTTCTTTTTCCCCGTTATTGATTTCATGTCCTCTTCTTTCCTTTCCTTTTTCTTTAGAGAATGGATGATTGCTGATGTCTTTCTTTTCTTACCTCTATTTCTCTTTCTTCTTTCTTTTTCCCCGTTATTAATTTCATGTCCTCTTCTTTCCTTTCCTTTTTCTTTAGAGAATGGATGATTTCTGATGTCTTTCTTTACTTACCTCTATTTCTCTTTCTTCTTTCTTTTTCCCCGTTATTAATTTCAAGTTCTCTTCTTTCCTTTCCTTTTTCTTTAGAGAATGTATGATTTCTGAGGTCTTACTTTTCTTACCTCTATTTCTGTTTCTTCTTTCTTCTTTCTTTTTCCCCGTTATTGATTTCATGTCCTTTTCTTTCCTTTCCTTTTTCTTTAGAGAATGGATGATTTCTGATGTCTTTCTTTTCTTACCTCTATTTCTCTTTCTTCTTTCTTTTCCCCGTTATTAATTTCATGTCCTCTTCTTTCCTTTCCTTTTTCTTTAGAGAATGGATGATTTCTGATGTCTTTCTTTTCTTACCTCTATTTCTCTTTCTTCTTTCTTTTTCCCCGTTATTAATTTCATGTCGTCTTCTTTCCTTTCCTTTTTCTTTAGAGAATGGATGATTTCTGATGTCTTTCTTTTCTTACCTCTATTTCTCTTTCTTCTTTCTTCTTTCTTTTTCCCCGTTATTGATTTCATGTCCTCTTCTTTCCTTTCCTTTTTCTTTAGAGAATGGATGATTTCCGATGTCTTTCTTTTCTTACCTCTATTTCTCTTTCTTCTTTCTTTTTCCCCGTTATTAATTTCATGTCGTCTTCTTTCCTTTCCTTTTTCTTTAGAGAATGGATGATTTCTGATGTCTTTCTTTTCTTACCTCTATTTCTCTTTCTTCTTTCTTTTTCCCCGTTATTAATTTCATGTCGTCTTCTTTCCTTTCTTTTTCTTTAGAGAATGGATGATTTCTGATGTCTTTCTTTTCTTACCTCTATTTCTCTTTCTTCTTTCTTTTTCCCCGTTATTGATTTCATGTCCTCTTCTTTCCTTTCCTTTTTCTTTAGAGAATGGATGATTTCTGATGTCTTTCTTTTCTTACCTCTATTTCTCTTTCTTCTTTCTTTTTCCCCGTTATTAATTTCATGTCGTCTTCTTTCCTTTCCTTTTTCTTTAGAGAATGGATGATTTCTGATGTCTTTCTTTTCTTACCTCTATTTCTCTTTCTTCTTTCTTTTTCCCCGTTATTAATTTCATGTCGTCTTCTTTCCTTTCCTTTTTCTTTAGAGAATGGATGATTTCTGATGTCTTTCTTTTCTTACCTCTATTTCTCTTTCTTCTTTCTTTTTCCCCGTTATTGATATCATGTCCTCTTCTTTCCTTTCCTTTTTCTTTAGAGAATGGATGATTTCTGATGTCTTTCTTTTCTTACCTCTATTTCTCTTTCTTCTTTCTTTTTCGCCGTTATTGATTTCATGTCCTCTTCTTTCCTTTCCTTTTTCTTTAGAGAATGGATGATTTCTGATGTCTTTCTTTTCTTACCTCTATTTCTCTTTCTTCTTTCTTTTTCCCCGTTATTAATTTCATGTCGTCTTCTTTCCTTTCCTTTTTCTTTAGAGAATGGATGATTTCTGATGTCTTTCTTTTCTTACCTCTATATCTCTTTCTTCTTTCTTTTTCCCCGTTATTGATTTCATGTCCTCTTCTTTCCTTTCCTTTTTCTTTAGAGAATGGATGATTGCTGATGTCTTTCTTTTCTTACCTCTATTTCTCTTTCTTCTTTCTTTTTCCCCGTTATTAATTTCATGTCCTCTTCTTTCCTTTCCTTTTTCTTTAGAGAATGGATGATTTCTGATGTCTTTCTTTACTTACCTCTATTTCTCTTTCTTCTTTCTTTTTCCCCGTTATTAATTTCAAGTTCTCTTCTTTCCTTTCCTTTTTCTTTAGAGAATGTATGATTTCTGAGGTCTTTCTTTTCTTACCTCTATTTCTGTTTCTTCTTTCTTTTTCCCTGTTATTAATTTCATGTCCTCTTCTTTCCTTTCCTTTTTCTTTAGAGAATGGATGATTGCTGATGTCTTTCTTTTCTTACCTCTATTTCTCTTTCTTCTTTCTTTTTCCCCGTTATTAATTTCATGTCCTCTTCTTTCCTTTCCTTTTTCTTTAGAGAATGGATGATTTCTGATGTCTTTCTTTTCTTACCTCTATTTCTCTTTCTTCTTTCTTTTTCCCCGTTATTGATTTCATGTCCTCTTCTTTCCTTTCCTTTTTCTTTAGAGAATGGATGATTTCTGATGTCTTTCTTTTCTTACCTCTATTTCTCTTTCTTCTTTCTTTTTCCCCGTTATTAATTTCATGTCGTCTTCTTTCCTTTCCTTTTTCTTTAGAGAATGGATGATTTCTGATGTCTTTCTTTTCTTACCTCTATTTCTCTTTCTTCTTTCTTCTTTCTTTTTCCCCGTTATTGATTTCATGTCCTTTTCTTTCCTTTCCTTTTTCTTTAGAGAATGGATGATTTCTGATGTCTTTCTTTTCTTACCTCTATTTCTCTTTCTTCTTTCTTTTTCCCCGTTATTAATTTCATGTCGTCTTCTTTCCTTTCCTTTTTCTTTAGAGAATGGATGATTTCTGATGTCTTTCTTTTCTTACCTCTATTTCTCTTTCTTCTTTCTTTTTCCCCGTTATTAATTTCATGTCCTCTTCTTTCCTTTCCTTTTTCTTTAGAGAATGGATGATTTCTGATGTCTTTCTTTTCTTACCTCTATTTCTCTTTCTTCTTTCTTTTTCCCCGTTATTGATTTCATGTCCTCTTCTTTCCTTTCCTTTTTCTTTAGAGAATGGATGATTTCTGATGTCTTTCTTTTCTTACCTCTATTTCTCTTTCTTCTTTCTTTTTCCCCGTTATTAATTTCAAGTTCTCTTCTTTCCTTTCCTTTTTCTTTAGAGAATGTATGATTTCTGATGTCTTTCTTTTCTTACCTCTATTTCTGTTTCTTCTTTCTTTTTCCCTGTTATTAATTTCATGTCCTCTTCTTTCCTTTCCTTTTTCTTTAGAGAATGGATGATTTCTGATGTCTTTCTTTTCTTACCTCTATTTCTCTTTCTTCTTTCTTTTTCCCCGTTATTAATTTCATGTCCTCTTCTTTCCTTTCCTTTTTCTTTAGAGAATGGATGATTTCTGATGTCTTTCTTTTCTTACCTCTATTTCTCTTTCTTCTTTCTTTTTCCCCGTTATTAATTTCATGTCGTCTTCTTTCCTTTCCTTTTTCTTTAGAGAATGGATGATTTCTGATGTCTTTCTTTTCTTACCTCTATTTCTCTTTCTTCTTTCTTCTTTCTTTTTCCCCGTTATTGATTTCATGTCCTCTTCTTTCCTTTCCTTTTTCTTTAGAGAATGGATGATTTCCGATGTCTTTCTTTTCTTACCTCTATTTCTCTTTCTTCTTTCTTTTTCCCCGTTATTAATTTCATGTCGTCTTCTTTCCTTTCCTTTTTCTTTAGAGAATGGATGATTTCTGATGTCTTTCTTTTCTTACCTCTATTTCTCTTTCTTCTTTCTTTTTCCCCGTTATTAATTTCATGTCGTCTTCTTTCCTTTCCTTTTTCTTTAGAGAATGGATGATTTCTGATGTCTTTCTTTTCTTACCTCTATTTCTCTTTCTTCTTTCTTTTTCCCCGTTATTGATTTCATGTCCTCTTCTTTCCTTTCCTTTTTCTTTAGAGAATGGATGATTTCTGATGTCTTTCTTTTCTTACCTCTATTTCTCTTTCTTCTTTCTTTTTCCCCGTTATTAATTTCATGTCGTCTTCTTTCCTTTCCTTTTTCTTTAGAGAATGGATGATTTCTGATGTCTTTCTTTTCTTACCTCTATTTCTCTTTCTTCTTTCTTTTTCCCCGTTATTAATTTCATGTCGTCTTCTTTCCTTTCCTTTTTCTTTAGAGAATGGATGATTTCTGATGTCTTTCTTTTCTTACCTCTATTTCTCTTTCTTCTTTCTTTTTCCCCGTTATTGATTTCATGTCCTCTTCTTTCCTTTCCTTTTTCTTTAGAGAATGGATGATTTCTGATGTCTTTCTTTTCTTACCTCTATTTCTCTTTCTTCTTTCTTTTTCCCCGTTATTGATATCATGTCCTCTTCTTTCCTTTCCTTTTTCTTTAGAGAATGGATGATTTCTGATGTCTTTCTTTTCTTACCTCTATTTCTCTTTCTTCTTTCTTTTTCGCCGTTATTGATTTCATGTCCTCTTCTTTCCTTTCCTTTTTCTTTAGAGAATGGATGATTTCTGATGTCTTTCTTTTCTTACCTCTATTTCTCTTTCTTCTTTCTTTTTCCCCGTTATTAATTTCATGTCGTCTTCTTTCCTTTCCTTTTTCTTTAGAGAATGGATGATTTCTGATGTCTTTCTTTTCTTACCTCTATTTCTCTTTCTTCTTTCTTTTTCCCCGTTATTAATTTCATGTCGTCTTCTTTCCTTTCCTTTTTCTTTAGAGAATGGATGATTTCTGATGTCTTTCTTTTCTTACCTCTATTTCTCTTTCTTCTTTCTTTTTCCCCGTTATTAATTTCATGTCGTCTTCTTTCCTTTCCTTTTTCTTTAGAGAATGGATGATTTCTGATGTCTTTCTTTTCTTACCTCTATTTCTCTTTCTTCTTTCTTTTTCCCCGTTATTGATTTCATGTCCTCTTCTTTCCTTTCCTTTTTCTTTAGAAAATGGATGATTTCTGATGTCTTTCTTTTCTTACCTCTATTTCTCTTTCTTCTTTCTTTTTCCCCGTTATTGATATCATGTCCTCTTCTTTCCTTTCCTTTTTCTTTAGAGAATGTATGATTTCTGATGTCTTTCTTTTCTTACCTCTATTTCTCTTTCTTCTTTCTTTTTCGCCGTCATTGATTTCATGTCCTCTTCTTTCCTTTCCTTTTTCTTTAGAGAATGGATGATTTCTGATGTCTTTCTTTTCTTACCTCTATTTCTCTTTCTTCTTTCTTTTTCGCCGTTATTGATTTCATGTCCTCTTCTTTCCTTTCCTTTTTCTTTAGAGAATGGATGATTTCTGATGTCTTTCTTTTCTTACCTCTATTTCTCTTTCTTCTTTCTTTTTCCCCGTTATTAATTTCATGTCGTCTTCTTTCCTTTCATTTTTCTTTAGAGAATGGATGATTTCTGATGTCTTTCTTTTCTTACCTCTATATCTCTTTCTTCTTTCTTTTTCCCCGTTATTGATTTCATGTCCTCTTCTTTCCTTTCCTTTTTCTTTAGAGAATGGATGATTGCTGATGTCTTTCTTTTCTTACCTCTATTTCTCTTTCTTCTTTCTTTTTCCCCGTTATTGATTTCATGTCCTCTTCTTTCCTTTCCTTTTTCTTTAGAGAATGGATGATTTCTGATGTCTTTCTTTTCTTACCTCTATTTCTCTTTCTTCTTTCTTTTTCCCCGTTATTAATTTCAAGTTCTCTTCTTTCCTTTCCTTTTTCTTTAGAGAATGTATGATTTCTGATGTCTTTCTTTTCTTACCTCTATTTCTGTTTCTTCTTTCTTTTTCCCTGTTATTCATTTCATGTCCTCTTCTTTCCTTTCCTTTTTCTTTAGAGAATGGATGATTGCTGATGTCTTTCTTTTCTTACCTCTATTTCTCTTTCTTCTTTCTTTTTCCCCGTTATTAATTTCATGTCCTCTTCTTTCCTTTCCTTTTTCTTTAGAGAATGGATGATTTCTGATGTCTTTCTTTTCTTACCTCTATATCTCTTTCTTCTTTCTTTTTCCCCGTTATTGATTTCATGTCCTCTTCTTTCCTTTCCTTTTTCTTTAGAGAATGGATGATTTCTGATGTCTTTCTTTTCTTACCTCTATTTCTCTTTCTTCTTTCTTTTTCCCTGTTATTAATTTCATGTCCTCTTCTTTCCTTTCCTTTTTCTTTAGAGAATGGATGATTTCTGATGTCTTTATTTCTTACCTCTATTTCTCTTTCTTCTTTCTTTTTCCCCGTTATTGATTTCATGTCCTCTTCTTTCCTTTCCTTTTTCTTTAGAGAATGGATGATTTCTGATGTCTTTCTTTTCTTACCTCTATTTCTCTTTCTTCTTTCTTTTTCCCCGTTATTAATTTCATGTCGTCTTCTTTCCTTTCCTTTTTCTTTAGAGAATGGATGATTTCTGATGTCTTTCTTTTCTTACCTCTATTTCTCTTTCTTCTTTCTTTTTCCCCGTTATTAATTTCATGTCGTCTTCTTTCCTTTCCTTTTTCTTTAGAGAATGGATGATTTCTGATGTCTTTCTTTTCTTACCTCTATTTCTCTTTCTTCTTTCTTTTTCCCCGTTATTAATTTCATGTCGTCTTCTTTCCTTTCCTTTTTCTTTAGAGAATGGATGATTTCTGATGTCTTTCTTTTCTTACCTCTATTTCTCTTTCTTCTTTCTTTTTCCCCGTTATTGATTTCATGTCCTCTTCTTTCCTTTCCTTTTTCTTTAGAAAATGGATGATTTCTGATGTCTTTCTTTTCTTACCTCTATTTCTCTTTCTTCTTTCTTTTTCCCCGTTATTGATATCATGTCCTCTTCTTTCCTTTCCTTTTTCTTTAGAGAATGGATGATTTCTGATGTCTTTCTTTTCTTACCTCTATTTCTCTTTCTTCTTTCTTTTTCGCCGTTATTGATTTCATGTCCTCTTCTTTCCTTTCCTTTTTCTTTAGAGAATGGATGATTTCTGATGTCTTTCTTTTCTTACCTCTATTTCTCTTTCTTCTTTCTTTTTCGCCGTTATTGATTTCATGTCCTCTTCTTTCCTTTCCTTTTTCTTTAGAGAATGGATGATTTCTGATGTCTTTCTTTTCTTACCTCTATTTCTCTTTCTTCTTTCTTTTTCCCCGTTATTAATTTCATGTCGTCTTCTTTCCTTTCCTTTTTCTTTAGAGAATGGATGATTTCTGATGTCTTTCTTTTCTTACCTCTATATCTCTTTCTTCTTTCTTTTTCCCCGTTATTGATTTCATGTCCTCTTCTTTCCTTTCCTTTTTCTTTAGAGAATGGATGATTGCTGATGTCTTTCTTTTCTTACCTCTATTTCTCTTTCTTCTTTCTTTTTCCCCGTTATTGATTTCATGTCCTCTTCTTTCCTTTCCTTTTTCTTTAGAGAATGGATGATTTCTGATGTCTTTCTTTTCTTACCTCTATTTCTCTTTCTTCTTTCTTTTTCCCCGTTATTAATTTCAAGTTCTCTTCTTTCCTTTCCTTTTTCTTTAGAGAATGTATGATTTCTGATGTCTTTCTTTTCTTACCTCTATTTCTGTTTCTTCTTTCTTTTTCCCTGTTATTAATTTCATGTCCTCTTCTTTCCTTTCCTTTTTCTTTAGAGAATGGATGATTGCTGATGTCTTTCTTTTCTTACCTCTATTTCTCTTTCTTCTTTCTTTTTCCCCGTTATTAATTTCATGTCCTCTTCTTTCCTTTCCTTTTTCTTTAGAGAATGGATGATTTCTGATGTCTTTCTTTTCTTACCTCTATATCTCTTTCTTCTTTCTTTTTCCCCGGTATTGATTTCATGTCCTCTTCTTTCCTTTCCTTTTTCTTTAGAGAATGGATGATTTCTGATGTCTTTCTTTTCTTACCTCTATTTCTCTTTCTTCTTTCTTTTTCCCTGTTATTAATTTCATGTCCTCTTCTTTCCTTTCCATTTTCTTTAGAGAATGGATGATTTCTGATGTCTTTATTTCTTACCTCTATTTCTCTTTCTTCTTTCTTTTTCCCCGTTATTGATTTCATGTCCTCTTCTTTCCTTTCCTTTTTCTTTAGAGAATGGATGATTTCTGATGTCTTTCTTTTCTTACCTCTATTTCTCTTTCTTCTTTCTTTTTCCCTGTTATTAATTTCCTGTCCTCTTCTTTCCTTTCCTTTTTCTTTAGAGAATGGATGATTTCTGATGTCTTTCTTTTCTTACCTCTATTTCTCTTTCTTCTTTCTTTTTCCCCGTTATTAATTTCATGTCGTCTTCTTTCCTTTCCTTTTTCTTTAGAGAATGGATGATTTCTGATGTCTTTCTTTTCTTACCTCTATTTCTCTTTCTTCTTTCTTTTTCGCCGTTATTGATTTCATGTCCTCTTCTTTCCTTTCCTTTTTCTTTAGAGAATGGATGATTTCTGATGTCTTTCTTTTCTTACCTCTATTTCTCTTTCTTCTTTCTTTTTCCCCGTTATTAATTTCATGTCGTCTTCTTTCCTTTCCTTTTTCTTTAGAGAATGGATGATTTCTGATGTCTTTCTTTTCTTACCTCTATTTCTCTTACTTCTTTCTTTTTCCCCGTTATTAATTTCATGTCGTCTTCTTTCCTTTCCTTTTTCTTTAGAGAATGGATGATTTCTGATGTCTTTCTTTTCTTACCTCTATTTCTCTTTCTTCTTTCTTTTTCCCCGTTATTAATTTCATGTCGTCTTCTTTCCTTTCCTTTTTCTTTAGAGAATGGATGATTTCTGATGTCTTTCTTTTCTTACCTCTATTTCTCTTTCTTCTTTCTTTTTCCCCGTTATTGATTTCATGTCCTCTTCTTTCCTTTCCTTTTTCTTTAGAAAATGGATGATTTCTGATGTCTTTCTTTTCTTACCTCTATTTCTCTTTCTTCTTTCTTTTTCCCCGTTATTGATATCATGTCCTCTTCTTTCCTTTCCTTTTTCTTTAGAGAATGGATGATTTCTGATGTCTTTCTTTTCTTACCTCTATTTCTCTTTCTTCTTTCTTTTTCGCCGTCATTGATTTCATGTCCTCTTCTTTCCTTTCCTTTTTCTTTAGAGAATGGATGATTTCTGATGTCTTTCTTTTCTTACCTCTATTTCTCTTTCTTCTTTCTTTTTCGCCGTTATTGATTTCATGTCCTCTTCTTTCCTTTCCTTTTTCTTTAGAGAATGGATGATTTCTGATGTCTTTCTTTTCTTACCTCTATTTCTCTTTCTTCTTTCTTTTTCCCCGTTATTAATTTCATGTCGTCTTCTTTCCTTTCCTTTTTCTTTAGAGAATGGATGATTTCTGATGTCTTTCTTTTCTTACCTCTATATCTCTTTCTTCTTTCTTTTTCCCCGTTATTGATTTCATGTCCTCTTCTTTCCTTTCCTTTTTCTTTAGAGAATGGATGATTGCTGATGTCTTTCTTTTCTTACCTCTATTTCTCTTTCTTCTTTCTTTTTCCCCGTTATTGATTTCATGTCCTCTTCTTTCCTTTCCTTTTTCTTTAGAGAATGGATGATTTCTGATGTCTTTCTTTTCTTACCTCTATTTCTCTTTCTTCTTTCTTTTTCCCCGTTATTAATTTCAAGTTCTCTTCTTTCCTTTCCTTTTTCTTTAGAGAATGTATGATTTCTGATGTCTTTCTTTTCTTACCTCTATTTCTGTTTCTTCTTTCTTTTTCCCTGTTATTAATTTCATGTCCTCTTCTTTCCTTTCCTTTTTCTTTAGAGAATGGATGATTTCTGATGTCTTTATTTCTTACCTCTATTTCTCTTTCTTCTTTCTTTTTCCCCGTTATTGATTTCATGTCCTCTTCTTTCCTTTCCTTTTTCTTTAGAGAATGGATGATTTCTGATGTCTTTCTTTTCTTACCTCTATTTCTCTTTCTTCTTTCTTTTTCCCCGTTATTAATTTCATGTCGTCTTCTTTCCTTTCCTTTTTCTTTAGAGAATGGATGATTTCTGATGTCTTTCTTTTCTTACCTCTATTTCTCTTTCTTCTTTCTTTTTCCCCGTTATTAATTTCATGTCGTCTTCTTTCCTTTCCTTTTTCTTTAGAGAATGGATGATTTCTGATGTCTTTCTTTTCTTACCTCTATTTCTCTTTCTTCTTTCTTTTTCCCCGTTATTAATTTCATGTCGTCTTCTTTCCTTTCCTTTTTCTTTAGAGAATGGATGATTTCTGATGTCTTTCTTTTCTTACCTCTATTTCTCTTTCTTCTTTCTTTTTCCCCGTTATTGATTTCATGTCCTCTTCTTTCCTTTCCTTTTTCTTTAGAAAATGGATGATTTCTGATGTCTTTCTTTTCTTACCTCTATTTCTCTTTCTTCTTTCTTTTTCCCCGTTATTGATATCATGTCCTCTTCTTTCCTTTCCTTTTTCTTTAGAGAATGGATGATTTCTGATGTCTTTCTTTTCTTACCTCTATTTCTCTTTCTTCTTTCTTTTTCGCCGTTATTGATTTCATGTCCTCTTCTTTCCTTTCCTTTTTCTTTAGAGAATGGATGATTGCTGATGTCTTTCTTTTCTTACCTCTATTTCTCTTTCTTCTTTCTTTTTCCCCGTTATTAATTTCATGTCCTCTTCTTTCCTTTCCTTTTTCTTTAGAGAATGGATGATTTCTGATGTCTTTCTTTTCTTACCTCTATATCTCTTTCTTCTTTCTTTTTCCCTGTTATTAATTTCATGTCCTCTTCTTTCCTTTCCTTTTTCTTTAGAGAATGGATGATTTCTGATGTCTTTATTTCTTACCTCTATTTCTCTTTCTTCTTTCTTTTTCCCCGTTATTGATTTCATGTCCTCTTCTTTCCTTTCCTTTTTCTTTAGAGAATGGATGATTTCTGATGTCTTTCTTTTCTTACCTCTATTTCTCTTTCTTCTTTCTTTTTCCCAGTTATTAATTTCCTGTCCTCTTCTTTCCTTTCCTTTTTCTTTAGAGAATGGATGATTTCTGATGTCTTTCTTTTCTTACCTCTATTTCTCTTTCTTCTTTCTTTTTCCCCGTTATTAATTTCATGTCGTCTTCTTTCCTTTCCTTTTTCTTTAGAGAATGGATGATTTCTGATGTCTTTCTTTTCTTACCTCTATTTCTCTTTCTTCTTTCTTTTTCCCGGTTATTGATTTCATGTCCTCTTCTTTCCTTTCCTTTTTCTTTAGAGAATGGATGATTTCTGATGTCTTTCTTTTCTTACCTCTATTTCTCTTTCTTCTTTCTTTTTCCCCGTTATTAATTTCATGTCCTCTTCTTTCCTTTCCTTTTTCTTTAGAGAATGGATGATTTCTGATGTCTTTCTTTTCTTAACTCTATTTCTCTTTCTTCTTTCTTTTTCCCTGTTATTAATTTCATGTCCTCTTCTTTCCTTTCCTTTTTCTTTAGAGAATGGATGATTGCTGATGTCTTTCTTTTCTTACCTCTATTTCTCTTTCTTCTTTCTTTTTCCCCGTTATTAATTTCATGTCCTCTTCTTTCCTTTCCTTTTTCTTTAGAGAATGGATTATTTCTGATGTCTTTCTTTTCTTACCTCTATATCTCTTTCTTCTTTCTTTTTCCCCGTTATTGATTTCATGTCCTCTTCTTTCCTTTCCTTTTTCTTTAGAGAATGGATGATTTCTGATGTCTTTCTTTTCTTACCTCTATTTCTCTTTCTTCTTTCTTTTTCCCTGTTATTAATTTCATGTCCTCTTCTTTCCTTTCCTTTTTCTTTAGAGAATGGATGATTTCTGATGTCTTTATTTCTTACCTCTATTTCTCTTTCTTCTTTCTTTTTCCCTGTTATTGATTTCATGTCCTCTTCTTTCCTTTCCTTTTTCTTTAGAGAATGGATGATTTCTGATGTCTTTCTTTTCTTACCTCTATTTCTCTTTCTTCTTTCTTTTTCCCTGTTATTAATTTCCTGTCCTCTTCTTTCCTTTCCTTTTTCTTTAGAGAATGGATGATTTCTGATGTCTTTCTTTTCTTACCTCTATTTCTCTTTCTTCTTTCTTTTTCCCCGTTATTAATTTCATGTCGTCTTCTTTCCTTTCCTTTTTCTTTAGAGAATGGATGATTTCTGATGTCTTTCTTTACTTACCTCTATTTCTCTTTCTTCTTTCTTTTTCCCGGTTATTGATTTCATGTCCTCTTCTTTCCTTTCCTTTTTCTTTAGAGAATGGATGATTTCTGATGTCTTTCTTTTCTTACCTCTATTTCTCTTTCTTCTTTCTTTTTCCCCGTTATTGATTTCATGTCCTCTTCTTTCCTTTCCTTTTTCTTTAGAGAATGGATGATTGCTGATGTCTTTCTTTTCTTATCTCTATTTCTCTTTCTTCTTTCTTTTTCCCCGTTATTGATTTCATGTCCTCTTCTTTCCTTTCCTTTTTCTTTAGAGAATGGATGATTTCTGATGTCTTTCTTTTCTTACCTCTATTTCTCTTTCTTCTTTCTTTTTCCCGTTATTAATTTCAAGTTCTCTTCTTTCCTTTCCTTTTTCTTTAGAGTATGTATGATTTCTGATGTCTTTCTTTTCTTACCTCTATTTCTGTTTCTTCTTTCTTTTTCCCTGTTATTAATTTCATGTCCTCTTCTTTCCTTTCCTTTTTCTTTAGAGAATGGATGATTTCTGATGTCTTTCTTTTCTTACCTCTATTTCTCTTTCTTCTTTCTTTTTCCCCGTTATTAATTTCATGTCGTCTTCTTTCCTTTCCTTTTTCTTTAGAGAATGGATGATTTCTGATGTCTTTCTTTTCTTACCTCTATATCTCTTTCTTCTTTCTTTTTCCCCGTTATTGATTTCATGTCCTCTTCTTTCCTTTCCTTTTTCTTTAGAGAATGGATGATTGCTGATGTCTTTCTTTTCTTACCTCTATTTCTCTTTCTTCTTTCTTTTTCCCCGTTATTGATTTCATGTCCTCTTCTTTCCTTTCCTTTTTCTTTAGAGAATGGATGATTTCTGATGTCTTTCTTTTCTTACCTCTATTTCTCTTTCTTCTTTCTTTTTCCCCGTAATTAATTTCAAGTTCTCTTCTTTCCTTTCCTTTTTCTTTAGAGAATGTATGATTTCTGATGTCTTTCTTTTCTTACCTCTATTTCTGTTTCTTCTTTCTTTTTCCCTGTTATTAATTTCATGTCCTCTTCTTTCCTTTCCTTTTTCTTTAGAGAATGGATGATTTCTGATGTCTTTATTTCTTACCTCTATTTCTCTTTCTTCTTTCTTTTTCCCCGTTATTGATTTCATGTCCTCTTCTTTCCTTTCCTTTTTCTTTAGAGAATGGATGATTTCTGATGTCTTTCTTTTCTTACCTCTATTTCTCTTTCTTCTTTCTTTTTCCCCGTTATTAATTTCATGTCGTCTTCTTTCCTTTCCTTTTTCTTTAGAGAATGGATGATTTCTGATGTCTTTCTTTTCTTACCTCTATTTCTCTTTCTTCTTTCTTTTTCCCCGTTATTAATTTCATGTCGTCTTCTTTCCTTTCCTTTTTCTTTAGAGAATGGATGATTTCTGATGTCTTTCTTTTCTTACCTCTATTTCTCTTTCTTCTTTCTTTTTCCCCGTTATTAATTTCATGTCGTCTTCTTTCCTTTCCTTTTTCTTTAGAGAATGGATGATTTCTGATGTCTTTCTTTTCTTACCTCTATTTCTCTTTCTTCTTTCTTTTTCCCCGTTATTGATTTCATGTCCTCTTCTTTCCTTTCCTTTTTCTTTAGAAAATGGATGATTTCTGATGTCTTTCTTTTCTTACCTCTATTTCTCTTTCTTCTTTCTTTTTCCCCGTTATTGATATCATGTCCTCTTCTTTCCTTTCCTTTTTCTTTAGAGAATGGATGATTTCTGATGTCTTTCTTTTCTTACCTCTATTTCTCTTTCTTCTTTCTTTTTCGCCGTTATTGATTTCATGTCCTCTTCTTTCCTTTCCTTTTTCTTTAGAGAATGGATGATTGCTGATGTCTTTCTTTTCTTACCTCTATTTCTCTTTCTTCTTTCTTTTTCCCCGTTATTAATTTCATGTCCTCTTCTTTCCTTTCCTTTTTCTTTAGAGAATGGATGATTTCTGATGTCTTTCTTTTCTTACCTCTATATCTCTTTCTTCTTTCTTTTTCCCTGTTATTAATTTCATGTCCTCTTCTTTCCTTTCCTTTTTCTTTAGAGAATGGATGATTTCTGATGTCTTTATTTCTTACCTCTATTTCTCTTTCTTCTTTCTTTTTCCCCGTTATTGATTTCATGTCCTCTTCTTTCCTTTCCTTTTTCTTTAGAGAATGGATGATTTCTGATGTCTTTCTTTTCTTACCTCTATTTCTCTTTCTTCTTTCTTTTTCCCAGTTATTAATTTCCTGTCCTCTTCTTTCCTTTCCTTTTTCTTTAGAGAATGGATGATTTCTGATGTCTTTCTTTTCTTACCTCTATTTCTCTTTCTTCTTTCTTTTTCCCCGTTATTAATTTCATGTCGTCTTCTTTCCTTTCCTTTTTCTTTAGAGAATGGATGATTTCTGATGTCTTTCTTTTCTTACCTCTATTTCTCTTTCTTCTTTCTTTTTCCCGGTTATTGATTTCATGTCCTCTTCTTTCCTTTCCTTTTTCTTTAGAGAATGGATGATTTCTGATGTCTTTCTTTTCTTACCTCTATTTCTCTTTCTTCTTTCTTTTTCCCCGTTATTAATTTCATGTCCTCTTCTTTCCTTTCCTTTTTCTTTAGAGAATGGATGATTTCTGATGTCTTTCTTTTCTTAACTCTATTTCTCTTTCTTCTTTCTTTTTCCCTGTTATTAATTTCATGTCCTCTTCTTTCCTTTCCTTTTTCTTTAGAGAATGGATGATTGCTGATGTCTTTCTTTTCTTACCTCTATTTCTCTTTCTTCTTTCTTTTTCCCCGTTATTAATTTCATGTCCTCTTCTTTCCTTTCCTTTTTCTTTAGAGAATGGATTATTTCTGATGTCTTTCTTTTCTTACCTCTATATCTCTTTCTTCTTTCTTTTTCCCCGTTATTGATTTCATGTCCTCTTCTTTCCTTTCCTTTTTCTTTAGAGAATGGATGATTTCTGATGTCTTTCTTTTCTTACCTCTATTTCTCTTTCTTCTTTCTTTTTCCCTGTTATTAATTTCATGTCCTCTTCTTTCCTTTCCTTTTTCTTTAGAGAATGGATGATTTCTGATGTCTTTATTTCTTACCTCTATTTCTCTTTCTTCTTTCTTTTTCCCCGTTATTGATTTCATGTCCTCTTCTTTCCTTTCCTTTTTCTTTAGAGAATGGATGATTTCTGATGTCTTTCTTTTCTTACCTCTATTTCTCTTTCTTCTTTCTTTTTCCCTGTTATTAATTTCCTGTCCTCTTCTTTCCTTTCCTTTTTCTTTAGAGAATGGATGATTTCTGATGTCTTTCTTTTCTTACCTCTATTTCTCTTTCTTCTTTCTTTTTCCCCGTTATTAATTTCATGTCGTCTTCTTTCCTTTCCTTTTTCTTTAGAGAATGGATGATTTCTGATGTCTTTCTTTACTTACCTCTATTTCTCTTTCTTCTTTCTTTTTCCCGGTTATTGATTTCATGTCCTCTTCTTTCCTTTCCTTTTTCTTTAGAGAATGGATGATTTCTGATGTCTTTCTTTTCTTACCTCTATTTCTCTTTCTTCTTTCTTTTTCCCCGTTATTGATTTCATGTCCTCTTCTTTCCTTTCCTTTTTCTTTAGAGAATGGATGATTGCTGATGTCTTTCTTTTCTTATCTCTATTTCTCTTTCTTCTTTCTTTTTCCCCGTTATTGATTTCATGTCCTCTTCTTTCCTTTCCTTTTTCTTTAGAGAATGGATGATTTCTGATGTCTTTCTTTTCTTACCTCTATTTCTCTTTCTTCTTTCTTTTTCCCCGTTATTAATTTCAAGTTCTCTTCTTTCCTTTCCTTTTTCTTTAGAGTATGTATGATTTCTGATGTCTTTCTTTTCTTACCTCTATTTCTGTTTCTTCTTTCTTTTTCCCTGTTATTAATTTCATGTCCTCTTCTTTCCTTTCCTTTTTCTTTAGAGAATGGATGATTGCTGATGTCTTTCTTTTCTTACCTCTATTTCTCTTTCTTCTTTCTTTTTCCCCGTTATTAATTTCATGTCCTCTTCTTTCCTTTCCTTTTTCTTTAGAGAATGGATGATTTCTGATGTCTTTCTTTTCTTACCTCTATATCTCTTTCTTCTTTCTTTTTCCCCGTTATTGATTTCATGTCCTCTTCTTTCCTTTCCTTTTTCTTTAGAGAATGGATGATTTCTGATGTCTTTCTTTTCTTACCTCTATTTCTCTTTCTTCTTTCTTTTTCCCGGTTATTGATTTCATGTCCTCTTCTTTCCTTTCCTTTTTCTTTAGAGAATGGATGATTTCTGATGTCTTTCTTTTCTTACCTCTATTTCTCTTTCTTCTTTCTTTTTCCCCGTTATTGATTTCATGTCCTCTTCTTTCCTTTCCTTTTTCTTTAGAGAATGGATGATTTCTGATGTCTTTCTTTTCTTACCTCTATTTCTCTTTCTTCTTTCTTTTTCCCTGTTATTAATTTCCTGTCCTCTTCTTTCCTTTCCTTGTTCTTTAGAGAATGGATGATTTCTGATGTCTTTCTTTTCTTACCTCTATTTCTCTTTCTTCTTTCTTTTTCCCCGTTATTAATTTCATGTCGTCTTCTTTCCTTTCCTTTTTCTTTAGAGAATGGATGATTTCTGATGTCTTTCTTTTCTTACCTCTATTTCTCTTTCTTCTTTCTTTTTCCCGGTTATTGATTTCATGTCCTCTTCTTTCCTTTCCTTTTTCTTTAGAGAATGGATGATTTCTGATGTCTTTCTTTTCTTACCTCTATTTCTCTTTCTTCTTTCTTTTTCCCCGTTATTAATTTCATGTCCTCTTCTTTCCTTTCCTTTTTCTTTAGAGAATGGATGATTTCTGATGTCTTTCTTTTCTTACCTCTATTTCTCTTTCTTCTTTCTTTTTCCCCGTTATTAATTTCATGTCCTCTTCTTTCCTTTCCTTTTTCTTTAGAGAATGGATGATTTCTGATGTCTTTCTTTTCTTAACTCTATTTCTCGTTCTTCTTTCTTTTTCTCTGTTATTAATTTCATGTCCTCTTCTTTTTTTTCCTTTTTCTTTAGAGAATGGATGATTTCTGATGTCTTTCTTTTCTTACCTCTATTTCTCTTTCTTCTTTCTTTTTCCCCGTTATTAATTTCATGTCCTCTTCTTTCCTTTCCTTTTTCTTTAGAGAATGGATGATTTCTGATGTCTTTCTTTTCTTACCTCTATATCTCTTTCTTCTTTCTTTTTCCCTGTTATTAATTTCATGTCCTCTTCTTTCCTTTCCTTTTTCTTTAGAGAATGGATGATTTCTGATGTCTTTCTTTTCTTACCTCTATTTCTCTTTCTTCTTTCTTTTTCCCTGTTATTAATTTCATGTCCTCTTCTTTCCTTTCCTTTTTCTTTAGAGAATGGATGATTTCTGATGTCTTTATTTCTTACCTCTATTTCTCTTTCTTCTTTCTTTTTCCCCGTTATTGATTTCATGTCCTCTTCTTTCCTTTCCTTTTTCTTTAGAGAATGGATGATTTCTGATGTCTTTCTTTTCTTACCTCTATTTCTCTTTCTTCTTTCTTTTTCCCTGTTATTAATTTCCTGTCCTCTTCTTTCCTTTCCTTTTTCTTTAGAGAATGGATGATTTCTGATGTCTTTCTTTTCTTACCTCTATTTCTCTTTCTTCTTTCTTTTTCCCCGTTATTAATTTCATGTCGTCTTCTTTCCTTTCCTTTTTCTTTAGAGAATGGATGATTTCTGATGTCTTTCTTTACTTACCTCTATTTCTCTTTCTTCTTTCTTTTTCCCGGTTATTGATTTCATGTCCTCTTCTTTCCTTTCCTTTTTCTTTAGAGAATGGATGATTTCTGATGTCTTTCTTTTCTTACCTCTATTTCTCTTTCTTCTTTCTTTTTCCCCGTTATTGATTTCATGTCCTCTTCTTTCCTTTCCTTTTTCTTTAGAGAATGGATGATTGCTGATGTCTTTCTTTTCTTATCTCTATTTCTCTTTCTTCTTTCTTTTTCCCCGTTATTGATTTCATGTCCTCTTCTTTCCTTTCCTTTTTCTTTAGAGAATGGATGATTTCTGATGTCTTTCTTTTCTTACCTCTATTTCTCTTTCTTCTTTCTTTTTCCCCGTTATTAATTTCAAGTTCTCTTCTTTCCTTTCCTTTTTCTTTAGAGTATGTATGATTTCTGATGTCTTTCTTTTCTTACCTCTATTTCTGTTTCTTCTTTCTTTTTCCCTGTTATTAATTTCATGTCCTCTTCTTTCCTTTCCTTTTTCTTTAGAGAATGGATGATTGCTGATGTCTTTCTTTTCTTACCTCTATTTCTCTTTCTTCTTTCTTTTTCCCCGTTATTAATTTCATGTCCTCTTCTTTCCTTTCCTTTTTCTTTAGAGAATGGATGATTTCTGATGTCTTTCTTTTCTTACCTCTATATCTCTTTCTTCTTTCTTTTTCCCCGTTATTGATTTCATGTCCTCTTCTTTCCTTTCCTTTTTCTTTAGAGAATGGATGATTTCTGATGTCTTTCTTTTCTTACCTCTATTTCTCTTTCTTCTTTCTTTTTCCCGGTTATTGATTTCATGTCCTCTTCTTTCCTTTCCTTTTTCTTTAGAGAATGGATGATTTCTGATGTCTTTCTTTTCTTACCTCTATTTCTCTTTCTTCTTTCTTTTTCCCCGTTATTGATTTCATGTCCTCTTCTTTCCTTTCCTTTTTCTTTAGAGAATGGATGATTTCTGATGTATTTCTTTTCTTACCTCTATTTCTCTTTCTTCTTTCTTTTTCCCTGTTATTAATTTCCTGTCCTCTTCTTTCCTTTCCTTGTTCTTTAGAGAATGGATGATTTCTGATGTCTTTCTTTTCTTACCTCTATTTCTCTTTCTTCTTTCTTTTTCCCCGTTATTAATTTCATGTCGTCTTCTTTCCTTTCCTTTTTCTTTAGAGAATGGATGATTTCTGATGTCTTTCTTTTCTTACCTCTATTTCTCTTTCTTCTTTCTTTTTCCCGGTTATTGATTTCATGTCCTCTTCTTTCCTTTCCTTTTTCTTTAGAGAATGGATGATTTCTGATGTCTTTCTTTTCTTACCTCTATTTCTCTTTCTTCTTTCTTTTTCCCCGTTATTAATTTCATGTCCTCTTCTTTCCTTTCCTTTTTCTTTAGAGAATGGATGATTTCTGATGTCTTTCTTTTCTTACCTCTATTTCTCTTTCTTCTTTCTTTTTCCCCGTTATTAATTTCATGTCCTCTTCTTTCCTTTCCTTTTTCTTTAGAGAATGGATGATTTCTGATGTCTTTCTTTTCTTAACTCTATTTCTCGTTCTTCTTTCTTTTTCTCTGTTATTAATTTCATGTCCTCTTCTTTTTTTTCCTTTTTCTTTAGAGAATGGATGATTTCTGATGTCTTTCTTTTCTTACCTCTATTTCTCTTTCTTCTTTCTTTTTCCCCGTTATTAATTTCATGTCCTCTTCTTTCCTTTCCTTTTTCTTTAGAGAATGGATGATTTCTGATGTCTTTCTTTTCTTACCTCTATATCTCTTTCTTCTTTCTTTTTCCCTGTTATTAATTTCATGTCCTCTTCTTTCCTTTCCTTTTTCTTTAGAGAATGGATGATTTCTGATGTCTTTATTTCTTACCTTTATTTCTCTTTCTTCTTTCTTTTTCCCCGTTATTGATTTCATGTCCTCTTCTTTCCTTTCCTTTTTCTTTAGAGAATGGATGATTTCTGATGTCTTTCTTTTCTTACCTCTATATCTCTTTCTTCTTTCTTTTTCCCTGTTATTAATTTCATGTCCTCTTCTTTCCTTTCCTTTTTCTTTAGAGAATGGATGATTTCTGATGTCTTTATTTCTTACCTCTATTTCTCTTTCTTCTTTCTTTTTCCCCGTTATTGATTTCATGTCCTCTTCTTTCCTTTCCTTTTTCTTTAGAGAATGGATGATTTCTGATGTCTTTCTTTTCTTACCTCTATTTCTCTTTCTTCTTTCTTTTTCCCAGTTATTAATTTCCTGTCCTCTTCTTTCCTTTCCTTTTTCTTTAGAGAATGGATGATTTCTGATGTCTTTCTTTTCTTACCTCTATTTCTCTTTCTTCTTTCTTTTTCCCCGTTATTAATTTCATGTCGTCTTCTTTCCTTTCCTTTTTCTTTAGAGAATGGATGATTTCTGATGTCTTTCTTTTCTTACCTCTATTTCTCTTTCTTCTTTCTTTTTCCCGGTTATTGATTTCATGTCCTCTTCTTTCCTTTCCTTTTTCTTTAGAGAATGGATGATTTCTGATGTCTTTCTTTTCTTACCTCTATTTCTCTTTCTTCTTTCTTTTTCCCCGTTATTAATTTCATGTCCTCTTCTTTCCTTTCCTTTTTCTTTAGAGAATGGATGATTTCTGATGTCTTTCTTTTCTTAACTCTATTTCTCTTTCTTCTTTCTTTTTCCCTGTTATTAATTTCATGTCCTCTTCTTTCCTTTCCTTTTTCTTTAGAGAATGGATGATTGCTGATGTCTTTCTTTTCTTACCTCTATTTCTCTTTCTTCTTTCTTTTTCCCCGTTATTAATTTCATGTCCTCTTCTTTCCTTTCCTTTTTCTTTAGAGAATGGATTATTTCTGATGTCTTTCTTTTCTTACCTCTATATCTCTTTCTTCTTTCTTTTTCCCCGTTATTGATTTCATGTCCTCTTCTTTCCTTTCCTTTTTCTTTAGAGAATGGATGATTTCTGATGTCTTTCTTTTCTTACCTCTATTTCTCTTTCTTCTTTCTTTTTCCCTGTTATTAATTTCATGTCCTCTTCTTTCCTTTCCTTTTTCTTTAGAGAATGGATGATTTCTGATGTCTTTATTTCTTACCTCTATTTCTCTTTCTTCTTTCTTTTTCCCCGTTATTGATTTCATGTCCTCTTCTTTCCTTTCCTTTTTCTTTAGAGAATGGATGATTTCTGATGTCTTTCTTTTCTTACCTCTATTTCTCTTTCTTCTTTCTTTTTCCCTGTTATTAATTTCCTGTCCTCTTCTTTCCTTTCCTTTTTCTTTAGAGAATGGATGATTTCTGATGTCTTTCTTTTCTTACCTCTATTTCTCTTTCTTCTTTCTTTTTCCCCGTTATTAATTTCATGTCGTCTTCTTTCCTTTCCTTTTTCTTTAGAGAATGGATGATTTCTGATGTCTTTCTTTACTTACCTCTATTTCTCTTTCTTCTTTCTTTTTCCCGGTTATTGATTTCATGTCCTCTTCTTTCCTTTCCTTTTTCTTTAGAGAATGGATGATTTCTGATGTCTTTCTTTTCTTACCTCTATTTCTCTTTCTTCTTTCTTTTTCCCCGTTATTGATTTCATGTCCTCTTCTTTCCTTTCCTTTTTCTTTAGAGAATGGATGATTGCTGATGTCTTTCTTTTCTTATCTCTATTTCTCTTTCTTCTTTCTTTTTCCCCGTTATTGATTTCATGTCCTCTTCTTTCCTTTCCTTTTTCTTTAGAGAATGGATGATTTCTGATGTCTTTCTTTTCTTACCTCTATTTCTCTTTCTTCTTTCTTTTTCCCCGTTATTAATTTCAAGTTCTCTTCTTTCCTTTCCTTTTTCTTTAGAGTATGTATGATTTCTGATGTCTTTCTTTTCTTACCTCTATTTCTGTTTCTTCTTTCTTTTTCCCTGTTATTAATTTCATGTCCTCTTCTTTCCTTTCCTTTTTCTTTAGAGAATGGATGATTGCTGATGTCTTTCTTTTCTTACCTCTATTTCTCTTTCTTCTTTCTTTTTCCCCGTTATTAATTTCATGTCCTCTTCTTTCCTTTCCTTTTTCTTTAGAGAATGGATGATTTCTGATGTCTTTCTTTTCTTACCTCTATATCTCTTTCTTCTTTCTTTTTCCCCGTTATTGATTTCATGTCCTCTTCTTTCCTTTCCTTTTTCTTTAGAGAATGGATGATTTCTGATGTCTTTCTTTTCTTACCTCTATTTCTCTTTCTTCTTTCTTTTTCCCGGTTATTGATTTCATGTCCTCTTCTTTCCTTTCCTTTTTCTTTAGAGAATGGATGATTTCTGATGTCTTTCTTTTCTTACCTCTATTTCTCTTTCTTCTTTCTTTTTCCCCGTTATTGATTTCATGTCCTCTTCTTTCCTTTCCTTTTTCTTTAGAGAATGGATGATTTCTGATGTCTTTCTTTTCTTACCTCTATTTCTCTTTCTTCTTTCTTTTTCCCTGTTATTAATTTCCTGTCCTCTTCTTTCCTTTCCTTGTTCTTTAGAGAATGGATGATTTCTGATGTCTTTCTTTTCTTACCTCTATTTCTCTTTCTTCTTTCTTTTTCCCCGTTATTAATTTCATGTCGTCTTCTTTCCTTTCCTTTTTCTTTAGAGAATGGATGATTTCTGATGTCTTTCTTTTCTTACCTCTATTTCTCTTTCTTCTTTCTTTTTCCCGGTTATTGATTTCATGTCCTCTTCTTTCCTTTCCTTTTTCTTTAGAGAATGGATGATTTCTGATGTCTTTCTTTTCTTACCTCTATTTCTCTTTCTTCTTTCTTTTTCCCCGTTATTAATTTCATGTCCTCTTCTTTCCTTTCCTTTTTCTTTAGAGAATGGATGATTTCTGATGTCTTTCTTTTCTTACCTCTATTTCTCTTTCTTCTTTCTTTTTCCCCGTTATTAATTTCATGTCCTCTTCTTTCCTTTCCTTTTTCTTTAGAGAATGGATGATTTCTGATGTCTTTCTTTTCTTAACTCTATTTCTCGTTCTTCTTTCTTTTTCTCTGTTATTAATTTCATGTCCTCTTCTTTTTTTTCCTTTTTCTTTAGAGAATGGATGATTTCTGATGTCTTTCTTTTCTTACCTCTATTTCTCTTTCTTCTTTCTTTTTCCCCGTTATTAATTTCATGTCCTCTTCTTTCCTTTCCTTTTTCTTTAGAGAATGGATGATTTCTGATGTCTTTCTTTTCTTACCTCTATATCTCTTTCTTCTTTCTTTTTCCCTGTTATTAATTTCATGTCCTCTTCTTTCCTTTCCTTTTTCTTTAGAGAATGGATGATTTCTGATGTCTTTATTTCTTACCTTTATTTCTCTTTCTTCTTTCTTTTTCCCCGTTATTGATTTCATGTCCTCTTCTTTCCTTTCCTTTTTCTTTAGAGAATGGATGATTTCTGATGTCTTTCTTTTCTTACCTCTATTTCTCTTTCTTCTTTCTTTTTCCCTGTTATTAATTTCCTGTCCTCTTCTTTCCTTTCCTTTTTCTTTAGAGAATGGATGATTTCTGATGTCTTTCTTTTCTTACCTCTATTTCTCTTTCTTCTTTCTTTTTCCCCGTTATTAATTTCATGTCGTCTTCTTTCCTTTCCTTTTTCTTTAGAGAATGGATGATTTCTGATGTCTTTCTTTTCTTACCTCTATTTCTCTTTCTTCTTTCTTTTTCCCGGTTATTGATTTCATGACCTCTTCTTTCCTTTCCTTTTTCTTTAGAGAATGGATGATTTCTGATGTCTTTCTTTTCTTACCTCTATTTCTCTTTCTTCTTTCTTTTTCCCCGTTATTAATTTCATGTCCTCTTCTTTCCTTTCCTTTTTCTTTAGAGAATGGATGATTTCTGATGTCTTTCTTTTCTTAACTCTATTTCTCTTTCTTCTTTCTTTTTCCCTGTTATTAATTTCATGTCCTCTTCTTTCCTTTCCTTTTTCTTTAGAGAATGGATGATTGCTGATGTCTTTCTTTTCTTACCTCTATTTCTCTTTCTTCTTTCTTTTTCCCCGTTATTAATTTCATGTCCTCTTCTTTCCTTTCCTTTTTCTTTAGAGAATGGATTATTTCTGATGTCTTTCTTTTCTTACCTCTATATCTCTTTCTTCTTTCTTTTTCCCCGTTATTGATTTCATGTCCTCTTCTTTCCTTTCCTTTTTCTTTAGAGAATGGATGATTTCTGATGTCTTTCTTTTCTTACCTCTATTTCTCTTTCTTCTTTCTTTTTCCCTGTTATTAATTTCATGTCCTCTTCTTTCCTTTCCTTTTTCTTTAGAGAATGGATGATTTCTGATGTCTTTATTTCTTACCTCTATTTCTCTTTCTTCTTTCTTTTTCCCCGTTATTGATTTCATGTCCTCTTCTTTCCTTTCCTTTTTCTTTAGAGAATGGATGATTTCTGATGTCTTTCTTTTCTTACCTCTATTTCTCTTTCTTCTTTCTTTTTCCCTGTTATTAATTTCCTGTCCTCTTCTTTCCTTTCCTTTTTCTTTAGAGAATGGATGATTTCTGATGTCTTTCTTTTCTTACCTCTATTTCTCTTTCTTCTTTCTTTTTCCCCGTTATTAATTTCATGTCGTCTTCTTTCCTTTCCTTTTTCTTTAGAGAATGGATGATTTCTGATGTCTTTCTTTTCTTACCTCTATTTCTCTTTCTTCTTTCTTTTTCCCGGTTATTGATTTCATGTCCTCTTCTTTCCTTTCCTTTTTCTTTAGAGAATGGATGATTTCTGATGTCTTTCTTTTCTTACCTCTATTTCTCTTTCTTCTTTCTTTTCCCCCGTTATTGATTTCATGTCCTCTTCTTTCCTTTCCTTTTTCTTTAGAGAATGGATGATTGCTGATGTCTTTCTTTTCTTACCTCTATTTCTCTTTCTTCTTTCTTTTTCCCCGTTATTGATTTCATGTCCTCTTCTTTCCTTTCCTTTTTCTTTAGAGAATGGATGATTGCTGATGTCTTTCTTTTCTTACCTCTATTTCTCTTTCTTCTTTCTTTTTCCCCGTTATTGATTTCATGTCCTCTTCTTTACTTTCCTTTTTCTTTAGAGAATGGATGATTGCTGATGTCTTTCTTTTCTTACCTCTATTTCTCTTTCTTCTTTCTTCTTTCTTTTTCCCCTTTATTGATTTCATGTCTTCTTCTTTCCTTTCCTTTTTCTTTAGAGAATGGATGATTTCTGATGTCTTTCTTTTCTTACCTCTATTTCTCTTTCTTCTTTCTTTTTCCCCGTTATTAATTTCATGTCGTCTTCTTTCCTTTTCTTTTTCTTTAGAGAATGGATGATTTCTGATGTCTTTCTTTTCTTACCTCTATTTCTCTTTCTTCTTTCTTTTTCCCCGTTATTAATTTCATGTCGTCTTCTTTCCTTTCCTTTTTCTTTAGAGAATGGATGATTTCTGATGTCTTTCTTTTCTTACCTCTATTTCTCATTCTTCTTTCTTTTTCCCTGTTATTGATTTCATGTCCTCTTCTTTCCTTTCCTTTTTCTTTAGAGAATGGATGATTTCTGACGTCTTTCTTTTCTTACCTCTATTTCTCTTTCTTCTTTCTTTTTCCCCGTTATTGATTTCATGTCCTCTTCTTTCCTTTCCTTTTTCTTTAGAGAATGGATGATTTCTGATGTCTTTCTTTTCTTACCTCTATTTCTCTTTCTTCTTTCTTTTTCCCTGTTATTAATTTCATGTCCTCTTCTTTCCTTTCCTTTTTCTTTAGAGAATGGATGATTGCTGATGTCTTTCTTTTCTTACCTCTATTTCTCTTTCTTCTTTCTTTTTCCCCGTTATTAATTTCATGTCCTCTTCTTTCCTTTCCTTTTTCTTTAGAGAATGGATGATTTCTGATGTCTTTCTTTTCTTACCTCTATTTCTCTTTCTTCTTTCTTTTTCCCCGTTATTAATTTCATGTCCTCTTCTTTCCTTTCCTTTTTCTTTAGAGAATGGATGATTTCTGATGTCTTTCTTTTCTTATCTCTATTTCTCTTTCTTCTTTCTTTTTCCCTGTTATTAATTTCATGTCCTCTTCTTTCCTTTCCTTTTTCTTTAGAGAATGGATGATTGCTGATGTCTTTCTTTTCTTACCTCTATTTCTCTTTCTTCTTTCTTGTTCCCCGTTATTAATTTCATGTCCTCTTCTTTCCTTTCCTTTTTCTTTAGAGAATGGATTATTTCTGATGTCTTTCTTTTCTTACCTCTATATCTCTTTCTTCTTTCTTTTTCCCCGTTATTGATTTCATGTCCTCTTCTTTCCTTTCCTTTTTCTTTAGAGAATGGATGATTTCTGATGTCTTTCTTTTCTTACCTCTATTTCTCTTTCTTCTTTCTTTTTCCCTGTTATTAATTTCATGTCCTCTTCTTTCCTTTCCTTTTTCTTTAGAGAATGGATGATTTCTGATGTCTTTATTTCTTACCTCTATTTCTCTTTCTTCTTTCTTTTTCCCCGTTATTGATTTCATGTCCTCTTCTTTCCTTTCCTTTTTCTTTAGAGAATGGATGATTTCTGATGTCTTTCTTTTCTTACCTCTATTTCTCTTTCTTCTTTCTTTTTCCATGTTATTAATTTCCTGTCCTCTTCTTTCCTTTCCTTTTTCTTTAGAGAATGGATGATTTCTGATGTCTTTCTTTTCTTACCTCTATTTCTCTTTCTTCTTTCTTCTTTCTTTTTCCCCTTTATTGATTTCATGTCTTCTTCTTTCCTTTCCTTTTTCTTTAGAGAATGGATGATTTCTGATGTCTTTCTTTTCTTACCTCTATTTCTCTTTCTTCTTTCTTTTTCCCCGTTATTGATTTCATGTCCTCTTCTTTCCTTTCCTTTTTCTTTAGAGAATGGATGATTGCTGATGTCTTTCTTTTCTTACCTCTATTTCTCTTTCTTCTTTCTTTTTCCCCGTTATTGATTTCATGTCCTCTTCTTTCCTTTCCTTTTTCTTTAGAGAATGGATGATTGCTGATGTCTTTCTTTTCTTACCTCTATTTCTCTTTCTTCTTTCTTTTTCCCCGTTATTGATTTCATGTCCTCTTCTTTACTTTCCTTTTTCTTTAGAGAATGGATGATTGCTGATGTCTTTCTTTTCTTACCTCTATTTCTCTTTCTTCTTTCTTTTTCCCTGTTATTGATTTCATGTCCTCTTCTTTCCTTTCCTTTTTCTTTTGAGAATGGATGATTTCTGACGTCTTTCTTTTCTTACCTCTATTTCTCTTTCTTCTTTCTTTTTCCCCGTTATTGATTTCATGTCCTCTTCTTTCCTTTCCTTTTTCTTTAGAGAATGGATGATTTCTGATGTCTTTCTTTTCTTACCTCTATTTCTCTTTCTTCTTTCTTTTTCCCTGTTATTAATTTCATGTCCTCTTCTTTCCTTTCCTTTTTCTTTAGAGAATGGATGATTGCTGATGTCTTTCTTTTCTTACCTCTATTTCTCTTTCTTCTTTCTTTTTCCCCGTTATTAATTTCATGTCCACTTCTTTCCTTTCCTTTTTCTTTAGAGAATGGATGATTTCTGATGTCTTTCTTTTCTTACCTCTATTTCTCTTTCTTCTTTCTTTTTCCCCGTTATTAATTTCATGTCCTCTTCTTTCCTTTCCTTTTTCTTTAGAGAATGGATGATTTCTGATGTCTTTCTTTTCTTAACTCTATTTCTCTTTCTTCTTTCTTTTTCCCTGTTATTAATTTCATGTCCTCTTCTTTCCTTTCCTTTTTCTTTAGAGAATGGATGATTGCTGATGTCTTTCTTTTCTTACCTCTATTTCTCTTTCTTCTTTCTTTTTCCCCGTTATTAATTTCATGTCCTCTTCTTTCCTTTCCTTTTTCTTTAGAGAATGGATTATTTCTGATGTCTTTCTTTTCTTACCTCTATATCTCTTTCTTCTTTCTTTTTCCCCGTTATTGATTTCATGTCCTCTTCTTTCCTTTCCTTTTTCTTTAGAGAATGGATGATTTCTGATGTCTTTCTTTTCTTACCTCTATTTCTCTTTCTTCTTTCTTTTTCCCTGTTATTAATTTCCTGTCCTCTTCTTTCCTTTCCTTTTTCTTTAGAGAATGGATGATTTCTGATGTCTTTCTTTTCTTACCTCTATTTCTCTTTCTTCTTTCTTCTTTCTTTTTCCCCTTTATTGATTTCATGTCTTCTTCTTTCCTTTCCTTTTTCTTTAGAGAATGGATGATTTCTGATGTCTTTCTTTTCTTACCTCTATTTCTCTTTCTTCTTTCTTTTTCCCCGTTATTAATTTCATGTCGTCTTCTTTCCTTTTCTTTTTCTTTAGAGAATGGATGATTTCTGATGTCTTTCTTTTCTTACCTCTATTTCTCTTTCTTCTTTCTTTTTCCCCGTTATTAATTTCATGTCGTCTTCTTTCCTTTCCTTTTTCTTTAGAGAATGGATGATTTCTGATGTCTTTCTTTTCTTACCTCTATTTCTCTTTCTTCTTTCTTTTTCCCTGTTATTGATTTCATGTCCTCTTCTTTCCTTTCCTTTTTCTTTAGAGAATGGATGATTTCTGACGTCTTTCTTTTCTTACCTCTATTTCTCTTTCTTCTTTCTTTTTCCCTGTTATTGATTTCATGTCCTCTTCTTTCCTTTCCTTTTTCTTTAGAGAATGGATGATTGCTGATGTCTTTCTTTTCTTACCTCTATTTCTCTTTCTTCTTTCTTTTTCCCCCGTTATTGATTTCATGTCCTCTTCTTTCCTTTCCTTTTTCTTTAGAGAATGGATGATTGCTGATGTCTTTCTTTTCTTACCTCTATTTCTCTTTCTTCTTTCTTTTTCCCCGTTATTGATTTCATGTCCTCTTCTTTACTTTCCTTTTTCTTTAGAGAATGGATGATTGCTGATGTCTTTCTTTTCTTACCTCTATTTCTCTTTCTTCTTTCTTTTTCCCCGTTATTGATTTCATGTCCTCTTCTTTCCTTTCCTTTTTCTTTAGAGAATGGATGATTTCTGATGTCTTTCTTTTCTTAACTCTATTTCTCTTTCTTCTTTCTTTTTCCCTGTTATTAATTTCATGTCCTCTTCTTTCCTTTCCTTTTTCTTTAGAGAATGGATGATTGCTGATGTCTTTCTTTTCTTACCTCTATTTCTGTTTCTTCTTTCTTTTTCCCCGTTATTAATTTCATGTCCTCTTCTTTCCTTTCCTTTTTCTTTAGAGAATGGATTATTTCTGATGTCTTTCTTTTCTTACCTCTATATCTCTTTCTTCTTTCTTTTTCCCCGTTATTGATTTCATGTCCTCTTCTTTCCTTTCCTTTTTCTTTAGAGAATGGATGATTTCTGATGTCTTTCTTTTCTTACCTCTATTTCTCTTTCTTCTTTCTTTTTCCCTGTTATTAATTTCATGTCCTCTTCTTTCCTTTCCTTTTTCTTTAGAGAATGGATGATTTCTGATGTCTTTATTTCTTACCTCTATTTCTCTTTCTTCTTTCTTTTTCCCCGTTATTGATTTCATGTCCTCTTCTTTCCTTTCCTTTTTCTTTAGAGAATGGATGATTTCTGATGTCTTTCTTTTCTTACCTCTATTTCTCTTTCTTCTTTCTTTTTCCCTGTTATTAATTTCCTGTCCTCTTCTTTCCTTTCCTTTTTCTTTAGAGAATGGATGATTTCTGATGTCTTTCTTTTCTTACCTCTATTTCTCTTTCTTCTTTCTTTTTCCCCGTTATTAATTTCATGTCGTCTTCTTTCCTTTCCTTTTTCTTTAGAGAATGGATGATTTCTGATGTCTTTCTTTTCTTACCTCTATTTCTCTTTCTTCTTTCTTTTTCCCGGTTATTGATTTCATGTCCTCTTCTTTCCTTTCCTTTTTCTTTAGAGAATGGATGATTTCTGATGTCTTTCTTTTCTTACCTCTATTTCTCTTTCTTCTTTCTTTTTCCCCGTTATTGATTTCATGTCCTCTTCTTTCCTTTCCTTTTTCTTTAGAGAATGGATGATTTCTGATGTCTTTCTTTTCTTACCTCTATTTCTCTTTCTTCTTTCTTTTTCCCCGTTATTGATTTCATGTCCTCTTCTTTCCTTTCCTTTTTCTTTAGAGAATGGATGATTGCTGATGTCTTTCTTTTCTTACCTCTATTTCTCTTTCTTCTTTCTTTTTCCCCGTTATTGATTTCATGTCCTCTTCTTTACTTTCCTTTTTCTTTAGAGAATGGATGATTGCTGATGTCTTTCTTTTCTTACCTCTATTTCTCTTTCTTCTTTCTTCTTTCTTTTTCCCCTTTATTGATTTCATGTCTTCTTCTTTCCTTTCCTTTTTCTTTAGAGAATGGATGATTTCTGATGTCTTTCTTTTCTTACCTCTATTTCTCTTTCTTCTTTCTTTTTCCCCGTTATTAATTTCATGTCGTCTTCTTTCCTTTTCTTTTTCTTTAGAGAATGGATGATTTCTGATGTCTTTCTTTTCTTACCTCTATTTCTCTTTCTTCTTTCTTTTTCCCCGTTATTAATTTCATGTCGTCTTCTTTCCTTTCCTTTTTCTTTAGAGAATGGATGATTTCTGATGTCTTTCTTTTCTTACCTCTATTTCTCATTCTTCTTTCTTTTTCCCTGTTATTGATTTCATGTCCTCTTCTTTCCTTTCCTTTTTCTTTAGAGAATGGATGATTTCTGACGTTTTTCTTTTCTTACCTCTATTTCTCTTTCTTCTTTCTTTTTCCCCGTTATTGATTTCATGTCCTCTTCTTTCCTTTCCTTTTTCTTTAGAGAATGGATGATTTCTGATGTCTTTCTTTTCTTACCTCTATTTCTCTTTCTTCTTTCTTTTTCCCTGTTATTAATTTCATGTCCTCTTCTTTCCTTTCCTTTTTCTTTAGAGAATGGATGATTGCTGATGTCTTTCTTTTCTTACCTCTATTTCTCTTTCTTCTTTCTTTTTCCCCGTTATTAATTTCATGTCCTCTTCTTTCCTTTCCTTTTTCTTTAGAGAATGGATGATTTCTGATGTCTTTCTTTTCTTACCTCTATTTCTCTTTCTTCTTTCTTTTTCCCCGTTATTAATTTCATGTCCTCTTCTTTCCTTTCCTTTTTCTTTAGAGAATGGATGATTTCTGATGTCTTTCTTTTCTTATCTCTATTTCTCTTTCTTCTTTCTTTTTCCCTGTTATTAATTTCATGTCCTCTTCTTTCCTTTCCTTTTTCTTTAGAGAATGGATGATTGCTGATGTCTTTCTTTTCTTACCTCTATTTCTCTTTCTTCTTTCTTTTTCCCCGTTATTAATTTCATGTCCTCTTCTTTCCTTTCCTTTTTCTTTAGAGAATGGATTATTTCTGATGTCTTTCTTTTCTTACCTCTATATCTCTTTCTTCTTTCTTTTTCCCCGTTATTGATTTCATGTCCTCTTCTTTCCTTTCCTTTTTCTTTAGAGAATGGATGATTTCTGATGTCTTTCTTTTCTTACCTCTATTTCTCTTTCTTCTTTCTTTTTCCCTGTTATTAATTTCATGTCCTCTTCTTTCCTTTCCTTTTTCTTTAGAGAATGGATGATTTCTGATGTCTTTATTTCTTACCTCTATTTCTCTTTCTTCTTTCTTTTTCCCCGTTATTGATTTCATGTCCTCTTCTTTCCTTTCCTTTTTCTTTAGAGAATGGATGATTTCTGATGTCTTTCTTTTCTTACCTCTATTTCTCTTTCTTCTTTCTTTTTCCATGTTATTAATTTCCTGTCCTCTTCTTTCCTTTCCTTTTTCTTTAGAGAATGGATGATTTCTGATGTCTTTCTTTTCTTACCTCTATTTCTCTTTCTTCTTTCTTCTTTCTTTTTCCCCTTTATTGATTTCATGTCTTCTTCTTTCCTTTCCTTTTTCTTTAGAGAATGGATGATTTCTGATGTCTTTCTTTTCTTACCTCTATTTCTCTTTCTTCTTTCTTTTTCCCCGTTATTGATTTCATGTCCTCTTCTTTCCTTTCCTTTTTCTTTAGAGAATGGATGATTGCTGATGTCTTTCTTTTCTTACCTCTATTTCTCTTTCTTCTTTCTTTTTCCCCGTTATTGATTTCATGTCCTCTTCTTTCCTTTCCTTTTTCTTTAGAGAATGGATGATTGCTGATGTCTTTCTTTTCTTACCTCTATTTCTCTTTCTTCTTTCTTTTTCCCCGTTATTGATTTCATGTCCTCTTCTTTACTTTCCTTTTTCTTTAGAGAATGGATGATTGCTGATGTCTTTCTTTTCTTACCTCTATTTCTCTTTCTTCTTTCTTTTTCCCTGTTATTGATTTCATGTCCTCTTCTTTCCTTTCCTTTTTCTTTAGAGAATGGATGATTTCTGACGTCTTTCTTTTCTTACCTCTATTTCTCTTTCTTCTTTCTTTTTCCCCGTTATTGATTTCATGTCCTCTTCTTTCCTTTCCTTTTTCTTTAGAGAATGGATGATTTCTGATGTCTTTCTTTTCTTACCTCTATTTCTCTTTCTTCTTTCTTTTTCCCTGTTATTAATTTCATGTCCTCTTCTTTCCTTTCCTTTTTCTTTAGAGAATGGATGATTGCTGATGTCTTTCTTTTCTTACCTCTATTTCTCTTTCTTCTTTCTTTTTCCCCGTTATTAATTTCATGTCCACTTCTTTCCTTTCCTTTTTCTTTAGAGAATGGATGATTTCTGATGTCTTTCTTTTCTTACCTCTATTTCTCTTTCTTCTTTCTTTTTCCCCGTTATTAATTTCATGTCCTCTTCTTTCCTTTCCTTTTTCTTTAGAGAATGGATGATTTCTGATGTCTTTCTTTTCTTAACTCTATTTCTCTTTCTTCTTTCTTTTTCCCTGTTATTAATTTCATGTCCTCTTCTTTCCTTTCCTTTTTCTTTAGAGAATGGATGATTGCTGATGTCTTTCTTTTCTTACCTCTATTTCTCTTTCTTCTTTCTTTTTCCCCGTTATTAATTTCATGTCCTCTTCTTTCCTTTCCTTTTTCTTTAGAGAATGGATTATTTCTGATGTCTTTCTTTTCTTACCTCTATATCTCTTTCTTCTTTCTTTTTCCCCGTTATTGATTTCATGTCCTCTTCTTTCCTTTCCTTTTTCTTTAGAGAATGGATGATTTCTGATGTCTTTCTTTTCTTACCTCTATTTCTCTTTCTTCTTTCTTTTTCCCTGTTATTAATTTCCTGTCCTCTTCTTTCCTTTCCTTTTTCTTTAGAGAATGGATGATTTCTGATGTCTTTCTTTTCTTACCTCTATTTCTCTTTCTTCTTTCTTCTTTCTTTTTCCCCTTTATTGATTTCATGTCTTCTTCTTTCCTTTCCTTTTTCTTTAGAGAATGGATGATTTCTGATGTCTTTCTTTTCTTACCTCTATTTCTCTTTCTTCTTTCTTTTTCCCCGTTATTAATTTCATGTCGTCTTCTTTCCTTTTCTTTTTCTTTAGAGAATGGATGATTTCTGATGTCTTTCTTTTCTTACCTCTATTTCTCTTTCTTCTTTCTTTTTCCCCGTTATTAATTTCATGTCGTCTTCTTTCCTTTCCTTTTTCTTTAGAGAATGGATGATTTCTGATGTCTTTCTTTTCTTACCTCTATTTCTCTTTCTTCTTTCTTTTTCCCTGTTATTGATTTCATGTCCTCTTCTTTCCTTTCCTTTTTCTTTAGAGAATGGATGATTTCTGACGTCTTTCTTTTCTTACCTCTATTTCTCTTTCTTCTTTCTTTTTCCCTGTTATTGATTTCATGTCCTCTTCTTTCCTTTCCTTTTTCTTTAGAGAATGGATGATTGCTGATGTCTTTCTTTTCTTACCTCTATTTCTCTTTCTTCTTTCTTTTTCCCCGTTATTGATTTCATGTCCTCTTCTTTCCTTTCCTTTTTCTTTAGAGAATGGATGATTGCTGATGTCTTTCTTTTCTTACCTCTATTTCTCTTTCTTCTTTCTTTTTCCCCGTTATTGATTTCATGTCCTCTTCTTTACTTTCCTTTTTCTTTAGAGAATGGATGATTGCTGATGTCTTTCTTTTCTTACCTCTATTTCTCTTTCTTCTTTCTTTTTCCCCGTTATTGATTTCATGTCCTCTTCTTTCCTTTCCTTTTTCTTTAGAGAATGGATGATTTCTGATGTCTTTCTTTTCTTACCTCTATTTCTCTTTCTTCTTTCTTTTTCCCCGTTATTAATTTCATGTCGTCTTCTTTCCTTTCCTTTTTCTTTAGAGAATGGATGATTTCTGATGTCTTTCTTTTCTTACCTCTATTTCTCTTTCTTCTTTCTTTTTCCCAGTTATTGATTTCATGTCCTCTTCTTTCCTTTCCTTTTTCTTTAGAAAATGGATGATTTCTGATGTCTTTCTTTTCTTACCTCTATTTCTCTTTCTTCTTTCTTTTTCCCCGTTATTGATATCATGTCCTCTTCTTTCCTTTCCTTTTTCTTTAGAGAATGGATGATTTCTGATGTCTTTCTTTTCTTACCTCTATTTCTCTTTCTTCTTTCTTTTTCGCCGTTATTGATTTCATGTCCTCTTCTTTCCTTTCGTTTTTCTTTAGAGAATGGATGATTTCTGATGTCTTTCTTTTCTTACCTCTATTTCTCTTTCTTCTTTCTTTTTCCCCGTTATTAATTTCATGTCGTCTTCTTTCCTTTCCTTTTTCTTTAGAGAATGGATGATTTCTGATGTCTTTCTTTTCTTACCTCTATATCTCTTTCTTCTTTCTTTTTCCCCGTTATTGATTTCATGTCCTCTTCTTTCCTTTCCTTTTTCTTTAGAGAATGGATGATTGCTGATGTCTTTCTTTTCTTACCTCTATTTCTCTTTCTTCTTTCTTTTTCCCCGTTATTGATTTCATGTCCTCTTCTTTCCTTTCCTTTTTCTTTAGAGAATGGATGATTTCTGATGTCTTTCTTTACTTACCTCTATTTCTCTTTCTTCTTTCTTTTTCCCCGTTATTAATTTCAAGTTCTCTTCTTTCCTTTCCCTTTTCTTTAGAGAATGTATGATTTCTGATGTCTTTCTTTTCTTACCTCTATTTCTGTTTCTTCTTTCTTTTTCTCTGTTATTAATTTCATGTCCTCTTCTTTCCTTTCCTTTTTCTTTAGAGAATGGATGATTGCTGATGTCTTTCTTTTCTTACCTCTATTTCTCTTTCTTCTTTCTTTTTCCCCGTTATTAATTTCATGTCCTCTTCTTTCCTTTCCTTTTTCTTTAGAGAATGGATGATTTCTGATGTCTTTCTTTTCTTACCTCTATTTCTCTTTCTTCTTTCTTTTTCCCCGTTATTAATTTCATGTCCTCTTCTTTCCTTTCCTTTTTCTTTAGAGAATGGATGATTTCTGATGTCTTTCTTTTCTTAACTCTATTTCTCTTTCTTCTTTCTTTTTCCCTGTTATTAATTTCATGTCCTCTTCTTTCCTTTCCTTTTTCTTTAGAGAATGGATGATTGCTGATGTCTTTCTTTTCTTACCTCTATTTCTCTTTCTTCTTTCTTTTTCCCCGTTATTAATTTCATGTCCTCTTCTTTCCTTTCCTTTTTCTTTAGAGAATGGATTATTTCTGATGTCTTCGTTTCTTACCTCTATATCTCTTTCTTCTTTCTTTTTCCCCGTTATTGATTTCATGTCCTCTTCTTTCCTTTCCTTTTTCTTTAGAGAATGGATGATTTCTGATGTCTTTCTTTTCTTACCTCTATTTCTCTTTCTTCTTTCTTTTTCCCCGTTATTAATTTCATGTCGTCTTCTTTCCTTTCCTTTTTCTTTAGAGAATGGATGATTTCTGATGTCTTTCTTTTCTTACCTCTATTTCTCTTTCTTCTTTCTTCTTTCTTTTTCCCCGTTATTAATTTCATGTCCTCTTCTTTCCTTTCCTTTTTCTTTAGAGAATGGATGATTTCTGATGTCTTTCTTTTCTTACCTCTATTTCTCTTTCTTCTTTCTTTTTCCCCGTTATTGATTTCATGTCCTCTTCTTTCCTTTACTTTTTCTTTAGAGAATGGATGATTTCTGATGTCTTTCTTTTCTTACCTCTATTTCTCTTTCTTCTTTCTTTTTCCCCGTTATTAATTTCAAGTTCTCTTCTTTCCTTTCCTTTTTCTTTAGAGAATGTATGATTTCTGATGTCTTTCTTTTCTTACCTCTATTTCTCGTTCATCTTTCTTTTTCCCCGTTATTGATTTCATGTCCTCTTCTTTCCTTTCCTTTTTCTTTAGAGAATGGATGATTTCTGATGTCTTTCTTTTCTTACCTCTATTTCTCTTTCTTCTTTCTTTTTCCCCGCTATTAATTTCATGTCGTCTTCTTTCCTTTCCTTTTTCTTTAGAGAATGGATGATTTCTGATGTCTTTCTTTTCTTACCTCTATTTCTCTTTCTTCTTTCTTTTTCGCCGTTATTGATTTCATGTCCTCTTCTTTCCTTTCCTTTTTCTTTAGAGAATGGATGATTTCTGATGTCTTTCTTTTCTTACCTCTATTTCTCTTTCTTCTTTCTTTTTCCCAGTTATTGATTTCATGTCCTCTTCTTTCCTTTCCTTTTTCTTTAGAAAATGGATGATTTCTGATGTCTTTCTTTTCTTACCTCTATTTCTCTTTCTTCTTTCTTTTTCCCCGTTATTGATATCATGTCCTCTTCTTTCCTTTCCTTTTTCTTTAGAGAATGGATGATTTCTGATGTCTTTCTTTTCTTACCTCTATTTCTCTTTCTTCTTTCTTTTTCCCCCGTTATTGATTTCATGTCCTCTTCTTTCCTTTCCTTTTTCTTTAGAGAATGGATGATTTCTGATGTCTTTCTTTTCTTACCTCTATTTCTCTTTCTTCTTTCTTTTTCCCCGTTATTAATTTCATGTCGTCTTCTTTCCTTTCCTTTTTCTTTAGAGAATGGATGATTTCTGATGTCTTTCTTTTCTTACCTCTATATCTCTTTCTTCTTTCTTTTTCCCCGTTATTGATTTCATGTCCTCTTCTTTCCTTTCCTTTTTCTTTAGAGAATGGATGATTGCTGATGTCTTTCTTTTCTTACCTCTATTTCTCTTTCTTCTTTCTTTTTCCCCGTTATTGATTTCATGTCCTCTTCTTTACTTTCCTTTTTCTTTAGAGAATGGATGATTGCTGATGTCTTTCTTTTCTTACCTCTATTTCTCTTTCTTCTTTCTTCTTTCTTTTTCCCCTTTATTGATTTCATGTCTTCTTCTTTCCTTTCCTTTTTCTTTAGAGAATGGATGATTTCTGATGTCTTTCTTTTCTTACCTCTATTTCTCTTTCTTCTTTCTTTTTCCCCGTTATTAATTTCATGTCGTCTTCTTTCCTTTTCTTTTTCTTTAGAGAATGGATGATTTCTGATGTCTTTCTTTTCTTACCTCTATTTCTCTTTCTTCTTTCTTTTTCCCCGTTATTAATTTCATGTCGTCTTCTTTCCTTTCCTTTTTCTTTAGAGAATGGATGATTTCTGATGTCTTTCTTTTCTTACCTCTATTTCTCTTGCTTCTTTCTTTTTCCCTGTTATTGATTTCATGTCCTCTTCTTTCCTTTCCTTTTTCTTTAGAGAATGGATGATTTCTGACGTCTTTCTTTTCTTACCTCTATTTCTCTTTCTTCTTTCTTTTTCGCCGTTATTGATTTCATGTCCTCTTCTTTCCTTTCCTTTTTCTTTAGAGAATGGATGATTTCTGATGTCTTTCTTTTCTTACCTCTATTTCTCTTTCTTCTTTCTTTTTCCCCGTTATTGATTTCATGTCCTCTTCTTTCCTTTCCTTTTTCTTTAGAGAATGGATGATTTCTGATGTCTTTCTTTTCTTACCTCTATTTCTCTTTCTTCTTTCTTTTTCCCAGTTATTGATTTCATGTCCTCTTCTTTCCTTTCCTTTTTCTTTAGAAAATGGATGATTTCTGATGTCTTTCTTTTCTTACCTCTATTTCTCTTTCTTCTTTCTTTTTCCCCGTTATTGATATCATGTCCTCTTCTTTCCTTTCCTTTTTCTTTAGAGAATGGATGATTTCTGATGTCTTTCTTTTCTTACCTCTATTTCTCTTTCTTCTTTCTTTTTCGCCGTTATTGATTTCATGTCCTCTTCTTTCCTTTCCTTTTTCTTTAGAGAATGGATGATTTCTGATGTCTTTCTTTTCTTACCTCTATTTCTCTTTCTTCTTTCTTTTTCCCCGTTATTAATTTCATGTCGTCTTCTTTCCTTTCCTTTTTCTTTAGAGAATGGATGATTTCTGATGTCTTTCTTTTCTTACCTCTATATCTCTTTCTTCTTTCTTTTTCCCCGTTATTGATTTCATGTCCTCTTCTTTCCTTTCCTTTTTCTTTAGAGAATGGATGATTGCTGATGTCTTTCTTTTCTTACCTCTATTTCTCTTTCTTCTTTCTTTTTCCCCGTTATTGATTTCATGTCCTCTTCTTTCCTTTCCTTTTTCTTTAGAGAATGGATGATTTCTGATGTCTTTCTTTACTTACCTCTATTTCTCTTTCTTCTTTCTTTTTCCCCGTTATTAATTTCAAGTTCTCTTCTTTCCTTTCCTTTTTCTTTAGAGAATGTATGATTTCTGATGTCTTTCTTTTCTTACCTCTATTTCTGTTTCTTCTTTCTTTTTCCCTGTTATTAATTTCATGTCCTCTTCTTTCCTTTCCTTTTTCTTTAGAGAATGGATGATTGCTGATGTCTTTCTTTTCTTACCTCTATTTCTCTTTCTTCTTTCTTTTTCCCCGTTATTATTTTCATGTCCTCTTCTTTCCTTTCCTTTTTCTTTAGAGAATGGATGATTTCTGATGTCTTTCTTTTCTTACCTCTATTTCTCTTTCTTCTTTCTTTTTCCCCGTTATTGATTTCATGTCCTCTTCTTTCCTTTCCTTTTTCTTTAGAGAATGGATGATTTCTGATGTCTTTCTTTTCTTACCTCTATTTCTCTTTCTTCTTTCTTTTTCCCCGCTATTAATTTCATGTCGTCTTCTTTCCTTTCCTTTTTCTTTAGAGAATGGATGATTTCTGATGTCTTTCTTTTCTTACCTCTATTTCTCTTTCTTCTTTCTTTTTCCCCGTTATTAATTTCATGTCGTCTTCTTTCCTTTCCTTTTTCTTTAGAGAATGGATGATTTCTGATGTCTTTCTTTTCTTACCTCTATTTCTCTTTCTTCTTTCTTTTTCCCAGTTATTGATTTCATGTCCTCTTCTTTCCTTTCCTTTTTCTTTAGAAAATGGATGATTTCTGATGTCTTTCTTTTCTTACCTCTATTTCTCTTTCTTCTTTCTTTTTCCCCGTTATTGATATCATGTCCTCTTCTTTCCTTTCCTTTTTCTTTAGAGAATGGATGATTTCTGATGTCTTTCTTTTCTTACCTCTATTTCTCTTTCTTCTTTCTTTTTCGCCGTTATTGATTTCATGTCCTCTTCTTTCCTTTCGTTTTTCTTTAGAGAATGGATGATTTCTGATGTCTTTCTTTTCTTACCTCTATTTCTCTTTCTTCTTTCTTTTTCCCCGTTATTAATTTCATGTCGTCTTCTTTCCTTTCCTTTTTCTTTAGAGAATGGATGATTTCTGATGTCTTTCTTTTCTTACCTCTATATCTCTTTCTTCTTTCTTTTTCCCCGTTATTGATTTCATGTCCTCTTCTTTCCTTTCCTTTTTCTTTAGAGAATGGATGATTGCTGATGTCTTTCTTTTCTTACCTCTATTTCTCTTTCTTCTTTCTTTTTCCCCGTTATTGATTTCATGTCCTCTTCTTTCCTTTCCTTTTTCTTTAGAGAATGGATGATTTCTGATGTCTTTCTTTACTTACCTCTATTTCTCTTTCTTCTTTCTTTTTCCCCGTTATTAATTTCAAGTTCTCTTCTTTCCTTTCCCTTTTCTTTAGAGAATGTATGATTTCTGATGTCTTTCTTTTCTTACCTCTATTTCTGTTTCTTCTTTCTTTTTCTCTGTTATTAATTTCATGTCCTCTTCTTTCCTTTCCTTTTTCTTTAGAGAATGGATGATTGCTGATGTCTTTCTTTTCTTACCTCTATTTCTCTTTCTTCTTTCTTTTTCCCCGTTATTAATTTCATGTCCTCTTCTTTCCTTTCCTTTTTCTTTAGAGAATGGATGATTTCTGATGTCTTTCTTTTCTTACCTCTATTTCTCTTTCTTCTTTCTTTTTCCCCGTTATTAATTTCATGTCCTCTTCTTTCCTTTCCTTTTTCTTTAGAGAATGGATGATTTCTGATGTCTTTCTTTTCTTAACTCTATTTCTCTTTCTTCTTTCTTTTTCCCTGTTATTAATTTCATGTCCTCTTCTTTCCTTTCCTTTTTCTTTAGAGAATGGATGATTGCTGATGTCTTTCTTTTCTTACCTCTATTTCTCTTTCTTCTTTCTTTTTCCCCGTTATTAATTTCATGTCCTCTTCTTTCCTTTCCTTTTTCTTTAGAGAATGGATTATTTCTGATGTCTTTCTTTTCTTACCTCTATATCTCTTTCTTCTTTCTTTTTCCCCGTTATTGATTTCATGTCCTCTTCTTTCCTTTCCTTTTTCTTTAGAGAATGGATGATTTCTGATGTCTTTCTTTTCTTACCTCTATTTCTCTTTCTTCTTTCTTTTTCCCCGTTATTAATTTCATGTCGTCTTCTTTCCTTTCCTTTTTCTTTAGAGAATGGATGATTTCTGATGTCTTTCTTTTCTTACCTCTATTTCTCTTTCTTCTTTCTTCTTTCTTTTTCCCCGTTATTAATTTCATGTCCTCTTCTTTCCTTTCCTTTTTCTTTAGAGAATGGATGATTTCTGATGTCTTTCTTTTCTTACCTCTATTTCTCTTTCTTCTTTCTTTTTCCCCGTTATTGATTTCATGTCCTCTTCTTTCCTTTCCTTTTTCTTTAGAGAATGGATGATTTCTGATGTCTTTCTTTTCTTACCTCTATTTCTCTTTCTTCTTTCTTTTTCCCCGTTATTAATTTCAAGTTCTCTTCTTTCCTTTCCTTTTTCTTTAGAGAATGTATGATTTCTGATGTCTTTCTTTTCTTACCTCTATTTCTCTTTCATCTTTCTTTTTCCCCGTTATTGATTTCATGTCCTCTTCTTTCCTTTCCTTTTTCTTTAGAGAATGGATGATTTCTGATGTCTTTCTTTTCTTACCTCTATTTCTCTTTCTTCTTTCTTTTTCCCCGCTATTAATTTCATGTCGTCTTCTTTCCTTTCCTTTTTCTTTAGAGAATGGATGATTTCTGATGTCTTTCTTTTCTTACCTCTATTTCTCTTTCTTCTTTCTTTTTCCCCGTTATTAATTTCATGTCCTCTTCTTTCCTTTCCTTTTTCTTTAGAGAATGGTTGATTTCTGATGTCTTTCTTTTCTTACCTCTATTTCTCTTTCTTCTTTCTTTTTCCCCGTTATTAATTTCATGTCCTCTTCTTTCCTTTCCTTTTTCTTTAGAGAATGGATGATTTCTGATGTCTTTCTTTTCTTAACTCTATTTCTCTTTCTTCTTTCTTTTTCCCTGTTATTAATTTCATGTCCTCTTCTTTCCTTTCCTTTTTCTTTAGAGAATGGATGATTGCTGATGTCTTTCTTTTCTTACCTCTATTTCTCTTTCTTCTTTCTTTTTCCCCGTTATTAATTTCATGTCCTCTTCTTTCCTTTCCTTTTTCTTTAGAGAATGGATTATTTCTGATGTCTTTCTTTTCTTACCTCTATATCTCTTTCTTCTTTCTTTTTCCCCGTTATTGATTTCATGTCCTCTTCTTTCCTTTCCTTTTTCTTTAGAGAATGGATGATTTCTGATGTCTTTCTTTTCTTACCTCTATTTCTCTTTCTTCTTTCTTTTTCCCCGTTATTAATTTCATGTCGTCTTCTTTCCTTTCCTTTTTCTTTAGAGAATGGATGATTTCTGATGTCTTTCTTTTCTTACCTCTATTTCTCTTTCTTCTTTCTTCTTTCTTTTTCCCCGTTATTAATTTCATGTCCTCTTCTTTCCTTTCCTTTTTCTTTAGAGAATGGATGATTTCTGATGTCTTTCTTTTCTTACCTCTATTTCTCTTTCTTCTTTCTTTTTCCCCGTTATTGATTTCATGTCCTCTTCTTTCCTTTCCTTTTTCTTTAGAGAATGGATGATTTCTGATGTCTTTCTTTTCTTACCTCTATTTCTCTTTCTTCTTTCTTTTTCCCCGTTATTAATTTCAAGTTCTCTTCTTTCCTTTCCTTTTTCTTTAGAGAATGTATGATTTCTGATGTCTTTCTTTTCTTACCTCTATTTCTCTTTCATCTTTCTTTTTCCCCGTTATTGATTTCATGTCCTCTTCTTTCCTTTCCTTTTTCTTTAGAGAATGGATGATTTCTGATGTCTTTCTTTTCTTACCTCTATTTCTCTTTCTTCTTTCTTTTTCCCCGCTATTAATTTCATGTCGTCTTCTTTCCTTTCCTTTTTTTTTAGAGAATGGATGATTTCTGATGTCTTTCTTTTCTTACCTCTATTTCTCTTTCTTCTTTCTTTTTCGCCGTTATTGATTTCATGTCCTCTTCTTTCCTTTCCTTTTTCTTTAGAGAATGGATGATTTCTGATGTCTTTCTTTTCTTACCTCTATTTCTCTTTCTTCTTTCTTTTTCCCAGTTATTGATTTCATGTCCTCTTCTTTCCTTTCCTTTTTCTTTAGAAAATGGATGATTTCTGATGTCTTTCTTTTCTTACCTCTATTTCTCTTTCTTCTTTCTTTTTCCCCGTTATTGATATCATGTCCTCTTCTTTCCTTTCCTTTTTCTTTAGAGAATGGATGATTTCTGATGTCTTTCTTTTCTTACCTCTATTTCTCTTTCTTCTTTCTTTTTCGCCGTTATTGATTTCATGTCCTCTTCTTTCCTTTCCTTTTTCTTTAGAGAATGGATGATTTCTGATGTCTTTCTTTTCTTACCTCTATTTCTCTTTCTTCTTTCTTTTTCCCCGTTATTAATTTCATGTCGTCTTCTTTCCTTTCCTTTTTCTTTAGAGAATGGATGATTTCTGATGTCTTTCTTTTCTTACCTCTATATCTCTTTCTTCTTTCTTTTTCCCCGTTATTGATTTTATGTCCTCTTCTTTCCTTTCCTTTTTCTTTAGAGAATGGATGATTGCTGATGTCTTTCTTTTCTTACCTCTATTTCTCTTTCTTCTTTCTTTTTCCCCGTTATTGATTTCATGTCCTCTTCTTTACTTTCCTTTTTCTTTAGAGAATGGATGATTGCTGATGTCTTTCTTTTCTTACCTCTATTTCTCTTTCTTCTTTCTTCTTTCTTTTTCCCCTTTATTGATTTCATGTCTTCTTCTTTCCTTTCCTTTTTCTTTAGAGAATGGATGATTTCTGATGTCTTTCTTTTCTTACCTCTATTTCTCTTTCTTCTTTCTTTTTCCCCGTTATTAATTTCATGTCGTCTTCTTTCCTTTTCTTTTTCTTTAGAGAATGGATGATTTCTGATGTCTTTCTTTTCTTACCTCTATTTCTCTTTCTTCTTTCTTTTTCCCCGTTATTAATTTCAAGTTCTCTTCTTTCCTTTCCTTTTTCTTTAGAGAATGTATGATTTCTGATGTCTTTCTTTTCTTACCTCTATTTCTGTTTCTTCTTTCTTTTTCGCTGTTATTAATTTCATGTCCTCTTCTTTCCTTTCCTTTTTCTTTAGAGAATGGATGATTTCTGATGTCTTTCTTTTCTTACCTCTATTTCTCTTTCTTCTTTCTTTTTCCCCGTTATTAATTTCATGTCCTCTTCTTTCCTTTCCTTTTTCTTTAGAGAATGGATGATTTCTGATGTCTTTCTTTTCTTACCTCTATTTCTCTTTCTTCTTTCTTTTTCCCCGTTATTAATTTCATGTCCTCTTCTTTCCTTTCCTTTTTCTTTAGAGAATGGATGATTTCTGATGTCTTTCTTTTCTTACCTCTATTTCTCTTTCTTCTTTCTTTTTCCCCGTTATTAATTTCATGTCGTCTTCTTTCCTTTTCTTTTTCTTTAGAGAATGGGTGATTTCTGATGTCTTTCTTTTCTTACCTCTATTTCTCTTTCTTCTTTCTTTTTCCCCGTTATTAATTTCATGTCGTCTTCTTTCCTTTCCTTTTTCTTTAGAGAATGGATGATTTCTGATGTCTTTCTTTTCTTACCTCTATTTCTCTTGCTTCTTTCTTTTTCCCTGTTATTGATTTCATGTCCTCTTCTTTCCTTTCCTTTTTCTTTAGAGAATGGATGATTTCTGACGTCTTTCTTTTCTTACCTCTATTTCTCTTTCTTCTTTCTTTTTCCCCGTTATTGATTTCATGTCCTCTTCTTTCCTTTCCTTTTTCTTTAGAGAATGGATGATTTCTGATGTCTTTCTTTTCTTACCTCTATTTCTCTTTCTTCTTTCTTTTTCCCCGTTATTGATTTCATGTCCTCTTCTTTCCTTTCCTTTTTCTTTAGAGAATGGATGATTGCTGATGTCTTTCTTTTCTTACCTCTATTTCTCTTTCTTCTTTCTTTTTCCCCGTTATTGATTTCATGTCCTCTTCTTTCCTTTCCTTTTTCTTTAGAGAATGGATGATTGCTGATGTCTTTCTTTTCTTACCTCTATTTCTCTTTCTTCTTTCTTTTTCCCCGTTATTGATTTCATATCCTCTTGTTTCCTTTCCTTTTTCTTTAGAGAATGGATGATTTCTGATGTCTTTCTTTTCTTACCTCTATTTCTCTTTCATCTTTCTTTTTCCCCGTTATTGATTTCATGTCCTCTTCTTTCCTTTCCTTTTTCTTTAGAGAATGGATGATTTCTGATGTCTTTCTTTTCTTACCTCTATTTCTCTTTCTTCTTTCTTTTTCCCCGCTATTAATTTCATGTCGTCTTCTTTCCTTTCCTTTTTCTTTAGAGAATGGATGATTTCTGATGTCTTTCTTTTCTTACCTCTATTTCACTTTCTTCTTTCTTTTTCCCCGTTATTAATTTCATGTCGTCTTCTTTCCTTTCCTTTTTCTTTAGAGAATGGATGATTTCTGATGTCTTTCTTTTCTTACCTCTATTTCTCTTTCTTCTTTCTTTTTCCCAGTTATTGATTTCATGTCCTCTTCTTTCCTTTCCTTTTTCTTTAGAGAATGGATGATTGCTGATGTCTTTCTTTTCTTACCTCTATTTCTCTTTCTTCTTTCTTTTTCCCCGTTATTGATTTCATGTCCTCTTCTTTCCTTTCCTTTTTCTTTAGAGAATGGATGATTTCTGATGTCTTTCTTTACTTACCTCTATTTCTCTTTCTTCTTTCTTTTTCCCCGTTATTAATTTCAAGTTCTCTTCTTTCCTTTCCTTTTTCTTTAGAGAATGTATGATTTCTGATGTCTTTCTTTTCTTACCTCTATTTCTGTTTCTTCTTTCTTTTTCCCTGTTATTAATTTCATGTCCTCTTCTTTCCTTTCCTTTTTCTTTAGAGAATGGATGATTGCTGATGTCTTTCTTTTCTTACCTCTATTTCTCTTTCTTCTTTCTTTTTCCCCGTTATTATTTTCATGTCCTCTTCTTTCCTTTCCTTTTTCTTTAGAGAATGGATGATTTCTGATGTCTTTCTTTTCTTACCTCTATTTCTCTTTCTTCTTTCTTTTTCCCCGTTATTGATTTCATGTCCTCTTCTTTCCTTTCCTTTTTCTTTAGAGAATGGATGATTTCTGATGTCTTTCTTTTCTTACCTCTATTTCTCTTTCATCTTTCTTTTTCCCCGTTATTAATTTCATGTCGTCTTCTTTCCTTTCCTTTTTCTTTAGAGAATGGATGATTTCTGATGTCTTTCTTTTCTTACCTCTATTTCTCTTTCTTCTTTCTTCTTTCTTTTTCCCCGTTATTAATTTCATGTCCTCTTCTTTCCTTTCCTTTTTCTTTAGAGAATGGATGATTTCTGATGTCTTTCTTTTCTTACCTCTATTTCTCTTTCTTCTTTCTTTTTCCCCGTTATTGATTTCATGTCCTCTTCTTTCCTTTCCTTTTTCTTTAGAGAATGGATGATTTCTGATGTCTTTCTTTTCTTACCTCTATTTCTCTTTCTTCTTTCTTTTTCCCCGTTATTAATTTAAAGTTCTCTTCTTTCCTTTCCTTTTTCTTTAGAGAATGTATGATTTCTGATGTCTTTCTTTTCTTACCTCTATTTCTGTTTCTTCTTTCTTTTTCGCTGTTATTAATTTCATGTCCTCTTCTTTCCTTTCCTTTTTCTTTAGAGAATGGATGATTTCTGATGTCTTTCTTTTCTTACCTCTATTTCTCTTTCTTCTTTCTTTTTCCCCGTTATTAATTTCATGTCGTCTTCTTTCCTTTCCTTTTTCTTTAGAGAATGGATGATTTCTGATGTCTTTCTTTTCTTACCTCTATTTCTCTTTCTTCTTTCTTTTTCCCCGTTATTAATTTCATGTCGTCTTCTTTCCTTTCCTTTTTCTTTAGAGAATGGATGATTTCTGATGTCTTTCTTTTCTTACCTCTATTTCTCTTTCTTCTTTCTTTTTCCCCGTTATTAATTTCATGTCCTCTTATTTCCTTTCCTTTTTCTTTAGAGAATGGATGATTTCTGATGTCTTTCTTTTCTTACCTCTATTTCTCTTTCTTCTTTCTTTTTCCCCGTTATTAATTTCATGTCTTCTTTCCTTTCCTTTTTCTTTAGAGAATGGATGATTTCTAATGTCTTTCTTTTCTTACCTCTATTTCTCTTTCTTCTTTCTTCTTTCTTTTTCCCCGTTATTAATTTCATGTCCTCTTCTTTCCTTTCCTTTTTCTTTAGAGAATGGATGATTTCTGATGTCTTTCTTTTCTTACCTCTATTTCTCTTTCTTCTTTCTTTTTCCCCGTTATTGATTTCATGTCCTCTTCTTTCCTTTCCTTTTTCTTTAGAGAATGGATGATTTCTGATGTCTTTCTTTTCTTACCTCTATTTCTCTTTCTTCTTTCTTTTTCCCCGTTATTAATTTCAAGTTCTCTTCTTTCCTTTCCTTTTTCTTTAGAGAATGTATGATTTCTGATGTCTTTCTTTTCTTACCTCTATTTCTGTTTCTTCTTTCTTTTTCCCTGTTATTAATTTCATGTCCTCTTCTTTCCTTTCCTTTTTCTTTAGAGAATGGATGATTTCTGATGTCTTTCTTTTCTTACCTCTATTTCTCTTTCTTCTTTCTTTTTCCCCGTTATTAATTTCATGTCCTCTTCTTTCCTTTCCTTTTTCTTTAGAGAATGGATGATTTCTGATGTCTTTCTTTTCTTACCTCTATTTCTCTTTCTTCTTTCTTTTTCCCCGTTATTGATTTCATGTCCTCTTCTTTCCTTTCCTTTTTCTTTAGAGAATGGATGATTTCTGATGTCTTTCTTTTCTTACCTCTATTTCTCTTTCTTCTTTCTTTTTCCCCGTTATTAATTTCATGTCGTCTTCTTTCCTTTCCTTTTTCTTTAGAGAATGGATGATTTCTGATGTCTTTCTTTTCTTACCTCTATTTCTCTTTCTTCTTTCTTCTTTCTTTTTCCCCGTTATTGATTTCATGTCCTCTTCTTTCCTTTCCTTTTTCTTTAGAGAATGGATGATTTCTGATGTATTTCTTTTCTTACCTCTATTTCTCTTTCTTCTTTCTTTTTCCCCGTTATTAATTTCATGTCGTCTTCTTTCCTTTCCTTTTTCTTTAGAGAATGGATGATTTCTGATGTCTTTCTTTTCTTACCTCTATTTCTCTTTCTTCTTTCTTTTTCCCCGTTATTAATTTCATGTCGTCTTCTTTCCTTTCCTTTTTCTTTAGAGAATGGATGATTTCTGATGTCTTTCTTTTCTTACCTCTATTTCTCTTTCTTCTTTCTTTTTCCCCGTTATTAATTTCATGTCCTCTTCTTTCCTTTCCTTTTTCTTTAGAGAATGGATGATTTCTGATGTCTTTCTTTTCTTACCTCTATTTCTCTTTCTTCTTTCTTTTTCCCCGTTATTAATTTCATGTCGTCTTCTTTCCTTTCCTTTTTCTTTAGAGAATGGATGATTTCTGATGTCTTTCTTTTCTTACCTCTATATCTCTTTCTTCTTTCTTTTTCCCCGTTATTGATTTCATGTCCTCTTCTTTCCTTTCCTTTTTCTTTAGAGAATGGATGATTGCTGATGTCTTTCTTTTCTTACCTCTATTTCTCTTTCTTCTTTCTTTTTCCCCGTTATTGATTTCATGTCCTCTTCTTTCCTTTCCTTTTTCTTTAGAGAATGGATGATTTCTGATGTCTTTCTTTTCTTACCTCTATTTCTCTTTCTTCTTTCTTTTTCCCCGTTATTAATTTCAAGTTCTCTTCTTTCCTTTCCTTTTTCTTTAGAGAATGTATGATTTCTGATGTCTTTCTTTTCTTACCTCTATTTCTGTTTCTTCTTTCTTTTTCCCTGTTATTAATTTCATGTCCTCTTCTTTCCTTTCCTTTTTCTTTAGAGAATGGATGATTGCTGATGTCTTTCTTTTCTTACCTCTATTTCTCTTTCTTCTTTCTTTTTCCCCGTTATTAATTTCATGTCCTCTTCTTTCCTTTCCTTTTTCTTTAGAGAATGGATGATTGCTGATGTCTTTCTTTTCTTACCTCTATTTCTCTTTCTTCTTTCTTTTTCCCCGTTTTTGATTTCATGTCCTCTTCTTTCCTTTCCTTTTTCTTTAGAGAATGGATGATTGCTGATGTCTTTCTTTTCTTACCTGTATTTCTCTTTCTTCTTTCTTTTTCCCCGTTATTACTTTCAAGTTCTCTTCTTTCCTTTCCTTTTTCTTTAGAGAATGGATGATTGCTGATGTCTTTCTTTTCTTACCTCTATTTCTTTTTCTTCTTTCTTTTTCCCCGTTATTGATTTCATGTCCACTTCTTTCCTTTCCTTTTTCTTTAGAAAATGGATGCTTTCTGATGTCTTTCTTTTCTTACCTCTATTTCTCTTTCTTCTTTCTTTTTCCCCGTTATTGATTTCATGTCTTCTTCTTTCCGTTCCTTTTTCTTTAGAAAATGGATGCTTTCTGATGTCTTTCTTTTCTTACCTCTATTTCTCTTTCTTCTTTCTTTTTCCCCGTTTTTGATTTCATGTCCTCTTCTTTCCTTTCCTTTTTCTTTAGAGAATGGATGATTGCTGATGTCTTTCTTTTCTTACCTCTATTTCTCTTTCTTCTTTCTTTTTCCCCGTTATTAATTTCAAGTTCTCTTCTTTCCTTTCCTTTTTCTTTAGAGAATCGATGATTTCTGATGTCTTCCTTTTCTTACCTCTATTTCTCTTTCTTATTTCTTTTTCCCCGTTACTGATTTCATGTCCTCTTCTTTCCTTTCCTTTTTCTTTAGAGAATCGATGATTTCTGATGTCTTTCTTTTCTTACCTCTATTTCTCTTTTTTCTTTCTTTTTCCCCGTTATTAATTTCATGTCCTCTTCTTTCCTTTCCTTTTTCTTTAGAAAATGGATGCTTTCTGATGTCTTTCTTTTCTTACCTCTATTTCTCTTTCTTCTTTCTTTTTCCCCTTTATTGATTTGTTATCCTCTTTTTTCCTTTCCTTTTTCTTTAGAGAATGGATGATTTCTGATGTCTTTCTTTTCTTACCTCTATTTCTCTTTCTTCTTTCTTTTTCCCCGTTATTGATTTCATGTCCTCTTCTTTCCTTTCGTTTTTCTTTAGAGAATGGATGCTTTCTGATGTCTTTCTTTTCTTACCTCTATTTCTCTTTCTTTTTCCCCGTTATTGATTTCATGTCCTCTTCTTTCCTTTCCTTTTTCTTTAGAGAATGGATGCTTTCTGATGTCTTTCTTTTCTTACCTCTATTTCTCTTTCTTCTTTCTTTTTCCCCGTTTTTGATTTCATGTTCTCTTCTTTCCTTTCCTTTTTCTTTAGAGAATGGATGATTTCTGATGTCTTTCTTTTCTTACCTCTATTTCTCTTTTTTCTTTCTTTTTCCCCGTTATTAATTTCATGTCCTCTTCTTTCCTTTCCTTGTTCTTTAGAAAATGGATGATTTCAGATGGCTTTCTTTTCTTACCTCTATTTCTCTTTCTTCTTTCTTTTTCCCCGTTATTGATTTCATGTCCTCTTCTTTCCTTTCCTTTTTCTTTAGAAAATGGATGATTGCTGATGTCTTTCTTTTCTTACCTCTATTTCTCTTTCTTCTTTCTTTTTCCCCGTTTTTGATTTCATGTCCTCTTCTTTCCTTTCCTTTTTCTTTAGAGAATGGATGATTGCTGATGTCTTTCTTTTCTTACCTGTATTTCTCTTTCTTCTTTCTTTTTCCCCGTTATTAATTTCAAGTTCTCTTCTTTCCTTTCCTTTTTCTTTAAAGAATGGATGATTGCTGATGTCTTTCTTTTCTTAACTGTATTTCTCTTTCTTCTTTCTTTTTCCCTGTTATTAATTTCATGTCCTCTTCTTTCCTTTCCTTTTTCTTTAGAGAATGGATGATTTCTGATGTCTTTCTTTTCTTACCTCTATTTCTCTTTCTTCTTTCTTTTTCCCCGTTTTTGATTTCATGTCCTCTTCTTTCCTTTCCTTTTTCTTTAGAGAATGGATGATTTCTGATGTCTTTCTTTTCTTACCTCTATTTCTCTTTCTTCTTTCTTTTTCCCCGTTATTGATTTCATGTCCTCTTCTTTCCTTTCCTTTTTCTTTAGAGAATGGATGATTGCTGATGTCTTTCTTTTCTTACCTCTATTTCTTTTTCTTCTTTCTTTTTCCCCGTTATTGATTTCATGTCCACTTCTTTCCTTTCCTTTTTCTTTAGAAAATGGATGCTTTCTGATGTCTTTCTTTTCTTACCTCTATTTCTCTTTCTTCTTTCTTTTTCCCCGTTATTGATTTCATGTCTTCTTCTTTCCGTTCCTTTTTCTTTAGAAAATGGATGCTTTCTGATGTCTTTCTTTTCTTACCTCTATTTCTCTTTCTTCTTTCTTTTTCCCCGTTTTTGATTTCATGTCCTCTTCTTTCCTTTCCTTTTTCTTTAGAGAATGGATGATTGCTGATGTCTTTCTTTTCTTACCTCTATTTCTCTTTCTTCTTTCTTTTTCCCCGTTATTAATTTCAAGTTGTCTTCTTTCCTTTCCTTTTTCTTTAGAGAATCGATGATTTCTGATGTCTTCCTTTTCTTACCTCTATTTCTCTTTCTTCTTTCTTTTTCCCCGTTACTGATTTCATGTCCTCTTCTTTCCTTTCCTTTTTCTTTAGAGAATCGATGATTTCTGATGTCTTTCTTTTCTTACCTCTATTTCTCTTTTTTCTTTCTTTTTCCCCGTTATTAATTTCATGTCCTCTTCTTTCCTTTCCTTTTTCTTTAGAAAATGGATGCTTTCTGATGTCTTTCTTTTCTTACCTCTATTTCTCTTTCTTCTTTCTTTTTCCCCTTTATTGATTTGTTATCCTCTTTTTTCCTTTCCTTTTTCTTTAGAGAATGGATGATTTCTGATGTCTTTCTTTTCTTACCTCTATTTCTCTTTCTTCTTTCTTTTTCCCCGTTATTGATTTCATGTCCTCTTCTTTCCTTTCGTTTTTCTGTAGAGAATGGATGCTTTCTGATGTCTTTCTTTTCTTACCTCTATTTCTCTTTCTTTTTCCCCGTTATTGATTTCATGTCCTCTTCTTTCCTTTCCTTTTTCTTTAGAGAATGGATGCTTTCTGATGTCTTTCTTTTCTTACCTCTATTTCTCTTTCTTCTTTCTTTTTCCCCGTTTTTGATTTCATGTCCTCTTCTTTCCTTTCCTTTTTCTTTAGAGAATGGATGATTTCTGATGTCTTTCTTTTCTTACCTCTATTTCTCTTTTTTCTTTCTTTTTCCCCGTTATTAATTTCATGTCCTCTTCTTTCCTTTCCTTGTTCTTTAGAAAATGGATGATTTCAGATGGCTTTCTTTTCTTACCTCTATTTCTCTTTCTTCTTTCTTTTTCCCCGTTATTGATTTCATGTCCTCTTCTTTCCTTTCCTTTTTCTTTAGAAAATGGATGATTGCTGATGTCTTTCTTTTCTTACCTCTATTTCTCTTTCTTCTTTCTTTTTCCCCGTTATTGATTTCATGTCCTCTTCTTTCCTTTCCTTTTTCTTTAGAGAATGGATGCTTTCTGATGTCTTTCTTTTCTTACCTCTATTTCTCTTTCTTCTTTCTTTTTCCCCGTTTTTGATTTCATGTCCTCTTCTTTCCTTTCCTTTTTCTTTAGAGAATGGATGATTTCTGATGTCTTTCTTTTCTTACCTCTATTTCTCTTTTTTCTTTCTTTTTCCCCGTTATTAATTTCATGTCCTCTTCTTTCCTTTCCTTTTTCTTTAGAAAATGGATGATTTCTGATGTCTTTCTTTTCTTACCTCTATTTCTCTTTCTTCTTTCTTTTTCCCCGTTATTGATTTCATGTCCTCTTCTTTCCTTTCCTTTTTCTTTAGAAAATGGATGATTGCTGATGTCTTTCTTTTCTTACCTCTATTTCTCTTTCTTCTTTCTTTTTCCCCCGTTATTGATTTCATGTCCACTTCTTTCCTTTCCTTTTTCTTTAGAAAATGGATGCTTTCTGATGTCTTTCTTTTCTTACCTCTATTTCTCTTTCTTTTTCCCCGTTATTGATTTCATGTCCTCTTCTTTCCTTTCCTTTTTCTTTAGAGAATGGATGATTGCTGATGTCTTTCTTTTCTTACCTCTATTTCTCTTTCTTCTTTCTTTTTCCCCGTTATTGATTACATGTCTCCTTCTTTCCGTTCATTTTCTTTAGAAAATGGATGCTTTCTGATGTCTTTCTTTTCTTACCTCTATTTCTCTTTCTTCTTTCTTTTTCCGCGTTATTGATTTCATGTCCTCTTCTTTCCTTTCCTTTTTCTTTAGAGAATGGATGATTGCTGATGACTTTCTTTTCTTACCTCTATTTCTCTTTCTTCTTTCTTTTTCCCCGTTATTGATTTCATGTCCTCTTCTTTCCTTTCTTTTTCTTTAGAGAATGGATGATTGCTGATGTCTTTCTTTTCTTACCTCTATTTCTCTTTCTTTTTCCCCGTTATTGATTTCATCTCCTCTTCTTTCCTTTCCTTTTTCTTTAGAGAATGGATGATTGCTGATGTCTTTCTTTTCTTACCTCTATTTCTCTTTCGTCTTTCTTTTTCCCTGCCATTGATTTCATGTCCTCTTCTTTCCTTTCCTTTTTCTTTAGAGAATGGATGATTTCTGATGTCTTTCTTTTCTTTACTCTATTTCTCTTTATTCTTTCTTTTTCCCCGTTATTGATTTCATGTCCTATTCTTTCCTTTCCTTTTTCTTTAGAGAATGGATGATTTCTGATGTCTTTCTTTTCTTACCTCTATTTCTCTTTCTTCTTTCTTTTTCCCGTTATTGATTTCATGTCCTCTTCTTTTCTTTCCTTTTTCTTTAGAGAATGGATGATTGCTGATGTCTTTCTTTTCTTACCTCTATTTCTCTTTCTTCTTTCTTTTTCCCTGTCATTGATTTCATGTCCCTTGTTTCATTTCCTGTTTCTTTAGAGAATGGATGATTTCTGATGTCCTTCTTTTCCTACCTCTATTTCTCTTTCTTCTTTCTTTTTCCCCGTTATTGATTTCATGTCCTCTTCTTACCTTTCCTTTTTCTTTAGAGAATGGATGATTTCTGATGTCTTTCTTTTCTTTACTCTATTTCTATTTATTCTTTCTTTTTCCGCGTTATTGATTTCATGTCCTCTTCTTTCCTTCCCTTTTTCTTTAGAGAATGGATGATTTCTGATGTCTTTCTTTTCTTACCTCTATTTCTCTTTCTTCTTTCTTTTTCCCCGTTATTGATTTCATGTCGTCTTCTTTCCTTTCCTTTTTCTTTAGAGAATGGATGATTTCTGATGTCTTTCTTTTCATTACTCTATTTCTATTTATTCTTTCTTTTTCCCCGTTATTGATTTCATATCCTCTTGTTTCCTTTCCTTTTTCTTTAGAGAATGGATGATTTCTGATGTCCTTCTTTTCTTACCTCTATTTCTCTTTATTCTTTCTTTTTCCCCGTTATTGATTTCATGTCCTCTTCTTTCCTTTCCTTTTTCTTTAGAGAATGGATGATTTCTGATGTCTTTCTTTTCTTACCTCTATTTCTCTTTCTTCTTTCTTTTTCCCCGTTATTGATTTGTTATCCTCTTTTTTCCTTTCCTTTTTCTTTAGAGAATGGATGATTGCTGATGTCTTTCTTTTCTTACCTCTATTTCTCTTTCTTCTTTCTTTTTCCCCGTTATTGATTTCATGTCCTCTTTTTTCCTTTCCTTTTTCTTTAGAGAATGGATGATTTATTATGTCTTTCTTTTTTTACCTCTATTTCTCTTTCTTCTTTCTTTTTCCCCGTTATTGATTTCATGTCCTCTTCTTTCCTTTCCTTTTTCTTTAGAGAATGGATGATTTCTGATGTCTTTCTTTTCTTACCTCTATTACTCTTTCTTCTTTCTTTTTCCCCGTTATTAATTTCAAGTTCTCTTCTTTCCTTTCCTTTTTCTTTAGAGAATGGATGATTTCTGATGTCTTTCTTTTCTTACCTCTATTTCTCTTTATTCTTTCTTTTTCCCCGTTATTAATTTCAAGTTCTCTTCTTTCCTTTCCTTTTTCTTTAGAGAATGGATGATTTCTGATGTCTTTCTTTTCTTGCCTCTATTTCTCTTTCTTCTTTCTTTTTCCCCGTTATTTATTTCATGTCCTCTTCTTTCCTTTCCTTTTTCTTTAGAGAATGGATGATTTATTATGTCTTTCTTTTTTTACCTCTATTTCTCTTTCTTCTTTCTTTTTCCCCGTTATTGATTTCATGTCCTCTCCTTTCCTTTCCTTTTTTAGAGATTGGATGATTTCTGAAGTCTTTCTTTTCTTACCTCTATTTCTCTTTTTTTTTCTTTTTCACTGTTATTGATTTCATGTCCTCTTCTTTCCTTTCCTTTTTCTTTAGAGAATGGATGATTTCTGATGTCCTTCTTTTCTTACCTCTATTTCTCTTTATTCTTTCTTTTTCCCCGTTATTGATTTCATGTCCTCTTCTTTCCTTTCCTTTTTATTTAGAGAATGGATGATTTCTGATGTCTTTCTTTTCTTACCTCTATTTCTCTTTCTTCTTTCTTTTTCCCCGTTATTGATTTCATGTCCTCTTCTTTCCTTTCCTTTTTCTTTAGAGAATGGATGATTTCTGATGTCCTTCTTTTCTTACCTCTATTTCTCTTTCTTCTATCTTTTTCCCCGTTATTGATTTCATGTCCTCTTCTTTCCTTTCCTTTTTCTTTACAGAATGGATGATTTCTGATGTCTTTCTTTTCTTACCTCTATTTCTCTTTCTTCTTTCTTTTTCCCCGTTATTGATTTCATGTCCTCTTCTTTCCTTTCCTTTTTATTTAGAGAATGGATGATTTCTGATGTCTTTCTTTTCTTTACTCTATTTCTCTTTATTCTTTCTTTTTCCCCGTTATTGATTTCATTTCCTCTTCTTTCCTTTCCTTTTTCTTTAGAGAATGGATGATTTCTTATGTTTTTCTTTTTTTACCTCTATTTCTCTTTCTTCTTTCTTTTTCCGCGTTATTGATTTCATGTCCTCTTCTTTCCTTTCCTTTTTCTTTAGAGAATGGATGATTTCTGATGTCTTTCTTTTCTTACCTCTATTTCTCTTTCTTCTTTCTTTTTCCCCGTTATTGATTTCATGTCCTCTTCTTTCCTTTCCTTTTTCTTTAGAGAATGGATGATTTCTGATGTCTTTCTTTTCTTAACTCTATTTCTCTTTCTTCTTTCTTTTTCCCTATTATTGATTTCATTTCCTCTTCTTTCCTTTCCTTTTTCTTTAGAGAATGGATGATTTCTGATGTCTTTCTTTTCTTTACTCTATTTCTCTTTATTCGTTCTTTTTCCCCGTTATTGATTTTATTTCCTCTTCTTTCCTTTCCTTTTTCTTTAGAGAATGGATGATTTCTGATGTCTTTCTTTTCTTTACTCTATTTCTCTTTATTCTTTCTTTTTCCCCGTTATTGATTTCATTTCCTCTTCTTTCCTTTCCTTTTTCTTTAGAGAATGGATGATTTCTGATGTCTTTCTTTTCTTTACTCTATTTCTCTTTCTTCTTTCTTTTTCCCCGTTATTGATTTCATGTCCTCTTCTTTCCTTTCCTTTTTCTTTAGAGAATGGATGATTGCTGATGTCTTTCTTTTCTTTACTCTATTTCTCTTTATTCTTTCTTTTTCCCCGTTATTGATTTCATTTTCTCTTCTTTCCTTTCCTTTTTCTTTAGAGAATGGATGATTTCTGATGTCTTTCTTTTCTTTACTCTATTTCTCTTTGTTCTTTCTTTTTCCCCGTTATTGATTTCATGTCCTCTTCTTTCCTTTCCTTTTTCTTTAGAGAATGGATGATTGCTGATGTCTTTCTTTTCTTTACTCTATTTCTCTTTATTCTTTCTTTTTCCCCGTTATTGATTTCATTTCCTCTTCTTTCCTTTCCTTTTTCTTTAGAGAATGGATGATTTCTGATGTCTTTCTTTTCTTACCTCTATTTCTCTTTCTTCTTTCTTTTTCCCCGTTATTGATTTCATGTTCTCTTCTTTTCTTTCCTTTTTCTTTAGAGAATGGATGATTGCTGATGTCTTTCTTTTCTTACCTCTATTTCTCTTTATTCTTTCTTTTTCCCCGTTATTGATTTCATTTCCTCTTCTTTCCTTTCTTTTTCTTTAGAGAATGGATGATTTCTGATGTCTTTCTTTTCTTACCTCTATTTCTCTTTCTTCTTTCTTTTTCCCCGTTATTGATTTCATGTTCTCTTCTTTTCTTTCCTTTTTCTTTAGAGAATGGATGATTGCTGATGTGTTTCTTTTCTTACCTCTATTTCTCTTTCTTCTTTCTTTTTCCCTGTTATTGATTTCATGTCCCTTCTTTCCTTTCCTTTTTCTTTAGAGAATGGATGATTTCTGATGTCCTTCTTTTCTTACCTCTATTTCTCTTTCTTCTTTCTTTTTCCCCGTTATTGATTTCATGTCCTCTTCTTTCCTTTCCTTTTTCTTTAGAGAATGGATGATTTCTGATGTCTTTCTTTTCTTTACTCTATTTCTCTTTCTTCTTTCTTTTTCCCCGTTATTGATTTCATGTCCTCTTCTTTCCTTTCCTTTTTCTTTAGAGAATGGATGATTTCTGATGTCTTTCTTATCTTTACTCTATTTCTCTTTATTCTTTCTTTTTCCCCGTTATTGATTTCATTTCCTCTTCTTTCCTTTCCTTTTTCTTTAGAGAATGGATGATTTCTTATGTTTTTCTTTTTTTACCTCTATTTCTCTTTCTTCTTTCTTTTTCCGCGTTATTGATTTCATGTCCTCTTCTTTCCTTTCCTTTTTCTTTAGAGAATTGATGATTTCTGATGTCTTTCTTTTCTTACCTCTATTTCTCTTTCTTCTTTCTTTTTCCCCGTTATTGATTTCATGTCCTCTTCTTTCCTTTCCTTTTTCTTTAGAGAATGGATGATTTCTGATGTCTTTCTTTTCTTACCTCTATTTCTCTTTCTTCTTTCTTTTTCCCCGTTATTAATTTCATGTTCTCTTCTTTTCTTTCCTTTTTCTTTAGAGAATGGATGATTGCTGATGTCTTTCTTTTCTTACCTCTATTTCTCTTTCTTCTTTCTTTTTCCCTGTTATTGATTTCATGTCCCTTCTTTCCTTTCCTTTTTCTTTAGAGAATGGATGATTTCTGATGTCCTTCTTTTCTTACCTCTATTTCTCTTTCTTCTTTCTTTTTCCCCGTTATTGATTTCATGTCCTCTTCTTTCCTTTCCTTTTTCTTTAGAGAATGGATGATTTCTGATGTCTTTCTTTTCTTTACTCTATTTCTCTTTATTCTTTCTTTTTCCCCGTTATTGATTTCATGTCCTCTTCTTTGCTTTCCTTTTTCTTTAGAGAATGGATGATTTCTGATGTCTTTCTTTTCTTACCTCTATTTCTCTTTCTTCTTTCCTTTGCCCTGTTATTGATTTCAGGTCCTCTTCTTTCCTTTCCTTTTTCTTTAGAGAATGGATGATTGCTGATGTCTTTCTTTTCTTACCTCTATTTCTCTTTCTTCTTTCTTTTTCCCTGTTATTGATTTCATGTCCTCTTCTTTCCATTCCTTTTTCTTTAAAGAATGGATGATTTCTGATGTCTTTCTTTTCTTACCTCTATTTCTCTTTCTTCTTTCTTTTTCCCCGTTATTGATTTCATGTCCTCTTCTTTCCTTTCCTTTTTCTTTAGAGAATGGATGATTTCTTATGTTTTTCTTTTTTTACCTCTATTTCTCTTTCTTCTTTCTTTTTCCCCGTTATTGATTACATGTCCTCTTCTTTCCTTTCCTTTTTCTTTAGAGAATGGATGATTGCTGATGTCTTTCTTTTCTTTACTCTATTTCTCTTTATTCGTTCTTTTTCCCCGTTATTGATTTCATTTCCTCTTCTTTCCTTTCCTTTTTCTTTAGAGAATGGATGATTTCTGATGTCTTTCTTTTCTTTACTCTATTTCTCTTTATTCTTTCTTTTTCCCCGTTATTGATTTCATTTCCTCTTCTTTCCTTTCCTTTTTCTTTAGAGAATTGATGATTTCTGATGTCTTTCTTTTCTTTACTCTATTTCTCTTTCTTCTTTCTTTTTCCCCGTTATTGATTTCATGTCCTCTTCTTTCCTTTCCTTTTTCTTTAGAGAATGGATGATTGCTGATGTCTTTCTTTTCTTTACTCTATTTCTCTTTATTCTTTCTTTTTCCCCGTTATTGATTTCATTTCCTCTTCTTTCCTTTCCTTTTTCTTTAGAGAATGGATGATTTCTTATGTTTTTCTTTTTTTACCTCTATTTCTCTTTCTTCTTTCTTTTTCCGCGTTATTAATTTCATGTCCTCTTCTTTCCTTTCCTTTTTCTTTAGAGAATGGATGATTTCTGATGTCTTTCTTTTCTTACCTCTATTTCTCTTTCTTCTTTCTTTTTCCCCGTAATTGATTTCATGTTCTCTTCTTTTCTTTCCTTTTTCTTTAGAGAATGGATGATTGCTGATGTCTTTCTTTTCTTACCTCTATTTCTCTTTCTTCTTTCTTTTTCCCTGTTATTGATTTCATGTCCCTTCTTTCCTTTCCTTTTTCTTTAGAGAATGGATGATTTCTGATGTCCTTCTTTTCTTACCTCTATTTCTCTTTCTTCTTTCTTTTTCCCCGTTATTGATTTCATGTCCTCTTCTTTCCTTTCCTTTTTCTTTAGAGAATGGATGATTTCTGATGTCTTTCTTTTCTTTACTCTATTTCTCTTTCTTCTTTCTTTTTCCCCGTTAGTGATTTCATGTCCTCTTCTTTCCTTTCCTTTTTCTTTAGAGAATGGATGATTTCTGATGTCTTTCTTATCTTTACTCTATTTCTCTTTATTCTTTCTTTTTCCCCGTTATTGATTTCATTTCCTCTTCTTTCCTTTCCTTTTTCTTTAGAGAATGGATGATTTCTTATGTTTTTCTTTTTTTACCTCTATTTCTCTTTCTTCTTTCTTTTTCCGCGTTATTGATTTCATGTCCTCTTCTTTCCTTTCCTTTTTCTTTAGAGAATTGATGATTTCTGATGTCTTTCTTTTCTTACCTCTATTTCTCTTTCTTCTTTCTTTTTCCCCGTTATTGATTTCATGTCCTCTTCTTTGCTTTCCTTTTTCTTTAGAGAATGGATGATTTCTGATGTCTTTCTTTTCTTACCTGTATTTCTCTTTCTTCTTTCTTTTTCCCCGTTATTAATTTCATGTTCTCTTCTTTCCTTTCCTTTTTCTTTAGAGAATGGATGATTGCTGATGTCTTTCTTTTCTTACCTCTATTTCTCTTTCTTCTTTCTTTTTCCCTGTTATTGATTTCATGTCCCTTCTTTCCTTTCCTTTTTCTTTAGAGAATGGATGATTTCTGATGTCCTTCTTTTCTTACCTCTATTTCTCTTTCTTCTTTCTTTTTCCCCGTTATTGATTTCATGTCCTCTTCTTTCCTTTCCTTTTTCTTTAGAGAATGGATGATTTCTGATGTCTTTCTTTTCTTTACTCTATTTCTCTTTATTCTTTCTTTTTCCCCGTTATTGATTTCATGTCCTCTTCTTTGCTTTCCTTTTTCTTTAGAGAATGGATGATTTCTGATGTCTTTCTTTTCTTACCTCTATTTCTCTTTCTTCTTTCCTTTGCCCTGTTATTGATTTCATGTCCTCTTCTTTCCTTTCCTTTTTCTTTAGAGAATGGATGATTGCTGATGTCTTTCTTTTCTTACCTCTATTTCTCTTTCTTCTTTCTTTTTCCCTGTTATTGATTTCATGTCCTCTTCTTTCCATTCCTTTTTCTTTAGAGAATGGATGATTTCTGATGTCTTTCTTTTCTTACCTCTATTTCTCTTTCTTCTTTCTTTTTCCCCGTTATTGATTTCAAGTCCTCTTCTTTCCTTTCCTTTTTCTTTAGAGAATGGATGATTTCTTATGTTTTTCTTTTTTTACCTCTATTTCTCTTTCTTCTTTCTTTTTCCCCGTTATTGATTACATGTCCTCTTCTTTCCTTTCCTTTTTCTTTAGAGAATGGATGATTGCTGATGTCTTTCTTTTCTTACCTCTATTTCTCTTTTTTCTTTCTTTTTCCCTGTTATTGATTTCATGTCCCTTCTTTCCTTTCCTTTTTCTTTAGAGAATGGATGATTTCTGATGTCTTTTTTTTCTTACCTCTATTTCTCTTTCTTCTTTCTTTTTCCCCGTTATTGATTTCATGTTCTCTTCTTTTCTTTCCTTTTTCTTTAGAGAATGGATGATTGCTGATGTCTTTCTTTTCTTACCTCTATTTCTCTTTCTTCTTTCTTTTTCCCTGTTATTGATTACATGTCCCTTCTTTCCTTTCCTTTTTCTTTAGAGAATGGATGATTTCTGATGTCCTTCTTTTCTTACCTCTATTTCTCTTTCTTCTTTCTTTTTCCCCGTTATTGATTTCATGTCCTCTTCTTTCCTTTCCTTTTTCTTTAGAGAATGGATGATTTCTGATGTCTTTCTTTTCTTTACTCTATTTCTCTTTATTCTTTCTTTTTCCCCGTTATTGATTTCATGTCCTCTTCTTTCCTTTCCTTTTTCTTTAGAGAATGGATGATTTCTGATGTCTTTCTTTTCTTACCTCTATTTCTCTTTCTTCTTTCCTTTGCCCTTTTATTGATTTCATGTCCTCTTCTTTCCTTTCCTTTTTCTTTAGAGAATGGATTATTGCTGATGTCTTTCTTTTCTTACCTCTATTTCTCTTTCTTCTTTCTTTTTCCCTGTTATTGATTTCATGTCCTCTTCTTTCCTTTCCTTTTTCTTTAGAGAATGGATGATTGCTGATGTCTTTCTTTTCTTACCTCTATTTCTCTTTCTTCTTTCCTTTGCCCTTTTATTGATTTCATGTCCTCTTCTTTCCTTTCCTTTTTCTTTAGAGAATGGATGATTGCTGATGTCTTCCTTTTCTTACCTCTATTTCTCTTTCTTCTTTCTTTTTCCCCGTTATTGATTTCATGTCCTCTTCTTTCCTTTCCTTTTTCTTTAGAGAATGGATGATTGCTGATGTCTTTTTTTTCTTACCTCTATTTCTCTTTCTTCTTTCTTTTTCCCTGTTATTGATTTCATGTCTTCTTCTTTCCTTTCCTTTTTCTTTAGAGAATGGATGATTTCTGATGTCTTTCTTTTCTTTACTCTATTTCTCTTTATTCTTTCTTTTTCCCCGTTATTGATTTCATGTCCTCTTCTTTCCTTTCCTTTTTCTTTAGAGAATGGATGATTTCTGATGTCTTTCTTTTCTTACCTCTATTTCTCTTTCTTCTTTCCTTTGCTCTGTTATTAATTTCATGTCCTCTTCTTTCCTTTCCTTTTTCATTAGAGAATGGATGATTTCTGATGTCTTTCTTTTCTTACCTCTATTTCTCTTTCTTCTTTCCTTTGCACTTTTATTGATTTCATGTCCTCTTCTTTCCTTTCCTTTTTCTTTAGAGAATGGATGATTGCTGATGTCTTTCTTTTCTTACCTCTATTTCTCTTTCTTCTTTCTTTTTCCCCGTTATTGATTTCATGTCCTCTTCTTTCCTTTCCTTTTTCTTTAGAGAATGGATGATTGCTGATGTCTTTCTTTTCTTACCTCTATTTCTCTTTCTTTTTTTTTTCCCCCGTTATTAATTTCATGTCCTCTTCTTTCCTTTCCTTTTTCTTTAGAGAATGGATGATTTCTGATGTCTTTCTTTTCTTACCTCTATTTCTCTTTCTTCTTTCTTTTTCCCTGTTATTGATTTCATGTCCTCTTCTTTCCTTTCCTTTTTCTTTAGAGAATGGATGATTTCTGATGTCTTTCTTTTCTTTACTCTATTTCTCTTTATTCTTTCTTTTTCCCCGTTATTGATTTCATGTCCTCTTCTTTCCTTTCCTTTTTTTTAGAGAATGGATGATTGCTGATGTCTTTCTTTTCTTACCTCTATTTCTCTTTCTTCTTTCCTTTGCCCTGTTATTGATTTCATGTCCTCTTCTTTCCTTTCCTTTTTCTTTAGAGAATGGATGATTGCTGATGTCTTTCTTTTCTTACCTCTATTTCTCTTTCTTCTTTCTTTTTCCCTGTTATTGATTTCATGTCCTCTTCTTTCCTTTCCTTTTTCTTTAGAGAATGGATGATTTCTGATGTCTTTCTTTTCTTACCTCTATTTCTCTTTCTTCTTTCTTTTTCCCCGTTATTGATTTCATGTCCTCTTCTTTCCTTTCCTTTTTCCTTAGAGAATGGATGATTTCTTATGTTTTTCTTTTCTTACCTCTATTTCTCTTTCTTCTTTCTTTTTCCCCGTTATTGATTACATGTCCTCTTCTTTCCTTTCCTTTTTCTTTAGAGAATGGATGATTTCTGATGTCTTTCTTTTCTTACCTCTATTTCTCTTTTTTCTTTCTTTTTCCCTGTTATTGATATCATGTCCCTTCTTTCCTTTCCTTTTTCTTTAGAGAATGGATGATTTCTGATGTCTTTCTTTTCTTTACTCTATTTCTCTTTATTCTTTCTTTTTCCCCGTTATTGATTTCATGTCCTCTTCTTTCCTTTCCTTTTTCTTTAGAGAATGGATGATTGCTGATGTCTTTCTTTTCTTACCTCTATTTCTCTTTCTTCTTTCTTTTTCCCTGTTATTGATTTCATGTCCTCTTCTTTCCTTTCCTTTTTCTTTAGAGAATGGATGATTTCTTATGTTTTTCTTTTTTTACCTCTATTTCTCTTTCTTCTTTCTTTTTCCGCGTTATTGATTTCATGTCCTCTTCTTTCCTTTCCTTTTTCTTTAGAGAATGGATGATTTCTGATGTCTTTCTTTTCTTACCTCTATTTCTCTTTCTTCTTTCTTTTTCCCCGTTATTGATTTCATGTTCTCTTCTTTTCTTTCCTTTTTCTTTAGAGAATGGATGATTGCTGATGTCTTTCTTTTCTTACCTCTATTTCTCTTTCTTCTTTCTTTTTCCCTGTTATTGATTTCATGTCCCTTCTTTCCTTTCCTTTTTCTTTAGAGAATGGATGATTTCTGATGTCCTTCTTTTCTTACCTCTATTTCTCTTTCTTCTTTCTTTTTCCCCGTTATTGATTTCATGTCCTCTTCTTTCCTTTCCTTTTTCTTTAGAGAATGGATGATTGCTGATGTCTTTCTTTTCTTACCTCTATTTCTCTTTTTTCTTTCTTTTTCCCTGTTATTGATTTCATGTCCCTTCTTTCCTTTCCTTTTTCTTTAGAGAATGGATGGTTTCAGATGTCTTTCTTTTCTTACCTCTATTTCTCTTTCTTCTTTCTTTTTCCCCGTAATTGATTTCATGTCCTCTTCTTTCCTTTCCTTTTTTAGAGATTGGATGATTTCTGAAGTCTTTATTTTCTTACCTCTATTTCTCTTTTTTTTTCTTTTTCACTGTTATTGATTTCATGTCCTCTTCTTTCCTTTCCTTTTTCTTTAGAGAATGGATGATTTCTGATGTCTTTCTTTTCTTAACTGTATTTCTCTTTCTTCTTTCTCTTTCCCCGTTATTTATTTCATGTCCTCTTCTTTCCTTTCCTTTTTCTTTAGAGAATGGATGATTTCTTATGTCTTTCTTTTTTTACCTCTATTTCACTTTCTTCTTTCTCTTTCCCCGTTATTGATTTCATGTCCTCTTCTTTATTTCCTTTTTCTTTAGAGAATGGATGATTTCTGATGTCTTTCTTTTTTTACCTCTATTTCTCTTTCTTTTTTTTTTCCCCGTTATTGATTGCATATCCTCTTTTTTCCTTTCCTTTTTCTTTAGAGAATGGATGATTGCTGATGTCTTTCTTTTCTTACCTCTATTTCTCTTTTTTCTTTCTTTTTCCCTGTTATTGATTTCATGTCCCTTCTTTCCTTTCCTTTTTCTTTAGAGAATGGATGATTTCTGATGTCTTTCCATTCTTACCTCTATTTCTCTTTCTTCTTTCTTTTTCCCCGTTATTGATTTCATGTCCTCTTCTTTCCTTTCCTTTTTCTTTAGAGAATGGATGATTTCTGATGTCTTTCTTTTTTTACCTCTATTTCTCTTTCTTCTTTCTTTTTCTCTGTTATTGATCTCATGTCCACTTCTTTCCTTTCCTTTTTCTTTAGAGAATGGATGATTGCTGATGTCTTTCTTTTCTTACCGCTATTTCTCTTTCTTCTTTCATTTTCACTGTTATTGATTTCATGTCCTCTTCTTTCCTTTCCTTTTTCTTTAGAGAATGGATGATTGCTGATGTCTTTCTTTTCTTACCTCTATTTCTCTTTCTTCTTTCTTTTTCCGCGTTATTGATTTCATGTCCTCTTCTTTCCTTTCCTTTTTCTTTAGAGAATGGATGATTTCTGATGTCTTTCTTTTCTTACCTCTATTTCTCTTTCTTCTTTCTTTTTCCCCGTTATTGATTTCATGTTCTCTTCTTTTCTTTCCTTTTTCTTAGAGAATGGATGATTGCTGATGTCTTTCTTTTCTTACCTCTATTTCTCTTTCTTCTTTCTTTTTCCCTGTTATTGATTTCATGTCCCTTCTTTCCTTTCCTTTTTCTTTAGAGAATCGATGATTTCTGATGTCCTTCTTTTCTTACCTCTATTTCTCTTTCTTCTTTCTTTTTCCCCGTTATTGATTTCATGTCCTCTTCTTTCCTTTCCTTTTTCTTTAGAGAATGGATGATTTCTGATGTATTTCTTTTCTTACCTCTATTTCTCTTTCTTCTTTCCTTTGCCCTGTTATTGATTTCATGTCCCTTCTTTCCTTTCCTTTTTCTTTAGAGAATGGATGATTTCTGATGTCTTTCTTTTCTTACCTCTATTTCTCTTTCTTCTTTCTTTTTCCCCGTTATTGATTTCATGTCCTCTTCTTTCCTTTCCTTTTTCTTTAGAGAATGGATGATTTCTGATGTCTTTCTTTTCTTACCTCTATTTCTCTTTCTTCTTTCTTTTTCCCCGTTATTGATTTCATGTCCTCTTCTTTCCTTTCCTTTTTCTTTAGAGAATGGATGATTTTTGATGTCTTTCTTTTCTTAACTCTATTTCTCTTTCTTCTTTCTTTTTCCCCGTTATTGATTTCATGTCCTCTTCTTTCCTTTCCTTTTTCTTTAGAGAATGGATAATTTCTGATGTCTTTCTTTTCTTACCTCTATTTCTCTTTCTTCTTTCTTTTTCCCTGTTATTAATTTCATGTCCTCTTCTTTCCATTCCTTTTTCTTTAGAGAATGGATGATTTCTGATGTCTTTCTTTTCTTCCCTCTATTTCTCTTTCTTCTTTCTTTTTCCCCGTTATTAATTTCATGTCGTCTTCATTCCTTTCCTTTTTCTTTAGAGAATGGATGATTTCTGATGTCTTTCTTTTCTTACCTCTATTTCTCTTTCTTCTTTCTTTTTCCCCGTTATTGATTTCATGTCCTTTTCTTTCCTTTCCTTTTTCTTTAGAGAATGGATGATTTCTGATGTCTTTCTTTTCTTACCTCTATTTCTCTTTCTTCTTGCTTTTTCCCCGTTATTGATTTCATGTCCTCTTCTTTCCTTTCCTTTTTCTTTAGAGAATGGATGATTTCTGATGTCTTTCTTTTCTTACCTCTATTTCTCTTTCTTCTTTCTTTTTCCCTGTTATTAATTTCATGTCCTCTTCTTTCCTTTCCTTTTTCTTTAGAGAATGGATGATTTCTGATGTCTTTCTTTTCTTACCTCTATTTCTCTTTCTTCTTTCTTTTTCCCTGTTATTAATTTCATGTCCTCTTCTTTCCTTTCCTTTTTCTTTAAAAAATGGATGATTTCTGATGTCTTTCTTTTCTTACCTCTATTTCTCTTTCTTCTTTCTTTTTCCCCATTATTGATTTCATGTCCTCTTCTTTCCTTTCCTTTTTCTTTAGAGAATGGATGATTTCTGATGTCTTTCGTTTCTTACCTCTATTTCTCTTTCTTCTTTCTTTTTCCCTGTTATTAATTTCATGTCCTCTTCTTTCCGTTCCTTTTTCTTTAGAGAATGGATGATTTCTGATGTCTTTCTTTTCTTACCTCTATTTCTCTTTCTTCTTTCTTTTTCCCCGTTATTGATTTCATGTCCTCTTCTTTCCTTTCCTTTTTCTTTAGAGAATGGATGATTTCTGATGTCTTTCTTTTCTTACCTCTATTTCTCTTTCTTCTTTCTTTTTCCCCGTTATTGATTTCATGTCCTCTTCTTTCCTTTCCTTTTTCTTTAGAGAATGGATGATTTCTGATGTCTTTCTTCTCTTACCTCTATTTCTCTTTCTTCTTTCTTTTTCCCCGTTATTGATTTCATGTCCTCTTCTTTCCTTTCCTTTTTCTTTAGAGAATGGATGATTTCTGATGTTTTTCTTTTCTTACCTCTATTTCTCTTTCTTCTTTCTTTTTCCCCGTTATTAATTTCATGTCCTCTTCTTTCCATTCCTTTTTCTTTAGAGAATGGATGATTTCTGATGTCTTTCTTTTCTTACCTCTATTTCTCTTTCTTCTTTCTTTTTCCCCGTTATTAATTTCATGTCGTCTTCTTTACTTTCCTTTTTCTTTAGAGAATGGATGATTTCTGATGTCTTTCTTTTCTTACCTCTATTTCTCTTTCTTCTTTCTTTTTCCCCGTTATTGATTTCATGTCCTCTTCTTTCCTTTTTCTTTAGAGAATGGATGATTTCTGATGTCTTTCTTTTCTTACCTCTATTTCTCTTTCTTGCTTTTTCCCCGTTATTGATTTCATGTCCTCTTCTTTCCTTTCCTTTTTCTTTAGAGAATGGATGATTTCTGATATCTTTCTTTTCTTACCTCTATTTCTCTTTCTTCTTTCTTTTTCCCTGTTATTAATTTCATGTCCTCTTCTTTCCTTTCCTTTTTCTTTAGAGAATGGATGATTTCTGATGTCTTTCTTTTCTTACCTCTATTTCTCTTTCTTCTTTCTTTTTCCCCGTTATTGATTTCATGTCCTCTTCTTTCCTTTCCTTTTTCTTTAGAGAATGGATGATTTCTGATGTCTTTCTTTTCTTACCTCTATTTCTCTTTCTTCTTTCATTTTCCCTGTTATTAATTTCATGTCCTCTTCTTTCCTTTCCTTTTTCTTTAGAGAATGGATGATTTCTGATGTCTTTCTTTTCTTACCTCTATTTCTCTTTCTTCTTTCTTTTTCCCCGTTATTGATTTCATGTCCTCTTCTTTCCTTTCCTTTTTCTTTAGAGAATGGATGATTTCTGATGTCTTTCTTTTCTTACCTCTATTTCTCTTTCTTCTTTCTTTTTCCCTGTTATTAATTTCATGTCCTCTTCTTTCCTTTCCTTTTTCTTTAGAGAAAGGAAGATTTCTGATGTCTTTCTTTTCTTAACTCTATTTCTCTTTCTTCTTTCTTTTTCCCCGTTATTGATTTCATGTCCTCTTCTTTCCTTTCCTTTTTCTTAAGAGAATGGATGATTTCTGATGTCTTTCTTTTCTTACCTCTATTTCTCTTTCTTCTTTCTTTTTCCCTGTTATTAATTTCATGTCCTCTTCTTTCCTTTCCTTTTTTTTTAGAGAATGGATGATTTCTGATGTCTTTCTTTTCTTACCTCTATTTCTCTTTCTTCTTTCTTTTTCCGCGTTATTGATTTCATGTCCTCTTCTTTCCTTTCCTTTTTCTTTAGAGAATGGATGATTGCTGATGTCTTTCTTTTCTTACCTCAATTTCTCTTTCTTTTTCCCCGTTATTGATTTCATGTTGTCTTCTTTACTTTCCTTTTTTTTTAGAGAATGGATGATTTCTGATGTCTTTCTTTTCTTAACTCTATTTCTCTTTCTTCTTTCTTTCTCCCCGTTATTGATTTCATGTCCTCTTCTTTCCTTTCCTTTTTCTTTAGAGAATGGATGATTTCTGATGTCTTTCTTTTCTTACCTCTATTTCTCTTTCTTCTTTCTTTTTCCCCGTTATTGATTTGTTATCCTATTTTTTCCTTTCCTGTTTCTTTAGAGAATTTATGATTTCTGATGTCTTTCTTTTTTTACCTCTATTTCTCTTTCTTCTTTCTTTTTCCCCGTTATTGATTTCATGTCCTCTTCTTTCCTTTCCTTTTTCTTTAGAGAATGGATGATTGCTGATGCCTTTCTTTTCTTACCTCTATTTCTCTTTCTTCTTTCTTTTTCCCCGTTATTGATTTCATGTCCTCTTCTTTCCTTTCCTTTTTCTTTAGAGAATGGATGATTGCTGATGCCTTTCTTTTCTTACCTCTATTTCTCTTACTTCTTTCTTTTTCCCCGTTATTTATTTCATGTCCTCTTCTTTCCTTTCCTTTTTCTTTAGAGAATGGATGATTGCTGATGCCTTTCTTTTCTTACCTCTATTTCTCTTTCTTCTTTCTTTTTCCCCGTTATTGATTTCATGTCCTCTTCTTTCCTTTCCTTTTTCTTTAGAGAATGGATGATTTCTGATGTCTTTCTTTTCTTACCTCTATTTCTCTTTCTTCTTTCTTTTTCCCCGATATTGATTTCATGTCCTCTTCTTTCCTTTCCTTTTTCTTTAGAGAATGGATGATTGCTGATGCCTTTCTTTTCTTACCTCTATTTCTCTTTCTTCTTTCTTTTTCCCCGTTATTGATTTCATGTCCTCTTCTTTCCTTTCCTTTTTCTTTAGAGAATGGATGATTTCTGATGTCTTTCTTTTCTTACCTCTATTTCTCTTTCTTCTTTCTTTTTCCCCGTTATTGATTTCATGTCCTCTTCTTTCCTTTCCTTTTTCTTTAGAGAATGGATAATTTCTGATGTCTTTCTTTTCTTACCTCTATTTCTCTTTCTTCTTTCTTTTTCCCCGTTATTGATTTCATGTCCTCTTCTTTCCTTTCCTTTTTCTTTAGAGAATGGATGATTTCTGATGTCTTTCTTTTCTTACCTCTATTTCTCTTTCTTCTTTCTTTTTCCCCGTTATTGATTTCATGTCCTCTTCTTTCCTTTCCTTTTTCTTTAGAGAATGGATGATTTCTGATGTCTTTCTTTTCTTACCTCTATTTCTCTTTCTTCTTTCTTTTTCCCCGATATTGATTTCATGTCCTCTTCTTTCCTTTCCTTTTTCTTTAGAGAATGGATGATTTCTGATGTCTTTCTTTTCTTACCTCTATTTCTCTTTCTTCTTTCTTTTTCCCCGTTATTAATTTCATGTCGTCTTCTTTCATTTCCTTTTTCTTTAGAGAATGGATGATTTCTGATGTCTTTCTTTTCTTACCTCTATTTCTCTTTCTTCTTTCTTTTTCCCCGATATTGATTTCATGTCCTCTTCTTTCCTTTCCTTTTTCTTTAGAGAATGGATGATTTCTGATGTCTTTCTTTCCTTACCTCTATTTCTCTTTCTTCTTTCTTTTTCCCCGATATTGATTTCATGTCCTCTTCTTTCCTTTCCTTTTTCTTTAGAGAATGGATGATTTCTGATGTCTTTCTTTTCTTACCTCTATTTCTCTTTCTTCTTTCTTTTTCCCCGTTATTAATTTCATGTCGTCTTCTTTCATTTCCTTTTTCTTTAGAGAATGGATGATTTCTGATGTCTTTCTTTTCTTACCTCTATTTCTCTTTCTTCTTTCTTTTTCCCCGTTATTGATTTCATGTCCTCTTCTTTCCTTTCCTTTTTCTTTAGAGAATGGATGATTTCTGATGACTTTCTTTTCTTACCTCTATTTCTCTTTCTTCTTTCTTTTTCCCTGTTATTATTTTCATGTCCTCTTCTTTCCATTCCTTTTTCTTTAGAGAATGGATGATTTCTGATGTCTTTCTTTTCTTACCTCTATTTCTCTTTCTTCTTGCTTTTTCCCCGTTATTGATTTCATGTCCTCTTCTTTCCTTTCCTTTTTCTTTAGAGAATGGATGATTTCTGATGTCTTTCTTTTCTTACCTCTATTTCTCTTTCTTCTTTCTTTTTCCCCGTTATTAATTTCATGTCCTCTTCTTTCCTTTCCTTTTTCTTTAGAGAATGGATGATTTCTGATGTCTTTCTTTTCTTACCTCTATTTCTCTTTCTTCTTTCTTTTTCCCCGTTATTAATTTCATGTCCTCTTCTTTCCTTTCCTTTTTCTTTAGAGAATGGATGATTTCTGATGTCTTTCTTTTCTTACCTCTATTTCTCTTTCTTCTTTCTTTTTCCCCTTTATTAATTTCATGTCCTCTTCTTTCCTTTCCTTTTTCTTTAGAGAATGGATGATTTCTGATGTCTTTCTTTTCTTACCTCTATTTCTCTTTCTTCTTTCTTTTTCCCCGTTATTAATTTCATGTCGTCTTCTTTCCTTTCCTTTTTCTTTAGAGAATGGATGATTTCTGATGACTTTCTTTTCTTACCTCTATTTCTCTTTCTTCTTTCTTTTTCCCCGTTATTAATTTCATGTCCTCTTCTTTCCTTTCCTTTTTCTTTAGAGAATGGATGATTTCTGATGTCTTTCTTTTCTTACCTCTATTTCTCTTTCTTCTTTCTTTTTCCCCGTTATTAATTTCATGTCGTCTTCTTTCCTTTCCTTTTTCTTTAGAGAATAGATGATTTCTGATGTCTTTCTTTTCTTACCTCTATTTCTCTTTCTTCTTTCTTTTTCCCCGTTATTAATTTCATGTCGTCTTCTTTCCTTTCCTTTTTCTTTAGAGAATGGATGATTTCTGATGTCTTTCTTTTCTTACCTCTATTTCTCTTTCTTCTTTCTTTTTCCCCGTTATTGATTTCATGTCCTCTTCTTTCCTTTCCTTTTTCTTTAGAGAATGGATGATTTCTGATGTCTTTCTTTTCTTACCTCTATTTCTCTTTCTTCTTTCTTTTTCCCCGTTATTGATTTCATGTCGTCTTCTTTCCTTTCCTTTTTCTTTAGAGAATGGATGATTTCTGATGTCTTTCTTTTCTTACCTCTATTTCTCTTTCTTCTTTCTTTTTCCCTGTTATTAATTTCATGTCCTCTTCTTTCCTTTCCTTTTTCTTTAGAGAATGGATGATTTCTGATGTCTTTCTTTTCTTACCTCTATTTCTCTTTCTTCTTTCTTTTTCACCGTTATTGATTTCATGTCCTCTTCTTTCCTTTCCTTTTTCTTTAGAGAATGGATGATTTCTGATGTCTTTCTTTTCTTACCTCTATTTCTCTTTCTTCTTGCTTTTTCCCCGTTATTAATTTCATGTCCTCTTCTTTCCTTTCCTTTTTCTTTAGAGAATGGATGATTTCTGATGTCTTTCTTTTCTTACCTCTATTTCTCTTTCTTCTTTCTTTTTCCCCGTTATTGATTTCATGTCCTCTTCTTTCCTTTCCTTTTTCTTTAGAGAATGGATGATTTCTGATGTCTTTCTTTTCTTACCTCTATTTCTCTTTCTTCTTTCTTTTTCCCTGTTATTAATTTCATGTCCTCTTCTTTCCTTTCCTTTTTCTTTAGAGAATGGATGATTTCTGATGTCTTTCTTTTCTTACCTCTATTTCTCTTTCTTCTTTCTTTTTCCCCGTTATTGATTTCATCTCCTCTTCTTTCCTTTCCTTTTTCTTTAGAGAATGGATGATTTCTGATGTCTTTCTTTTCTTACCTCTATTTCTCTTTCTTCTTTCTTTTTCCCTGTTATTAATTTCATGTCCTCTTCTTTCCTTTCCTTTTTCTTTAGAGAATGGATGATTTCTGATGTCTTTCTTTTCTTACCTCTATTTCTCTTTCTTCTTTCTTTTTCCCCGTTATTGATTTCATGTCCTCTTCTTTCCTTTCCTTTTTCTTTAGAGAATGGATAATTTCTGATGTCTTTCTTTTCTTACCTCTATTTCTCTTTCTTCTTTCTTTTTCCCCGTTATTGATTTCATGTCCTCTTCTTTCCTTTCCTTTTTCTTTAGAGAATGGATGATTTCTCATGTCTTTCTTTTCTTACCTCTATTTCTCTTTCTTCTTTCTTTTTCCCCGTTATTGATTTCATGTCCTCTTCTTTCCTTTCCTTTTTCTTTAGAGAATGGATGATTTCTGATGTCTTTCTTTTCTTACCTCTATTTCTCTTTCTTCTTTCTTTTTCCCCGATATTGATTTCATGTCCTCTTCTTTCCTTTCCTTTTTCTTTAGAGAATGGATGATTTCTGATGTCTTTCTTTTCTTACCTCTATTTCTCTTTCTTCTTTCTTTTTCCCCGTTATTAATTTCATGTCGTCTTCTTTCATTTCCTTTTTCTTTAGAGAATGGATGATTTCTGATGTCTTTCTTTTCTTACCTCTATTTCTCTTTCTTCTTTCTTTTTCCCCGATATTGATTTCATGTCCTCTTCTTTCCTTTCCTTTTTCTTTAGAGAATGGATGATTTCTGATGTCTTTCTTTCCTTACCTCTATTTCTCTTTCTTCTTTCTTTTTCCCCGATATTGATTTCATGTCCTCTTCTTTCCTTTCCTTTTTCTTTAGAGAATGGATGATTTCTGATGTCTTTCTTTTCTTACCTCTATTTCTCTTTCTTCTTTCTTTTTCCCCGTTATTAATTTCATGTCGTCTTCTTTCATTTCCTTTTTCTTTAGAGAATGGATGATTTCTGATGTCTTTCTTTTCTTACCTCTATTTCTCTTTCTTCTTTCTTTTTCCCCGTTATTGATTTCATGTCCTCTTCTTTCCTTTCCTTTTTCTTTAGAGAATGGATGATTTCTGATGACTTTCTTTTCTTACCTCTATTTCTCTTTCTTCTTTCTTTTTCCCTGTTATTATTTTCATGTCCTCTTCTTTCCATTCCTTTTTCTTTAGAGAATGGATGATTTCTGATGTCTTTCTTTTCTTACCTCTATTTCTCTTTCTTCTTGCTTTTTCCCCGTTATTGATTTCATGTCCTCTTCTTTCCTTTCCTTTTTCTTTAGAGAATGGATGATTTCTGATGTCTTTCTTTTCTTACCTCTATTTCTCTTTCTTCTTTCTTTTTCCCCGTTATTAATTTCATGTCCTCTTCTTTCCTTTCCTTTTTCTTTAGAGAATGGATGATTTCTGATGTCTTTCTTTTCTTACCTCTATTTCTCTTTCTTCTTTCTTTTTCCCCGTTATTAATTTCATGTCCTCTTCTTTCCTTTCCTTTTTCTTTAGAGAATGGATGATTTCTGATGTCTTTCTTTTCTTACCTCTATTTCTCTTTCTTCTTTCTTTTTCCCCTTTATTAATTTCATGTCCTCTTCTTTCCTTTCCTTTTTCTTTAGAGAATGGATGATTTCTGATGTCTTTCTTTTCTTACCTCTATTTCTCTTTCTTCTTTCTTTTTCCCCGTTATTAATTTCATGTCGTCTTCTTTCCTTTCCTTTTTCTTTAGAGAATGGATGATTTCTGATGACTTTCTTTTCTTACCTCTATTTCTCTTTCTTCTTTCTTTTTCCCCGTTATTAATTTCATGTCCTCTTCTTTCCTTTCCTTTTTCTTTAGAGAATGGATGATTTCTGATGTCTTTCTTTTCTTACCTCTATTTCTCTTTCTTCTTTCTTTTTCCCCGTTATTAATTTCATGTCGTCTTCTTTCCTTTCCTTTTTCTTTAGAGAATAGATGATTTCTGATGTCTTTCTTTTCTTACCTCTATTTCTCTTTCTTCTTTCTTTTTCCCCGTTATTAATTTCATGTCGTCTTCTTTCCTTTCCTTTTTCTTTAGAGAATGGATGATTTCTGATGTCTTTCTTTTCTTACCTCTATTTCTCTTTCTTCTTTCTTTTTCCCCGTTATTGATTTCATGTCCTCTTCTTTCCTTTCCTTTTTCTTTAGAGAATGGATGATTTCTGATGTCTTTCTTTTCTTACCTCTATTTCTCTTTCTTCTTTCTTTTTCCCCGTTATTGATTTCATGTCGTCTTCTTTCCTTTCCTTTTTCTTTAGAGAATGGATGATTTCTGATGTCTTTCTTTTCTTACCTCTATTTCTCTTTCTTCTTTCTTTTTCCCTGTTATTAATTTCATGTCCTCTTCTTTCCTTTCCTTTTTCTTTAGAGAATGGATGATTTCTGATGTCTTTCTTTTCTTACCTCTATTTCTCTTTCTTCTTTCTTTTTCACCGTTATTGATTTCATGTCCTCTTCTTTCCTTTCCTTTTTCTTTAGAGAATGGATGATTTCTGATGTCTTTCTTTTCTTACCTCTATTTCTCTTTCTTCTTGCTTTTTCCCCGTTATTAATTTCATGTCCTCTTCTTTCCTTTCCTTTTTCTTTAGAGAATGGATGATTTCTGATGTCTTTCTTTTCTTACCTCTATTTCTCTTTCTTCTTTCTTTTTCCCCGTTATTGATTTCATGTCCTCTTCTTTCCTTTCCTTTTTCTTTAGAGAATGGATGATTTCTGATGTCTTTCTTTTCTTACCTCTATTTCTCTTTCTTCTTTCTTTTTCCCCGTTATTGATTTCATGTCCTCTTCTTTCCTTTCCTTTTTCTTTAGAGAATGGATGATTTCTGATGTCTTTCTTTTCTTACCTCTATTTCTCTTTCTTCTTTCTTTTTCCCTGTTATTAATTTCATGTCCTCTTCTTTCCTTTCCTTTTTCTTTAGAGAATGGATGATTTCTGATGTCTTTCTTTTCTTACCTCTATTTCTCTTTCTTCTTTCTTTTTCCCCGTTATTGATTTCATCTCCTCTTCTTTCCTTTCCTTTTTCTTTAGAGAATGGATGATTTCTGATGTCTTTCTTTTCTTACCTCTATTTCTCTTTCTTCTTTCTTTTTCCCTGTTATTAATTTCATGTCCTCTTCTTTCCTTTCCTTTTTCTTTAGAGAATGGATGATTTCTGATGTCTTTCTTTTCTTACCTCTATTTCTCTTTCTTCTTTCTTTTTCCCCGTTATTGATTTCATGTCCTCTTCTTTCCTTTCCTTTTTCTTTAGAGAATGGATGATTGCTGATGTCTTTCTTTTCTTACCTCAATTTCTCTTTCTTTTTCCCCGTTATTGATTTCATGTCGTCTTCATTACTTTCCTTTTTTTTTAGAGAATGGATGATTTCTGATGTCTTTCTCTCTTAACTCTATTTCTCTTTCTTCTTTCTTTTTCCCCGTTATTGATTTCATGTCCTCTTCTTTCTTTTCCTTTTTCTTTAGAGAATGGATGATTTCTGATGTCTTTCTTTTCTTACCTCTATTTCTCTTTCTTCTTTCTTTTTCCCCGTTATTGATTTGTTATCCTATTTTTTCCTTTCCTTTTTCTTTAGAGAATGGATGATTGCTGATGTCTTTCTTTTCTTACCTCTATTTCTCTTTCTTCTTTCTTTTTTTCCCCGTTATTAATTTCAAGTTCTCTTCTTTCCTTTCCTTTTTCTTTAGAGAATGGATGATTTCTGATGTCTTTATTTTCTTACCTCTATTTCTCTTTCTTCTTGCTTTTTCCCCGTTATTAATTTCATGTCCTCTTCTTTCCTTTCCTTTTTCTTTAGAGAATGGATGATTTCTGATGTCTTTCTTTTCTTACCTCTATTTCTCTTTCTTCTTTCTTTTTCCCCGTTATTGATTTCATGTCCTCTTCTTTCCTTTCCTTTTTCTTTAGAGAATGGATGATTTCTGATGTCTTTCTTTTCTTACCTCTATTTCTCTTTCTTCTTTCTTTTTCCCCGTTATTGATTTCATGTCCTCTTCTTTCCTTTCCTTTTTCTTTAGAGAATGGATGATTTCTGATGTCTTTCTTTTCTTACCTCTATTTCTCTTTCTTCTTTCTTTTTCCCCGTTATTGATTTCATGTCCTCTTCTTTCCTTTCCTTTTTCTTTAGAGAATGGATGATTTCTGATGTCTTTCTTTTCTTACCTCTATTTCTCTTTCTTCTTTCTTTTTCCCCGTTATTGATTTCATGTCGTCTTCTTTCCTTTCCTTTTTCTTTAGAGAATGGATGATTTCTGATGTCTTTCTTTTCTTACCTCTATTTCTCTTTCTTCATTCTTTTTCCCTGTTATTAATTTCATGTCCTCTTCTTTCCTTTCCTTTTTCTTTAGAGAATGGATGATTTCTGATGTCTTTCTTTTCTTACCTCTATTTCTCTTTCTTCTTTCTTTTTCCCCGTTATTGATTTCATGTCCTCTTCTTTCCTTTCCTTTTTCTTTAGAGAATGGATGATTTCTGATGTCTTTCTTTTCTTACCTCTATTTCTCTTTCTTCTTGCTTTTTCCCCGTTATTAATTTCATGTCCTCTTCTTTCCTTTCCTTTTTCTTTAGAGAATGGATGATTTCTGATGTCTTTCTTTTCTTACCTCTATTTCTCTTTCTTCTTTCATTTTCCCCGTTATTGATTTCATGTCCTCTTCTTTCCTTTCCTTTTTCTTTAGAGAATGGATGATTTCTGATGTCTTTCTTTTCTTACCTCTATTTCTCTTTCTTCTTGCTTTTTCACCGTTATTAATTTCATGTCCTCTTCTTTCCTTTCCTTTTTCTTTAGAGAATGGATGATTTCTGATGTCTTTCTTTTCTTACCTCTATTTCTCTTTCTTCTTTCTTTTTCCCCGTTATTGATTTCATGTCCTCTTCTTTCCTTTCCTTTTTCTTTAGAGAATGGATGATTTCTGATGTCTTTCTTTTCTTACCTCTATTTCTCTTTCTTCTTTCTTTTTCCCTGTTATTAATTTCATGTCCTCTTCTTTCCTTTCCTTTTTCTTTAGAGAATGGATTATTTCTGATGTCTTTCTTTTCTTACCTCTATTTCTCTTTCTTCTTTCTTTTTCCCCGTTATTGATTTCATGTCCTCTTCTTTCCTTTCCTTTTTCTTTAGAGAATGGATGATTTCTGATGTCTTTCTTTTCTTACCTCTATTTCTCTTTCTTCTTTCTTTTTCCCTGTTATTAATTTCATGTCCTCTTCTTTCCTTTCCTTTTTCTTTAGAGAATGGATGATTTCTGATGTCTTTCTTTTCTTACCTCTATTTCTCTTTCTTCTTTCTTTTTCCCCGTTATTGATTTCATGTCCTCTTCTTTCCTTTCCTTTTTCTTTAGAGAATGGATGATTGCTGATGTCTTTCTTTTCTTACCTCAATTTCTCTTTCTTTTTCCCCGTTATTGATTTCATGTCGTCTTCATTACTTTCCTTTTTTTTTAGAGAATGGATGATTTCTGATGTCTTTCTTTCTTAACTCTATTTCTCTTTCTTCTTTCTTTTTCCCCGTTATTGATTTCATGTCCTCTTCTTTCCTTTCCTTTTTCTTTAGAGAATGGATGATTTCTGATGTCTTTCTTTTCTTACCTCTATTTCTCTTTCTTCTTTCTTTTTCCCCGTTATTGATTTGTTATCCTATTTTTTCCTTTCCTTTTTCTTTAGAGAATGGATGATTGCTGATGTCTTTCTTTTCTTACCTCTATTTCTCTTTCTTCTTTCTTTTTTTCCCCGTTATTAATTTCAAGTTCTCTTCTTTCCTTTCCTTTTTCTTTAGAGAATGGATGATTTCTGATGTCTTTATTTTCTTACCTCTATTTCTCTTTCTTCTTTCTTTTTCCCCGTTATTAATTTCATGTCCTCTTCTTTCCTTTCCTTTTTCTTTAGAGAATGGATGATTGCTGATGCCTTTCTTTTCTTACCTCTATTTCTCTTTCTTCTTTCTTTTTCCCCGTTATTAATTTCAAGTTCTCTTCTTTCCTTTCCTTTTTCTTTAGAGAATGGATAATTTCTGATGTCTTTCTTTTCTTACCTCTATTTCTCTTTCTTCTTTCTTTTTCCCTGTTATTAATTTCATGTCCTCTTCTTTCCTTTCCTTTTTCTTTAGAGAATGGATGATTTCTGATGTCTTTCTTTTCTTACCTCTATTTCTCTTTCTTCTTTCTTTTTCCCCGTTATTGATTTCATGTCCTCTTCTTTCCTTTCCTTTTTCTTTAGAGAATGGATGATTGCTGATGTCTTTCTTTTCTTACCTCAATTTCTCTTTCTTTTTCCCCGTTATTGATTTCATGTCGTCTTCATTACTTTCCTTTTTTTTTAGAGAATGGATGATTTCTGATGTCTTTCTTTCTTAACTCTATTTCTCTTTCTTCTTTCTTTTTCCCCGTTAGTGATTTCATGTCCTCTTCTTTCCTTTCCTTTTTCTTTAGAGAATGGATGATTTCTGATGTCTTTCTTTTCTTACCTCTATTTCTCTTTCTTCTTTCTTTTTCCCCGTTATTGATTTGTTATCCTATTTTTTCCTTTCCTTTTTCTTTAGAGAATGGATGATTGCTGATGTCTTTCTTTTCTTACCTCTATTTCTCTTTCTTCTTTCTTTTTTTCCCCGTTATTAATTTCAAGTTCTCTTCTTTCCTTTCCTTTTTCTTTAGAGAATGGATGATTTCTGATGTCTTTATTTTCTTACCTCTATTTCTCTTTCTTCTTTCTTTTTCCCCGTTATTAATTTCATGTCCTCTTCTTTCCTTTCCTTTTTCTTTAGAGAATGGATGATTGCTGATGCCTTTCTTTTCTTACCTCTATTTCTCTTTCTTCTTTCTTTTTCCCCGTTATTAATTTCAAGTTCTCTTCTTTCCTTTCCTTTTTCTTTAGAGAATGGATAATTTCTGATGTCTTTCTTTTCTTACCTCTATTTCTCTTTCTTCTTTCTTTTTCCCCGTTATTGATTTCATGTCCTCTTCTTTCCTTTCCTTTTTCTTTAGAGAATGGATGATTTCTGATGTCTTTCTTTTCTTTCCTCTATTTCTCTTTCTTCTTTCTTTTTCCCCGTTATTAATTTCAAGTTCTCTTCTTTCCTTTCCTTTTTCTTTAGAGAATGGATGATTTCTGATGTCTTTCTTTTCTTACCTCTATTTCTCTTTCTTCTTTCTTTTTCCCCGTTATTGATTTGATATCCTCTTTTTTCCTTTCCTTTTTCTTTAGAGAATGGATGATTTCTGATGTCTTTCTTTTCTTACCTCTATTTCTCTTTCTTCTTTCTTTTTCCCCGTTATTGATTTGTTATCCTCTTTTTTCCTTTCCTTTTTCTTTAGAGAATGGATGATTTCTGATGTCTTTCTTTTCTTACCTCTATTTCTCTTTCTTCTTTCTTTTTCCCCGTTATTGATTTCATGTCCTCTTCTTTCCTTTCCTTTTTCTTTAGAGAATGGATGATTTCTGATGTCTTTCTTTTCTTACCTCTATTTCTCTTTCTTCTTTCTTTTTCCCCGTTATTAATTTCAAGTTCTCTTCTTTCCTTTCCTTTTTCTTTAGAGAATGGATGATTTCTGATGTCTTTCTTTTCTTACCTCTATTTCTCTTTCTTCTTTCTTTTTCCCCGTTATTGATTTGATATCCTCTTTTTTCCTTTCATTTTTCTTTAGAGAATGGATGATTTCTGATGTCTTTCTTTTCTTACCTCTATTTCTCTTTCTTCTTTCTTTTTCCCCGTTATTGATTTGATATCCTCTTTTTTCCTTTCCTTTTTCTTTAGAGAATGGATGATTTCTGATGTCTTCCTTTTCTTACCTCTATTTCTCTTTCTTCTTTCTTTTTCCCCGTTATTGATTTGTTATCCTCTTTTTTCCTTTCCTTTTTCTTTAGAGAATGGATGATTTCTGATGTCTTTCTTTTCTTAACTCTATTTCTCTTTCTTCTTTCTTTTTCCCCGTTATTGATTTCATGTCCTCTTCTTTCCTTTCCTTTTTCTTTAGAGAATGGATGATTTCTGATGTCTTTCTTATCTTACCTCTATTTCTCTTTCTTCTTTCTTTTTCCCCGTTATTGATTTCATGTCCTCTTCTTTCCTTTCCTTTTTCTTTAGAGAATGGATGATTTCTTTTGTCTTTCTTTTCTTACCTCTATTTCTCTTTCTTCTTTCTTTTTCCCCGTTATTGATTTCATGTCCTCTTCTTTCCTTTCCTTTTTCTTTAGAGAATGGATGATTTCTGATGTCTTTCTTTTCTTACCTCTATTTCTCTTTCTTTTTCCCCGTTATTGATTTCATGTCGTCTTCATTACTTTCCTTTTTTTTTAGAGAATGGATGATTTCTGATGTCTTTCTCTCTTAACTCTATTTCTCTTTCTTCTTTCTTTTTCCCCGTTATTGATTTCATGTCCTCTTCTTTCTTTTCCTTTTTCTTTAGAGAATGGATGATTTCTGATGTCTTTCTTTTCTTACCTCTATTTCTCTTTCTTCTTTCTTTTTCCCCGTTATTGATTTGTTATCCTATTTTTTCCTTTCCTTTTTCTTTAGAGAATGGATGATTGCTGATGTCTTTCTTTTCTTACCTCTATTTCTCTTTCTTCTTTCTTTTTTTCCCCGTTATTAATTTCAAGTTCTCTTCTTTCCTTTCCTTTTTCTTTAGAGAATGGATGATTTCTGATGTCTTTATTTTCTTACCTCTATTTCTCTTTCTTCTTGCTTTTTCCCCGTTATTAATTTCATGTCCTCTTCTTTCCTTTCCTTTTTCTTTAGAGAATGGATGATTTCTGATGTCTTTCTTTTCTTACCTCTATTTCTCTTTCTTCTTTCTTTTTCCCCGTTATTGATTTCATGTCCTCTTCTTTCCTTTCCTTTTTCTTTAGAGAATGGATGATTTCTGATGTCTTTCTTTTCTTACCTCTATTTCTCTTTCTTCTTTCTTTTTCCCCGTTATTGATTTCATGTCCTCTTCTTTCCTTTCCTTTTTCTTTAGAGAATGGATGATTTCTGATGTCTTTCTTTTCTTACCTCTATTTCTCTTTCTTCTTTCTTTTTCCCCGTTATTGATTTCATGTCCTCTTCTTTCCTTTCCTTTTTCTTTAGAGAATGGATGATTTCTGATGTCTTTCTTTTCTTACCTCTATTTCTCTTTCTTCTTTCTTTTTCCCCGTTATTGATTTCATGTCGTCTTCTTTCCTTTCCTTTTTCTTTAGAGAATGGATGATTTCTGATGTCTTTCTTTTCTTACCTCTATTTCTCTTTCTTCATTCTTTTTCCCTGTTATTAATTTCATGTCCTCTTCTTTCCTTTCCTTTTTCTTTAGAGAATGGATGATTTCTGATGTCTTTCTTTTCTTACCTCTATTTCTCTTTCTTCTTTCTTTTTCCCCGTTATTGATTTCATGTCCTCTTCTTTCCTTTCCTTTTTCTTTAGAGAATGGATGATTTCTGATGTCTTTCTTTTCTTACCTCTATTTCTCTTTCTTCTTGCTTTTTCCCCGTTATTAATTTCATGTCCTCTTCTTTCCTTTCCTTTTTCTTTAGAGAATGGATGATTTCTGATGTCTTTCTTTTCTTACCTCTATTTCTCTTTCTTCTTTCATTTTCCCCGTTATTGATTTCATGTCCTCTTCTTTCCTTTCCTTTTTCTTTAGAGAATGGATGATTTCTGATGTCTTTCTTTTCTTACCTCTATTTCTCTTTCTTCTTGCTTTTTCACCGTTATTAATTTCATGTCCTCTTCTTTCCTTTCCTTTTTCTTTAGAGAATGGATGATTTCTGATGTCTTTCTTTTCTTACCTCTATTTCTCTTTCTTCTTTCTTTTTCCCCGTTATTGATTTCATGTCCTCTTCTTTCCTTTCCTTTTTCTTTAGAGAATGGATGATTTCTGATGTCTTTCTTTTCTTACCTCTATTTCTCTTTCTTCTTTCTTTTTCCCTGTTATTAATTTCATGTCCTCTTCTTTCCTTTCCTTTTTCTTTAGAGAATGGATTATTTCTGATGTCTTTCTTTTCTTACCTCTATTTCTCTTTCTTCTTTCTTTTTCCCCGTTATTGATTTCATGTCCTCTTCTTTCCTTTCCTTTTTCTTTAGAGAATGGATGATTTCTGATGTCTTTCTTTTCTTACCTCTATTTCTCTTTCTTCTTTCTTTTTCCCTGTTATTAATTTCATGTCCTCTTCTTTCCTTTCCTTTTTCTTTAGAGAATGGATGATTTCTGATGTCTTTCTTTTCTTACCTCTATTTCTCTTTCTTCTTTCTTTTTCCCCGTTATTGATTTCATGTCCTCTTCTTTCCTTTCCTTTTTCTTTAGAGAATGGATGATTGCTGATGTCTTTCTTTTCTTACCTCAATTTCTCTTTCTTTTTCCCCGTTATTGATTTCATGTCGTCTTCATTACTTTCCTTTTTTTTTAGAGAATGGATGATTTCTGATGTCTTTCTTTCTTAACTCTATTTCTCTTTCTTCTTTCTTTTTCCCCGTTATTGATTTCATGTCCTCTTCTTTCCTTTCCTTTTTCTTTAGAGAATGGATGATTTCTGATGTCTTTCTTTTCTTACCTCTATTTCTCTTTCTTCTTTCTTTTTCCCCGTTATTGATTTTTTATCCTATTTTTTCCTTTCCTTTTTCTTTAGAGAATGGATGATTGCTGATGTCTTTCTTTTCTTACCTCTATTTCTCTTTCTTCTTTCTTTTTTTCCCCGTTATTAATTTCAAGTTCTCTTCTTTCCTTTCCTTTTTCTTTAGAGAATGGATGATTTCTGATGTCTTTATTTTCTTACCTCTATTTCTCTTTCTTCTTTCTTTTTCCCCGTTATTAATTTCATGTCCTCTTCTTTCCTTTCCTTTTTCTTTAGAGAATGGATGATTGCTGATGCCTTTCTTTTCTTACCTCTATTTCTCTTTCTTCTTTCTTTTTCCCCGTTATTAATTTCAAGTTCTCTTCTTTCCTTTCCTTTTTCTTTAGAGAATGGATAATTTCTGATGTCTTTCTTTTCTTACCTCTATTTCTCTTTCTTCTTTCTTTTTCCCTGTTATTAATTTCATGTCCTCTTCTTTCCTTTCCTTTTTCTTTAGAGAATGGATGATTTCTGATGTCTTTCTTTTCTTACCTCTATTTCTCTTTCTTCTTTCTTTTTCCCCGTTATTGATTTCATGTCCTCTTCTTTCCTTTCCTTTTTCTTTAGAGAATGGATGATTGCTGATGTCTTTCTTTTCTTACCTCAATTTCTCTTTCTTTTTCCCCGTTATTGATTTCATGTCGTCTTCATTACTTTCCTTTTTTTTTAGAGAATGGATGATTTCTGATGTCTTTCTTTCTTAACTCTATTTCTCTTTCTTCTTTCTTTTTCCCCGTTATTGATTTCATGTCCTCTTCTTTCCTTTCCTTTTTCTTTAGAGAATGGATGATTTCTGATGTCTTTCTTTTCTTACCTCTATTTCTCTTTCTTCTTTCTTTTTCCCCGTTATTGATTTGTTATCCTATTTTTTCCTTTCCTTTTTCTTTAGAGAATGGATGATTGCTGATGTCTTTCTTTTCTTACCTCTATTTCTCTTTCTTCTTTCTTTTTTTCCCCGTTATTAATTTCAAGTTCTCTTCTTTCCTTTCCTTTTTCTTTAGAGAATGGATGATTTCTGATGTCTTTATTTTCTTACCTCTATTTCTCTTTCTTCTTTCTTTTTCCCCGTTATTAATTTCATGTCCTCTTCTTTCCTTTCCTTTTTCTTTAGAGAATGGATGATTGCTGATGCCTTTCTTTTCTTACCTCTATTTCTCTTTCTTCTTTCTTTTTCCCCGTTATTAATTTCAAGTTCTCTTCTTTCCTTTCCTTTTTCTTTAGAGAATGGATAATTTCTGATGTCTTTCTTTTCTTACCTCTATTTCTCTTTCTTCTTTCTTTTTCCCCGTTATTGATTTCATGTCCTCTTCTTTCCTTTCCTTTTTCTTTAGAGAATGGATGATTTCTGATGTCTTTCTTTTCTTTCCTCTATTTCTCTTTCTTCTTTCTTTTTCCCCGTTATTAATTTCAAGTTCTCTTCTTTCCTTTCCTTTTTCTTTAGAGAATGGATGATTTCTGATGTCTTTCTTTTCTTACCTCTATTTCTCTTTCTTCTTTCTTTTTCCCCGTTATTGATTTGATATCCTCTTTTTTCCTTTCCTTTTTCATTAGAGAATGGATGATTTCTGATGTCTTTCTTTTCTTACCTCTATTTCTCTTTCTTCTTTCTTTTTCCCCGTTATTGATTTGTTATCCTCTTTTTTCCTTTCCTTTTTCTTTAGAGAATGGATGATTTCTGATGTCTTTCTTTTCTTACCTCTATTTCTCTTTCTTCTTTCTTTTTCCCCGTTATTGATTTCATGTCCTCTTCTTTCCTTTCCTTTTTCTTTAGAGAATGGATGATTTCTGATGTCTTTCTTTTCTTACCTCTATTTCTCTTTCTTCTTTCTTTTTCCCCGTTATTAATTTCAAGTTCTCTTCTTTCCTTTCCTTTTTCTTTAGAGAATGGATGATTTCTGATGTCTTTCTTTTCTTACCTCTATTTCTCTTTCTTCTTTCTTTTTCCCCGTTATTGATTTGATATCCTCTTTTTTCCTTTCATTTTTCTTTAGAGAATGGATGATTTCTGATGTCTTTCTTTTCTTACCTCTATTTCTCTTTCTTCTTTCTTTTTCCCCGTTATTGATTTGATATCCTCTTTTTTCCTTTCCTTTTTCTTTAGAGAATGGATGATTTCTGATGTCTTCCTTTTCTTACCTCTATTTCTCTTTCTTCTTTCTTTTTCCCCGTTATTGATTTGTTATCCTCTTTTTTCCTTTCCTTTTTCTTTAGAGAATGGATGATTTCTGATGTCTTTCTTTTCTTAACTCTATTTCTCTTTCTTCTTTCTTTTTCCCCGTTATTGATTTCATGTCCTCTTCTTTCCTTTCCTTTTTCTTTAGAGAATGGATGATTTCTGATGTCTTTCTTATCTTACCTCTATTTCTCTTTCTTCTTTCTTTTTCCCCGTTATTGATTTCATGTCCTCTTCTTTCCTTTCCTTTTTCTTTAGAGAATGGATGATTTCTTTTGTCTTTCTTTTCTTACCTCTATTTCTCTTTCTTCTTTCTTTTTCCCCGTTATTGATTTCATGTCCTCTTCTTTCCTTTCCTTTTTCTTTAGAGAATGGATGATTTCTGATGTCTTTCTTTTCTTACCTCTATTTCTCTTTCTTCTTTCTTTTTCCCTGTTATTAATTTCATGTCCTCTTCTTTCCTTTCCTTTTTCTTTAGAGAATGGATGATTTCTGATGTCTTTCTTTTCTTACCTCTATTTCTCTTTCTTCTTTCTTTTTCCCCGTTATTGATTTCATGTCCTCTTCTTTCCTTTCCTTTTTCTTTAGAGAATGGATGATTGCTGATGTCTTTCTTTTCTTACCTCAATTTCTCTTTCTTTTTCCCCGTTATTGATTTCATGTCGTCTTCATTACTTTCCTTTTTTTTTAGAGAATGGATGATTTCTGATGTCTTTCTTTCTTAACTCTATTTCTCTTTCTTCTTTCTTTTTCCCCGTTATTGATTTCATGTCCTCTTCTTTCCTTTCCTTTTTCTTTAGAGAATGGATGATTTCTGATGTCTTTCTTTTCTTACCTCTATTTCTCTTTCTTCTTTCTTTTTCCCCGTTATTGATTTGTTATCCTATTTTTTCCTTTCCTTTTTCTTTAGAGAATGGATGATTGCTGATGTCTTTCTTTTCTTACCTCTATTTCTCTTTCTTCTTTCTTTTTTTCCCCGTTATTAATTTCAAGTTCTCTTCTTTCCTTTCCTTTTTCTTTAGAGAATGGATGATTTCTGATGTCTTTATTTTCTTACCTCTATTTCTCTTTCTTCTTTCTTTTTCCCCGTTATTAATTTCATGTCCTCTTCTTTCCTTTCCTTTTTCTTTAGAGAATGGATGATTGCTGATGCCTTTCTTTTCTTACCTCTATTTCTCTTTCTTCTTTCTTTTTCCCCGTTATTAATTTCAAGTTCTCTTCTTTCCTTTCCTTTTTCTTTAGAGAATGGATAATTTCTGATGTCTTTCTTTTCTTACCTCTATTTCTCTTTCTTCTTTCTTTTTCCCTGTTATTAATTTCATGTCCTCTTCTTTCCTTTCCTTTTTCTTTAGAGAATGGATGATTTCTGATGTCTTTCTTTTCTTACCTCTATTTCTCTTTCTTCTTTCTTTTTCCCCGTTATTGATTTCATGTCCTCTTCTTTCCTTTCCTTTTTCTTTAGAGAATGGATGATTGCTGATGTCTTTCTTTTCTTACCTCAATTTCTCTTTCTTTTTCCCCGTTATTGATTTCATGTCGTCTTCATTACTTTCCTTTTTTTTTAGAGAATGGATGATTTCTGATGTCTTTCTTTCTTAACTCTATTTCTCTTTCTTCTTTCTTTTTCCCCGTTATTGATTTCATGTCCTCTTTTTTCCTTTCCTTTTTCTTTAGAGAATGGATGATTTCTGATGTCTTTCTTTTCTTACCTCTATTTCTCTTTCTTCTTTCTTTTTCCCCGTTATTGATTTGTTATCCTCTTTTTTCCTTTCCTTTTTCTTTAGAGAATGGATGATTTCTGATGTCTTTCTTTTCTTACCTCTATTTCTCTTTCTTCTTTCTTTTTCCCCGTTATTGATTTCATGTCCTCTTCTTTCCTTTCCTTTTTCTTTAGAGAATGGATGATTTCTGATGTCTTTCTTTTCTTACCTCTATTTCTCTTTCTTCTTTCTTTTTCCCCGTTATTAATTTCAAGTTCTCTTCTTTCCTTTCCTTTTTCTTTAGAGAATGGATGATTTCTGATGTCTTTCTTTTCTTACCTCTATTTCTCTTTCTTCTTTCTTTTTCCCCGTTATTGATTTGATATCCTCTTTTTTCCTTTCATTTTTCTTTAGAGAATGGATGATTTCTGATGTCTTTCTTTTCTTACCTCTATTTCTCTTTCTTCTTTCTTTTTCCCCGTTATTGATTTGATATCCTCTTTTTTCCTTTCCTTTTTCTTTAGAGAATGGATGATTTCTGATGTCTTCCTTTTCTTACCTCTATTTCTCTTTCTTCTTTCTTTTTCCCCGTTATTGATTTGTTATCCTCTTTTTTCCTTTCCTTTTTCTTTAGAGAATGGATGATTTCTGATGTCTTTCTTTTCTTAACTCTATTTCTCTTTCTTCTTTCTTTTTCCCCGTTATTGATTTCATGTCCTCTTCTTTCCTTTCCTTTTTCTTTAGAGAATGGATGATTTCTGATGTCTTTCTTATCTTACCTCTATTTCTCTTTCTTCTTTCTTTTTCCCCGTTATTGATTTCATGTCCTCTTCTTTCCTTTCCTTTTTCTTTAGAGAATGGATGATTTCTTTTGTCTTTCTTTTCTTACCTCTATTTCGCTTTCTTCTTTCTTTTTCCCTGTTATTGATTTCATGTCCTCTTCTTTCCTTTCCTTTTTCTTTAGAGAATGGATGATTTCTGATGTCTTTCTTTTCTTACCTCTATTTCTCTTTCTTCTTTCTGTTTCCCCGTTATTAATTTCAAGTTCTCTTCTTTCCTTTCCTGTTTCTTTAGAGAATGGATGATTTCTGATGTCTTTCTTTTCTTACCTCTATTTCTCTTTCTTCTTTCTTTTTCCCCGTTATTAATTTCATGTCCTCTTCTTTCCTTTCCTTTTTCTTTAGAGAATGGATGATTTCTGATGTCATTCTTTTCTTACCTCTATTTCTCTTTCTTCTTTCTTTTTCCCCTTTATTAATTTCATGTCCTCTTCTTTCCTTTCCTTTTTCTTTAGAGAATGGATGATTTCTGATGTCTTTCTTTTCTTACCTCTATTTCTCTTTCTTCTTTCTTTTTCCCCGTTATTGATATCATGTCCTCTTCTTTCCTTTCCTTTTTCTTTAGAGAATGGATGATTTCTGATGTCTTTCTTTTCTTACCTCTATTTCTCTTTCTTCTTTCTTTTTCCCCGTTATTGATTTGTTATCCTCTTTTTTCCTTTCCTTTTTCTTTAGAGAATGGATGATTTCTGATGTCTTTCTTTTCTTACCTCTATTTCTCTTTCTTCTTTCTTTTTCCCCGATATTGATTTCATGTCCTCTTCTTTCCTTTCCTTTTTCTTTAGAGAATGGATGATTTCTGATGTCTTTCTTTTCTTACCTCTATTTCTCTTTCTTCTTTCTTTTTCCCCGTTATTAATTTCATGTCGTCTTCTTTCATTTCCTTTTTCTTTAGAGAATGGATGATTTCTGATGTCTTTCTTTTCTTACCTCTATTTCTCTTTCTTCTTTCTTTTTCCCCGATATTGATTTCATGTCCTCTTCTTTCCTTTCCTTTTTCTTTAGAGAATGGATGATTTCTGATGTCTTTCTTTTCTTACCTCTATTTCTCTTTCTTCTTTCTTTTTCCCCGTTATTAATTTCATGTCCTCTTCTTTCCTATCCTTTTTCTTTAGAGAATGGATGATTTCTGATGTCTTTCTTTTCTTACCTCTATTTCTCTTTCTTCTTTATTTTTCCCCGTTATTAATTTCATGTCGTCTTCTTTCATTTCCTTTTTCTTTAGAGAATGGATGATTTCTGATGTCTTTCTTTTCTTACCTCTATTTCTCTTTCTTCTTTCTTTTTCCCCGTTATTGATTTCATGTCCTCTTCTTTCCTTTTCTTTTTCTTTAGAGAATGGATGATTTCTGATGACTTTCTTTTCTTACCTCTATTTCTCTTTCTTCTTTCTTTTTCCCTGTTATTATTTTCATGTCCTCTTCTTTCCATTCCTTTTTCTTTAGAGAATGGATGATTTCTGATGTCTTTCTTTTCTTACCTCTATTTCTCTTTCTTCTTACTTTTTCCCCGTTATTGATTTCATGTCCTCTTCTTTCCTTTCCTTTTTCTTTAGAGAATGGATGATTTCTGATGTCTTTCTTTTCTTACCTCTATTTCTCTTTCTTCTTTCTTTTTCCCCGTTATTAATTTCATGTCCTCTTCTTTCCTTTCCTTTTTCTTTAGAGAATGGATGATTTCTGATGTCTTTCTTTTCTTACCTCTATTTCTCTTTCTTCTTTCTTTTTCCCCGTTATTAATTTCATGTCCTCTTCTTTCCTTTCCTTTTTCTTTAGAGAATGGATGATTTCTGATGTCTTTCTTTTCTTACCTCTATTTCTCTTTCTTCTTTCTTTTTCCCCTTTATTAATTTCATGTTCTCTTCTTTCCTTTCCTTTTTCTTTAGAGAATGGATGATTTCTGATGTCTTTCTTTTCTTACCTCTATTTCTCTTTCTTCTTTCTTTTTCCCCGTTATTAATTTCATGTCGTCTTCTTTCCTTTCCTTTTTCTTTAGAGAATGGATGATTTCTGATGACTTTCTTTTCTTACCTCTATTTCCCTTTCTTCTTTCTTTTTCCCCGTTATTAATTTCATGTCCTCTTCTTTCCTTTCCTTTTTCTTTAGAGAATGGATGATTTCTGATGTCTTTCTTTTCTTACCTCTATTTCTCTTTCTTCTTTCTTTTTCCCCGTTATTAATTTCATGTCGTCTTCTTTCCTTTCCTTTTTCTTTAGAGAATGGATGATTTCTGATGTCTTTCTTTTCTTACCTCTATTTCTCTTTCTTCTTTCTTTTTCCCCGTTATTAATTTCATGTCGTATTCTTTCCTTTCCTTTTTCTTTAGAGAATGGATGATTTCTGATGTCTTTCTTTTCTTACCTCTATTTCTCTTTCTTCTTTCTTTTTCCCCGTTATTGATTTCATGTCCTCTTCTTTCCTTTCCTTTTTCTTTAGAGAATGGATGATTTCTGATGTCTTTCTTTTCTTACCTCTATTTCTCTTTCTTCTTTCTTTTTCCCCGTTATTGATTTCATGTCGTCTTCTTTCCTTTCCTTTTTCTTTAGAGAATGGATGATTTCTGATGTCTTTCTTTTCTTACCTCTATTTCTCTTTCTTCTTTCTTTTTCCCTGTTATTAATTTCATGTCCTCTTCTTTCCTTTCCTTTTTCTTTAGAGAATGGATGATTTCTGATGTCTTTCTTTTCTTACCTCTATTTCTCTTTCTTCTTTCTTTTTCCCCGTTATTGATTTCATGTCCTCTTCTTTCCTTTCCTTTTTCTTTAGAGAATGGATGATTTCTGATGTCTTTCTTTTCTTACCTCTATTTCTCTTTCTTCTTGCTTTTTCCCCGTTATTAATTTCATGTCCTCTTCTTTCCTTTCCTTTTTCTTTAGAGAATGGATGATTTCTGATGTCTTTCTTTTCTTACCTCTATTTCTCTTTCTTCTTTCTTTTTCCCCGTTATTGATTTCATGTCCGCTTCTTTCCTTTCCTTTTTCTTTAGAGAATGGATGATTTCTGATGTCTTTCTTTTCTTACCTCTATTTCTCTTTCTTCTTTCTTTTTCCCCGTTATTGATTTCATGTCCTCTTCTTTCCTTTCCTTTTTCTTTAGAGAATGGATGATTTCTGATGTCTTTCTTTTCTTACCTCTATTTCTCTTTCTTCTTTCTTTTTCCCCGTTATTGATTTCATGTCCTCTTCTTTCCTTTCCTTTTTTCTTTAGAGAATGTATGATTTCTGATGTCTTTCTTTTCTTACCTCTATTTCTCTTTCTTCTTTCTTTTTCCCCGTTATTGATATCATGTCCTCTTCTTTCCTTTCCTTTTTCTTTAGAGAATGGATGATTTCTGATGTCTTTCTTTTCTTACCTCTATTTCTCTTTCTTCTTTCTTTTTCCCCGTTATTGATTTGTTATCCTCTTTTTTCCTTTCCTTTTTCTTTAGAGAATGGATGATTTCTGATGTCTTTCTTTTCTTACCTCTATTTTTCTTTCTTCTTTCTTTTTCCCCGTTATTGATTTCATGTCCTCTTCTTTCCTTTCCTTTTTCTTTAGAGAATGGATGATTTCTGATGTCTTTCTTTTCTTACCTCTATTTCTCTTTCTTCTTTCTTTTTCCCCGTTATTGATTTCATGTCCTCTTCTTTCCTTTCCTTTTTCTTTAGAGAATGGATGATTTCTGATGTCTTTCTTTTCTTACCTCTATTTCTCTTTCTTCTTTCTTTTTCCCTGTTATTAATTTCATGTCCTCTTCTTTCCATTCCTTTTTCTTTAGAGAATGGATGATTTCTGATGTCTTTCTTTTCTTACCTCTATTTCTCTTTCTTCTTTCTTTTTCCCCGTTATTGATTTCATGTCCTCTTCTTTCCTTTCCTTTTTCTTTAGAGAATGGATGATTGCTGATGTCTTTCTTTTCTTACCTCAATTTCTCTTTCTTATTCCCCGTTATTGATTTCATGTCGTCTTCATTACTTTCCTTTTTTTTTAGAGAATGGATGATTTCTGATGTCTTTCTTTCTTAACTCTATTTCTCTTTCTTCATTCTTTTTCCCCGTTATTGATTTCATGTCCTCTTCTTTCCTTTCCTTTTTCTTTAGAGAATGGATGATTTCTGATGTCTTTCTTTTCTTACCTCTATTTCTCTTTCTTCTTTCTTTTTCCCCGTTATTGATTTGTTATCCTATTTTTTCCTTTCCTTTTTCTTTAGAGAATGGATGATTGCTGATGTCTTTCTTTTCTTACCTCTATTTCTCTTTCTTCTTTCTTTTTTTCCCCGTTATTAATTTCAAGTTCTCTTCTTTCCTTTCCTTTTTCTTTAGAGAATGGATGATTTCTGATGTCTTTATTTTCTTACCTCTATTTCTCTTTCTTCTTGCTTTTTCCCCGTTATTAATTTCATGTCCTCTTCTTTCCTTTCCTTTTTCTTTAGAGAATGGATGATTTCTGATGTCTTTCTTTTCTTACCTCTATTTCTCTTTCTTCTTTCTTTTTCCCCGTTATTGATTTCATGTCCTCTTCTTTCCTTTCCTTTTTCTTTAGAAAATGGATGATTTCTGATGTCTTTCTTTTCTTACCTCTATTTCTCTTTCTTCTTTCTTTTTCCCCGTTATTGATTTCATGTCCTCTTCTTTCCTTTCCTTTTTCTTTAGAGAATGGATGATTTCTGATGTCTTTCTTTTCTTACCTCTATTTCTCTTTCTTCTTTCTTTTTCCCCGTTATTGATTTCATGTCCTCTTCTTTCCTTTCCTTTTTCTTTAGAGAATGGATGATTTCTGATGTCTTTCTTTTCTTACCTCTATTTCTCTTTCTTCTTTCTTTTTCCCCGTTATTGATTTCATGTCCTCTTCTTTCCTTTCCTTTTTCTTTAGAGAATGGATGATTTCTGATGTCTTTCTTTTCTTACCTCTATTTCTCTTTCTTCTTGCTTTTTCCCCGTTATTAATTTCATGTCCTCTTCTTTCCTTTCCTTTTTCTTTAGAGAATGGATGATTTCTGATGTCTTTCTTTTCTTACCTCTATTTCTCTTTCTTCTTTCTTTTTCCCCGTTATTGATTTCATGTCCTCTTCTTTCCTTTCCTTTTTCTTTAGAGAATGGATGATTTCTGATGTCTTTCTTTTCTTACCTCTATTTCTCTTTCTTCTTTCTTTTTCCCCGTTATTGATTTCATGTCCTCTTCTTTCCTTTCCTTTTTCTTTAGAGAATGGATGATTTCTGATGTCTTTCTTTTCTTACCTCTATTTCTCTTTCTTCTTTCTTTTTCCCCGTTATTAATTTCATGTCCTCTTCTTTCCTTTCCTTTTTCTTTAGAGAATGGATGATTTCTGATGTCTTTCTTTTCTTACCTCTATTTCTCTTTCTTCTTTCTTTTTCCCCGTTATTGATTTCATGTCCTCTTCTTTCCTTTCCTTTTTCTTTAGAGAATGGATGATTTCTGATGTCTTTCTTTTCTTACCTCTATTTCTCTTTCTTCTTTCTTTTTCCCTGTTATTAATTTCATGTCCTCTTCTTTCCTTTCCTTTTTCTTTAGAGAATGGATGATTTCTGATGTCTTTCTTTTCTTACCTCTATTTCTCTTTCTTCTTTCTTTTTCCCCGTTATTGATTTCATGTCCTCTTCTTTCCTTTCCTTTTTCTTTATAGAATGGTTGATTTCTGATGTCTTTCTTTTCTTACCTCTATTTCTCTTTCTTCTTTCTTTTTCCCTGTTATTAATTTCATGTCCTCTTCTTTCCTTTCCTTTTTCTTTAGAGAATGGATGATTTCTGATGTCTTTCTTTTCTTACCTCTATTTCTCTTTCTTCTTTCTTTTTCCCCGTTATTGATTTCATGTCCTCTTCTTTCCTTTCCTTTTTCTTTAGAGAATGGATGATTGCTGATGTCTTTCTTTTCTTACCTCAATTTCTCTTTCTTTTTCCCCGTTATTGATTTCATGTCGTCTTCATTACTTTCCTTTTTTTTTAGAGAATGGATGATTTCTGATGTCTTTCTTTCTTAACTCTATTTCTCTTTCTTCTTTCTTTTTCCCCGTTATTGATTTCATGTCCTCTTCTTTCCTTTCCTTTTTCTTTAGAGAATGGATGATTTCTGATGTCTTTCTTTTCTTAACTCTATTTCTCTTTCTTCTTTCTTTTTCCCCGTTATTGATTTGTTATCCTATTTTTTCCTTTCCTTTTTCTTTAGAGAATGGATGATTGCTGATGTCTTTCTTTTCTTACCTCTATTTCTCTTTCTTCTTTCTTTTTTTCCCCGTTATTAATTTCAAGTTCTCTTCTTTCCTTTCCTTTTTCTTTAGAGAATGGATGATTTCTGATGTCTTTATTTTCTTACCTCTATTTCTCTTTCTTCTTTCTTTTTCCCCGTTATTAATTTCATGTCCTCTTCTTTCCTTTCCTTTTTCTTTAGAGAATGGATGATTGCTGATGCCTTTCTTTTCTTACCTCTATTTCTCTTTCTTCTTTCTTTTTCCCCGTTATTAATTTCAAGTTCTCTTCTTTCCTTTCCTTTTTCTTTAGAGAATGGATAATTTCTGATGTCTTTCTTTTCTTACCTCTATTTCTCTTTCTTCTTTCTTTTTCCCCGTTATTGATTTCATGTCCTCTTCTTTCCTTTCCTTTTTCTTTAGAGAATGGATGATTTCTGATGTCTTTCTTTTCTTTCCTCTATTTCTCTTTCTTCTTTCTTTTTCCCCGTTATTAATTTCAAGTTCTCTTCTTTCCTTTCCTTTTTCTTTAGAGAATGGATGATTTCTGATGTCTTTCTTTTCTTACCTCTATTTCTCTTTCTTCTTTCTTTTTCCCCGTTTTTGATTTGATATCCTCTTTTTTCCTTTCCTTTTTCTTTAGAGAATGGATGATTTCTGATGTCTTTCTTTTCTTACCTCTATTTCTCTTTCTTCTTTCTTTTTCCCCGTTATTGATTTGTTATCCTCTTTTTTCCTTTCCTTTTTCTTTAGAGAATGGATGATTTCTGATGTCTTTCTTTTCTTACCTCTATTTCTCTTTCTTCTTTCTTTTTCCCCGTTATTGATTTCATGTCCTCTTCTTTCCTTTCCTTTTTCTTTAGAGAATGGATGATTTCTGATGTCTTTCTTTTCTTACCTCTATTTCTCTTTCTTCTTTCTTTTTCCCCGTTATTAATTTCAAGTTCTCTTCTTTCCTTTCCTTTTTCTTTAGAGAATGGATGATTTCTGATGTCTTTCTTTTCTTACCTCTATTTCTCTTTCTTCTTTCTTTTTCCCCGTTATTGATTTGATATCCCCTTTTTTCCTTTCATTTTTCTTTAGAGAATGGATGATTTCTGATGTCTTTCTTTTCTTAACTCTATTTCTCTTTCTTCTTTCTTTTTCCCCGTTATTGATTTGATATCCTCTTTTTTCCTTTCCTTTTTCTTTAGAGAATGGATGATTTCTGATGTCTTTCTTTTCTTACCTCTATTTCTCTTTCTTCTTTCTTTTTCCCCGTTATTGATTTGTTATCCTCTTTTTTCCTTTCCTTTTTCTTTAGAGAATGGATGATTTCTGATGTCTTTCTTTTCTTAACTCTATTTCTCTTTCTTCTTTCTTTTTCCCCGTTATTGATTTCATGTCCTCTTCTTTCCTTTCCTTTTTCTTTAGAGAATGGATGATTTCTGATGTCTTTCTTATCTTACCTCTATTTCTCTTTCTTCTTTCTTTTTCCCCGTTATTGATTTCATGTCCTCTTCTTTCCTTTCCTTTTTCTTTAGAGAATGGATGATTTCTTTTGTCTTTCTTTTCTTACCTCTATTTCGCTTTCTTCTTTCTTTTTCCCTGTTATTGATTTCATGTCCTCTTCTTTCCTTTCCTTTTTCTTTAGAGAATGGATGATTTCTGATGTCTTTCTTTTCTTACCTCTATTTCTCTTTCTTCTTTCTGTTTCCCCGTTATTAATTTCAAGTTCTCTTCTTTCCTTTCCTTTTTCTTTAGAGAATGGATGATTTCTGATGTCTTTCTTTTCTTACCTCTATTTCTCTTTCTTCTTTCTTTTTCCCCGTTATTAATTTCATGTCCTCTTCTTTCCTTTCCTTTTTCTTTAGTGAATGGATGATTTCTGATGTCTTTCTTTTCTTACCTCTATTTCTCTTTCTTCTTTCTTTTTCCCCTTTATTAATTTCATGTCCTCTTCTTTCCTTTCCTTTTTCTTTAGAGAATGGATGATTTCTGATGTCTTTCTTTTCTTACCTCTATTTCTCTTTCTTCTTTCTTTTTCCCCGTTATTAATTTCATGTCGTCTTCTTTCCTTTCCTTTTTCTTTAGAGAATGGATGATTTCTGATGACTTTCTTTTCTTACCTCTATTTCTCTTTCTTCTTTCTTTTTCCCCGTTATTAATTTCATGTCCTCTTCTTTCCTTTCCTTTTTCTTTAGAGAATGGATGATTTCTGATGTCTTTCTTTTCTTACCTCTATTTCTCTTTCTTCTTTCTTTTTCCCCGTTATTAATTTCATGTCGTCTTCTTTCCTTTCCTTTTTCTTTAGAGAATGGATGATTTCTGATGTCTTTCTGTTCTTACCTCTATTTCTCTTTCTTCTTTCTTTTTCCCCGTTATTAATTTCATGTCGTCTTCTTTCCTTTCCTTTTTCTTTAGAGAATGGATGATTTCTGATGTCTTTCTTTTCTTACCTCTATTTCTCTTTCTTCTTTCTTTTTCCCCGTTATTGATTTCATGTCCTCTTCTTTCCTTTCCTTTTTCTTTAGAGAATGGATGATTTCTGATGTCTTTCTTTTCTTACCTCTATTTCTCTTTCTTCTTTCTTTTTCCCCGTTATTGATTTCATGTCGTCTTCTTTCCTTTCCTTTTTCTTTAGAGAATGGATTATTTCTGATGTCTTTCTTTTCTTACCTCTATTTCTCTTTCTTCTTTCTTTTTCCCTGTTATTAATTTCATGTCCTCTTCTTTCCTTTCCTTTTTCTTTAGAGAATGGATGATTTCTGATGTCTTTCTTTTCTTACCTCTATTTCTCTTTCTTCTTTCTTTTTCCCCGTTATTAATTTCATGTCGTCTTCTTTCCTTTCCTTTTTCTTTAGAGAATGGATGATTTCTGATGTCTTTCTTTTCTTACCTCTATTTCTCTTTCTTCTTTCTTTTTCCCCGTTATTAATTTCATGTCGTCTTCTTTCCTTTCCTTTTTCTTTAGAGAATGGATGATTTCTGATGTCTTTCTTTTCTTACCTCTATTTCTCTTTCTTCTTTCTTTTTCCCCGTTATTGATTTCATGTCCTCTTCTTTCCTTTCCTTTTTCTTTAGAGAATGGATGATTTCTGATGTCTTTCTTTTCTTACCTCTATTTCTCTTTCTTCTTTCTTTTTCCCCGTTATTGATTTCATGTCGTCTTCTTTCCTTTCCTTTTTCTTTAGAGAATGGATGATTTCTGATGTCTTTCTTTTCTTACCTCTATTTCTCTTTCTTCTTTCTTTTTCCCTGTTATTAATTTCATGTCCTCTTCTTTCCTTTCCTTTTTCTTTAGAGAATGGATGATTTCTGAGGTCTTTCTTTTCTTACCTCTATTTCTCTTTCTTCTTTCTTTTTCCCCGTTATTGATTTCATGTCCTCTTCTTTCCTTTCCTTTTTCTTTAGAGAATGGATGATTTCTGATGTCTTTCTTTTCTTACCTCTATTTCTCTTTCTTCTTGCTTTTTCCCCGTTATTAATTTCATGTCCTCTTCTTTCCTTTCCTTTTTCTTTAGAGAATGGATGATTTCTGATGTCTTTCTTTTCTTACCTCTATTTCTCTTTCTTCTTTCTTTTTCCCCGTTATTGATTTCATGTCCTCTTCTTTCCTTTCCTTTTTCTTTAGAGAATGGATGATTTCTGATGTCTTTCTTTTCTTACCTCTATTTCTCTTTCTTCTTTCTTTTTCCCCGTTATTGATTTCATGTCCTCTTCTTTCCTTTCCTTTTTCTTTAGAGAATGGATGATTTCTGATGTCTTTCTTTTCTTACCTCTATTTCTCTTTCTTCTTTCTTTTTCCCCGTTATTGATTTCATGTCGTCTTCTTTCCTTTCCTTTTTCTTTAGAGAATGGATGATTTCTGATGTCTTTCTTTTCTTACCTCTATTTCTCTTTCTTCTTTCTTTTTCCCTGTTATTAATTTCATGTCCTCTTCTTTCCTTTCCTTTTTCTTTAGAGAATGGATGATTTCTGATGTCTTTCTTTTCTTACCTCTATTTCTCTTTCTTCTTTCTTTTTCCCCGTTATTGATTTCATGTCCTCTTCTTTCCTTTCCTTTTTCTTTAGAGAATGGATGATTTCTGATGTCTTTCTTTTCTTACCTCTATTTCTCTTTCTTCTTGCTTTTTCCCCGTTATTAATTTCATGTCCTCTTCTTTCCTTTCCTTTTTCTTTAGAGAATGGATGATTTCTGATGTCTTTCTTTTCTTACCTCTATTTCTCTTTCTTCTTTCTTTTTCCCCGTTATTGATTTCATGTCCTCTTCTTTCCTTTCCTTTTTCTTTAGAGAATGGATGATTTCTGATGTCTTTCTTTTCTTACCTCTATTTCTCTTTCTTCTTTCTTTTTCCCCGTTATTGATTTCATGTCCTCTTCTTTCCTTTCCTTTTTCTTTAGAGAATGGATGATTTCTGATGTCTTTCTTTTCTTACCTCTATTTCTCTTTCTTCTTGCTTTTTCCCCGTTATTAATTTCATGTCCTCTTCTTTCCTTTCCTTTTTCTTTAGAGAATGGATGATTTCTGATGTCTTTCTTTTCTTACCTCTATTTCTCTTTCTTCTTTCTTTTTCCCCGTTATTGATTTCATGTCCTCTTCTTTCCTTTCCTTTTTCTTTAGAGAATGGATGATTTCTGATGTCTTTCTTTTCTTACCTCTATTTCTATTTCTTCTTTCTTTTTCCCTGTTATTAATTTCATGTCCTCTTCTTTCCTTTCCTTTTTCTTTAGAGAATGGATGATTTCTGATGTCTTTCTTTTCTTACCTCTATTTCTCTTTCTTCTTTCTTTTTCCCCGTTATTGATTTCATGTCCTCTTCTTTCCTTTCCTTTTTCTTTAGAGAATGGATGATTTCTGATGTCTTTCTTTTCTTACCTCTATTTCTCTTTCTTCTTTCTTTTTCCCTGTTATTAATTTCATGTCCTCTTCTTTCCTTTCCTTTTTCTTTAGAGAATGGATGATTTCTGATGTCTTTCTTTTCTTACCTCTATTTCTCTTTCTTCTTTCTTTTTCCCCGTTATTGATTTCATGTCCTCTTCTTTCCTTTCCTTTTTCTTTAGAGAATGGATGATTGCTGATGTCTTTCTTTTCTTACCACAATTTCTCTTTCTTTTTCCCCGTTATTGATTTCATGTCGTCTTCATTACTTTCCTTTTTTTTTAGAGAATGGATGATTTCTGATGTCTTTCTTTCTTAACTCTATTTCTCTTTCTTCTTTCTTTTTCCCCGTTATTGATTTCATGTCCTCTTCTTTCCTTTCCTTTTTCTTTAGAGAATGGATGATTTCTGATGTCTTTCTTTTCTTACCTCTATTTCTCTTTCTTCTTTCTTTTTCCCCGTTATTGATTTGTTATCCTATTTTTTCCTTTCCTTTTTCTTTAGAGAATGGATGATTGCTGATGTCTTTCTTTTCTTACCTCTATTTCTCTTTCTTCTTTCATTTTTTCCCCGTTATTAATTTCAAGTTCTCTTCTTTCCTTTCCTTTTTCTTTAGAGAATGGATGATTTCTGATGTCTTTATTTTCTTACCTCTATTTCTCTTTCTTCTTGCTTTTTCCCCGTTATTAATTTCATGTCCTCTTCTTTCCTTTCCTTTTTCTTTAGAGAATGGATGATTTCTGATGTCTTTCTTTTCTTACCTCTATTTCTCTTTCTTCTTTCTTTTTCCCCGTTATTGATTTCATGTCCTCTTCTTTCCTTTCCTTTTTCTTTAGAGAATGGATGATTTCTGATGTCTTTGTTTTCTTACCTCTATTTCTCTTTCTTCTTTCTTTTTCCCCGTTATTGATTTCATGTCCTCTTCTTTCCTTTCCTTTTTCTTTAGAGAATGGATGATTTCTGATGTCTTTCTTTTCTTACCTCTATTTCTCTTTCTTCTTTCTTTTTCCCCGTTATTGATTTCATGTCCTCTTCTTTCCTTTCCTTTTTCTTTAGAGAATGGATGATTTCTGATGTCTTTCTTTTCTTACCTCTATTTCTCTTTCTTCTTTCTTTTTCCCCGTTATTGATTTCATGTCGTCTTCTTTCCTTTCCTTTTTCTTTAGAGAATGGATGATTTCTGATGTCTTTCTTTTCTTACCTCTATTTCTCTTTCTTCTTTCTTTTTCCCTGTTATTAATTTCATGTCCTCTTCTTTCCTTTCCTTTTTCTTTAGAGAATGGATGATTTCTGATGTCTTTCTTTTCTTACCTCTATTTCTCTTTCTTCTTTCTTTTTCCCCGTTATTGATTTCATGTCCTCTTCTTTCCTTTCCTTTTTCTTTAGAGAATGGATGATTTCTGATGTCTTTCTTTTCTTACCTCTATTTCTCTTTCTTCTTGCTTTTTCCCCGTTATTAATTTCATGTCCTCTTCTTTCCTTTCCTTTTTCTTTAGAGAATGGATGATTTCTGATGTCTTTCTTTTCTTACCTCTATTTCTCTTTCTTCTTTCTTTTTCCCCGTTATTGATTTCATGTCCTCTTCTTTCCTTTCCTTTTTCTTTAGAGAATGGATGATTTCTGATGTCTTTCTTTTCTTACCTCTATTTCTCTTTCTTCTTTCTTTTTCCCCGTTATTGATTTCATGTCCTCTTCTTTCCTTTCCTTTTTCTTTAGAGAATGGATGATTTCTGATGTCTTTCTTTTCTTACCTCTATTTCTCTTTCTTCTTTCTTTTTCCCCGTTATTGATTTCATGTCCTCTTCTTTCCTTTCCTTTTTCTTTAGAGAATGGATGATTTCTGATGTCTTTCTTTTCTTACCTCTATTTCTCTTTCTTCTTTCTTTTTCCCCGTTATTGATTTCATGTCGTCTTCTTTCCTTTCCTTTTTCTTTAGAGAATGGATGATTTCTGATGTCTTTCTTTTCTTACCTCTATTTCTCTTTCTTCTTTCTTTTTCCCTGTTATTAATTTCATGTCCTCTTCTTTCCTTTCCTTTTTCTTTAGAGAATGGATGATTTCTGATGTCTTTCTTTTCTTACCTCTATTTCTCTTTCTTCTTTCTTTTTCCCCGTTATTGATTTCATGTCCTCTTCTTTCCTTTCCTTTTTCTTTAGAGAATGGATGATTTCTGATGTCTTTCTTTTCTTACCTCTATTTCTCTTTCTTCTTGCTTTTTCCCCGTTATTAATTTCATGTCCTCTTCTTTCCTTTCCTTTTTCTTTAGAGAATGGATGATTTCTGATGTCTTTCTTTTCTTACCTCTATTTCTCTTTCTTCTTTCTTTTTCCCCGTTATTGATTTCATGTCCTCTTCTTTCCTTTCCTTTTTCTTTAGAGAATGGATGATTTCTGATGTCTTTCTTTTCTTACCTCTATTTCTCTTTCTTCTTTCTTTTTCCCCGTTATTGATTTCATGTCCTCTTCTTTCCTTTCCTTTTTCTTTAGAGAATGGATGATTTCTGATGTCTTTCTTTTCTTACCTCTATTTCTCTTTCTTCTTGCTTTTTCGCCGTTATTAATTTCATTTCCTCTTCTTTCCTTTACTTTTTCTTTAGAGAATGGATGATTTCTGATGTCTTTCTTTTCTTACCTCTATTTCTCTTTCTTCTTTCTTTTTCCCCGTTATTGATTTCATGTCCTCTTCTTTCCTTTCCTTTTTCTTTAGAGAATGGATGATTTCTGATGTCTTTCTTTTCTTACCTCTATTTCTCTTTCTTCTTTCTTTTTCCCTGTTATTAATTTCATGTCCTCTTCTTTCCTTTCCTTTTTCTTTAGAGAATGGATGATTTCTGATGTCTTTCTTTTCTTACCTCTATTTCTCTTTCTTCTTTCTTTTTCCCCGTTATTGATTTCATGTCCTCTTCTTTCCTTTCCTTTTTCTTTAGAGAATGGATGATTTCTGATGTGTTTCTTTTCTTACCTCTATTTCTCTTTCTTCTTTCTTTTTCCCTGTTATTAATTTCATGTCCTCTTCTTTCCTTTCCTTTTTCTTTAGAGAATGGATGATTTCTGATGTCTTTCTTTTCTTACCTCTATTTCTCTTTCTTCTTTCTTTTTCCCCGTTATTGATTTCATGTCCTCTTCTTTCCTTTCCTTTTTCTTTAGAGAATGGATGATTGCTGATGTCTTTCTTTTCTTACCTCAATTTCTCTTTCTTTTTCCCCGTTATTGATTTCATGTCGTCTTCATTACTTTCCTTTTTTTTTAGAGAATGGATGATTTCTGATGTCTTTCTTTCTTAACTCTATTTCTCTTTCTTCTTTCTTTTTCCCCGTTATTGATTTCATGTCCTCTTCTTTCCTTTCCTTTTTCTTTAGAGAATGGATGATTTCTGATGTCTTTCTTTTCTTACCTCTATTTCTCTTTCTTCTTTCTTTTTCCCCGTTATTGATTTGTTATCCTATTTTTTCCTTTCCTTTTTCTTTAGAGAATGGATGATTGCTGATGTCTTTCTTTTCTTACCTCTATTTCTCTTTCTTCTTTCTTTTTTTCCCCGTTATTAATTTCAAGTTCTCTTCTTTCCTTTCCTTTTTCTTTAGAGAATGGATGATTTCTGATGTCTTTATTTTCTTACCTCTATTTCTCTTTCTTCTTGCTTTTTCCCCGTTATTAATTTCATGTCCTCTTCTTTCCTTTCCTTTTTCTTTAGAGAATGGATGATTTCTGATGTCTTTCTTTTCTTACCTCTATTTCTCTTTCTTCTTTCTTTTTCCCCGTTATTGATTTCATGTCCTCTTCTTTCCTTTCCTTTTTCTTTAGAGAATGGATGATTTCTGATGTCTTTCTTTTCTTACCTCTATTTCTCTTTCTTCTTTCTTTTTCCCCGTTATTGATTTCATGTCCTCTTCTTTCCTTTCCTTTTTCTTTAGAGAATGGATGATTTCTGATGTCTTTCTTTTCTTACCTCTATTTCTCTTTCTTCTTTCTTTTTCCCCGTTATTGATTTCATGTCCTCTTCTTTCCTTTCCTTTTTCTTTAGAGAATGGATGATTTCTGATGTCTTTCTTTTCTTACCTCTATTTCTCTTTCTTCTTTCTTTTTCCCCGTTATTGATTTCATGTCGTCTTCTTTCCTTTCCTTTTTCTTTAGAGAATGGATGATTTCTGATGTCTTTCTTTTCTTACCTCTATTTCTCTTTCTTCTTTCTTTTTCCCTGTTATTAATTTCATGTCCTCTTCTTTCCTTTCCTTTTTCTTTAGAGAATGGATGATTTCTGATGTCTTTCTTTTCTTACCTCTATTTCTCTTTCTTCTTTCTTTTTCCCCGTTATTGATTTCATGTCCTCTTCTTTCCTTTCCTTTTTCTTTAGAGAATGGATGATTTCTGATGTCTTTCTTTTCTTACCTCTATTTCTCTTTCTTCTTGCTTTTTCCCCGTTATTAATTTCATGTCCTCTTCTTTCCTTTCCTTTTTCTTTAGAGAATGGATGATTTCTGATGTCTTTCTTTTCTTACCTCTATTTCTCTTTCTTCTTTCTTTTTCCCCGTTATTGATTTCATGTCCTCTTCTTTCCTTTCCTTTTTCTTTAGAGAATGGATGATTTCTGATGTCTTTCTTTTCTTACCTCTATTTCTCTTTCTTCTTTCTTTTTCCCCGTTATTGATTTCATGTCCTCTTCTTTCCTTTCCTTTTTCTTTAGAGAATGGATGATTTCTGATGTCTTTCTTTTCTTACCTCTATTTCTCTTTCTTCTTTCTTTTTCCCCGTTATTGATTTCATGTCCTCTTCTTTCCTTTCCTTTTTCTTTAGAGAATGGATGATTTCTGATGTCTTTCTTTTCTTACCTCTATTTCTCTTTCTTCTTTCTTTTTCCCCGTTATAGATTTCATGTCGTCTTCTTTCCTTTCCTTTTTCTTTAGAGAATGGATGATTTCTGATGTCTTTCTTTTCTTACCTCTATTTCTCTTTCTTCTTTCTTTTTCCCTGTTATTAATTTCATGTCCTCTTCTTTCCTTTCCTTTTTCTTTAGAGAATGGATGATTTCTGATGTCTTTCTTTTCTTACCTCTATTTCTCTTTCTTCTTTCTTTTTCCCCGTTATTGATTTCATGTCCTCTTCTTTCCTTTCCTTTTTCTTTAGAGAATGGATGATTTCTGATGTCTTTCTTTTCTTACCTCTATTTCTCTTTCTTCTTGCTTTTTCCCCGTTATTAATTTCATGTCCTCTTCTTTCCTTTCCTTTTTCTTTAGAGAATGGATGATTTCTGATGTCTTTCTTTTCTTACCTCTATTTCTCTTTCTTCTTTCTTTTTCCCCGTTATTGATTTCATGTCCTCTTCTTTCCTTTCCTTTTTCTTTAGAGAATGGATGATTTCTGATGTCTTTCTTTTCTTACCTCAATTTCTCTTTCTTTTTCCCCGTTATTGATTTCATGTCGTCTTCATTACTTTCCTTTTTTTTTAGAGAATGGATGATTTCTGATGTCTTTCTTTCTTAACTCTATTTCTCTTTCTTCTTTCTTTTTCCCCGTTATTGATTTCATGTCCTCTTCTTTCCTTTCCTTTTTCTTTAGAGAATGGATGATTTCTGATGTCTTTCTTTTCTTACCTCTATTTCTCTTTCTTCTTTCTTTTTCCCCGTTATTGATTTGTTATCCTATTTTTTCCTTTCCTTTTTCTTTAGAGAATGGATGATTGCTGATGTCTTTCTTTTCTTACCTCTATTTCTCTTTCTTCTTTCTTTTTTTCCCCGTTATTAATTTCAAGTTCTCTTCTTTCCTTTCCTTTTTCTTTAGAGAATGGATGATTTCTGATGTCTTTATTTTCTTACCTCTATTTCTCTTTCTTCTTTCTTTTTCCCCGTTATTAATTTCATGTCCTCTTCTTTCCTTTCCTTTTTCTTTAGAGAATGGATGATTGCTGATGCCTTTCTTTTCTTACCTCTATTTCTCTTTCTTCTTTCTTTTTCCCCGTTATTAATTTCAAGTTCTCTTCTTTCCTTTCATTTTTCTTTAGAGAATGGATAATTTCTGATGTCTTTCTTTTCTTACCTCTATTTCTCTTTCTTCTTTCTTTTTCCCCGTTATTGATTTCATGTCCTCTTCTTTCCTTTCCTTTTTCTTTAGAGAATGGATGATTTCTGATGTCTTTCTTTACTTTCCTCTATTTCTCTTTCTTCTTTCTTTTTCCCCGATATTAATTTCAAGTTCTCTTCTTTCCTTTCCTTTTTCTTTAGAGAATGGATGATTTCTGATGTCTTTCTTTTCTTACCTCTATTTCTCTTTATTCTTTCTTTTTCCCCGTTATTGATTTGATATCCTCTTTTTTCCTTTCCTTTTTCTTTAGAGAATGGATGATTTCTGATGTCTTTCTTTTCTTACCTCTATTTCTCTTTCTTCTTTCTTTTTCCCCGTTATTGATTTGTTATCCTCTTTTTTCCTTTCCTTTTTCTTTAGAGAATGGATGATTTCTGATGTCTTTCTTTTCTTACCTCTATTTCTCTTTCTTCTTTCTTTTTCCCCGTTATTGATTTCATGTCCTCTTCTTTCCTTTCCTTTTTCTTTAGAGAATGGATGATTTCTGATGTCTTTCTTTTCTTACCTCTATTTCTCTTTCTTCTTTCTTTTTCCCCGTTATTAATTTCAAGTTCTCTTCTTTCCTTTCCTTTTTCTTTAGAGAATGGATGATTTCTGATGTCTTTCTTTTCTTACCTCTATTTCTCTTTCTTCTTTCTTTTTCCCCGTTATTGATTTGATATCCTCTTTTTTCCTTTCATTTTTCTTTAGAGAATGGATGATTTCTGATGTCTTTCTTTTCTTACCTCTATTTCACTTTCTTCTTTCTTTTTCCCCGTTATTGATTTGATATCCTCTTTTTTCCTTTCCTTTTTCTTTAGAGAATGGATGATTTCTGATGTCTTTCTTTTCTTACCTCTATTTCTCTTTCTTCTTTCTTTTTCCTCGTTATTGATTTGTTATCCTCTTTTTTCCTTTCCTTTTTCTTTAGAGAATGGATGATTTCTGATGTCTTTCTTTTCATAACTCTATTTCTCTTTCTTCTTTCTTTTTCCCCGTTATTGATTTCATGTCCTCTTCTTTCCTTTCCTTTTTCTTTAGAGAATGGATGATTTCTGATGTCTTTCTTATCTTACCTCTATTTCTCTTTCTTCTTTCTTTTTCCCCGTTATTGATTTCATGTCCTCTTCTTTCCTTTCCTTTTTCTTTAGAGAATGGATGATTTCTTTTGTCTTTCTTTTCTTACCTCTATTTCGCTTTCTTCTTTCTTATTCCCCGTTATTAATTTCATGTCCTCTTCTTTCCTTTCCTTTTTCTTTAGAGAATGGATGATTGCTGATGCCTTTCTTTTCTTACCTCTATTACTCTTTCTTCTTTCTTTTTCCCTTTTATTGATTTCATGTCCTCTTCTTTCCTTTCCTTTTTCTTTAGAGAATGGATGATTTCTGATGTCTTTCTTTTCTTACCTCTATTTCTCTTTCTTCTTTCTTTTTCCCCGTTATTAATTTCAAGTTCTCTTCTTTCCTTTCCTTTTTCTTTAGAGAATGGATGATTTCTGATGTCTTTCTTTTCTTACCTCTATTTCTCTTTCTTCTCTCTTTTTCCCCGTTATTGATTTGATATCCTCTTCTTTCCTTTCCTTTTTCTTTAGAGAATGGATGATTGCTGATGTCTTTCTTTTCTTACCTCAATTTCTCTTTCTTTTTCCCCGTTATTGATTTCATGTCGTCTTCTTTCCTTTCCTTTTTCTTTAGAGAATGGATGATTGCTGATGCCTTTCTTTTCTTACCTCTATTACTCTTTCTTCTTTCTTTTTCCCTGTTATTGATTTCATGTCCTCTTCTTTCCTTTCCTTTTTCATTAGAGAATGGATGATTTCTGATGTCTTTCTTTTCTTACCTCTATTTCTCTTTCTTCTTTCCTTTGCCCTTTTATTGATTTCATGTCCTCTTCTTTCCTTTCCTTTTTCTTTAGAGAATGGATGATTTCTGATGTCTTTCTTTTCTTACCTCTATTTCTCTTTCTTCTTTCTTTTTCCCCGTTATTGATTTCATGACCTCTTCTTTCCTTTCCTTTTTCTTTAGAGAATGGATGATTGCTGATGTCTTTCTTTTCTTACCTCTATTTCTCTTTCTTCTTTCTTTTTCCCTGTTATTGATTTCATGTCCTCTTCTTTCCTTTCCTTTTTCTTTAGAGAATGGATGATTTCTGATGTCTTTCTTTTCTTTACTCTATTTCTCTTTATTCTTTCTTTTTCCCCGATATTGATTTCATGTCCTCTTCTATCCTTTCCTTTTTCTTTAGAGAATGGATGATTGCTGATGTCTTTCTTTTCTTACCTCTATTTCTCTTTCTTCTTTCCTTTGCCCTGTTATTGATTTCATGTCCTCTTCTTTCCTTTCCTTTTTCTTTAGAGAATGGATGATTGCTGATGTCTTTCTTTTCTTACCTCTATTTCTCTTTCTTCTTTCTTTTTCCCTGTTATTGATTTCATGTCCTCTTCTTTCCTTTCCTTTTTCTTTAGAGAATTGATGATTTCTGATGTCTTTCTTTTCTTACCTCTATTTCTCTTTCTTCTTTCTTTTTCCCCGTTATTGATTTCATGTCCTCTACTTTCCTTTCCTTTTTCTTTAGAGAATGGATGATTTCTTATGTTTTTCTTTTCTTACCTCTATTTCTCTTTCTTCTTTCTTTTTCCCCGTTATTGATTACATGTCCTCTTCCTTGCTTTCCTTTTTCTTTAGAGAATGGATGATTTCTGATGTCTTTCTTTTCTTTACTCTATTTCTCTTTATTCTTTCTTTTTCCCCGTTATTGATTTCATGTCCTCTTCTTTCCTTTCCTTTTTCTTTAGAGAATGGATGATTTCTTATGTTTTTCTTTTTTTACCTCTATTTCTCTTTCTTCTTTCTTTTTCCGCGTTATTGATTTCATGTCCTCTTCTTTCCTTTCCTTTTTCTTTAGAGAATGGATGATTTCTGATGTCTTTCTTTTCTTACCTCTATTTCTCTTTCTTCTTTCTTTTTCCCCGTTATTGATTTCATGTTCTCTTCTTTTCTTTCCTTTTTCTTTAGAGAATGGATGATTGCTGATGTCTTTCTTTTCTTACCTCTATTTCTCTTTCTTCTTTCTTTTTCCCTGTTATTGATTTCATGTCCCTTCTTTCCTTTCCTTTTTCTTTAGAGAATGGATGATTTCTGATGTCCTTCTTTTCTTACCTCTATTTCTCTTTCTTCTTTCTTTTTCCCCGTTATTGATTTCATGTCCTTTTCTTTCCTTTCCTTTTTCTTTAGAGAATGGATGATTGCTGATGTCTTTCTTTTCTTACCTCTATTTCTCTTTCTTCTTTCTTTTTCCCCGTTATTGATTTCATGTCCTCTTCTTTCCTTTCCTTTTTCTTTAGAGAATGGATGATTGCTGATGTCTTTCTTTTCTTACCTCTATTTCTCTTTTTTCTTTCTTTTTCCCTGTTATTGATTTCATGTCCCTTCTTTCCTTTCCTATTTCTTTAGAGAATGGATGATTTCAGATGTCTTTCTTTTCTTACCTCTATTTCTCTTTCTTCTTTCTTTTTCCCCGTAATTGATTTCATGTCCTCTTCTTTCCTTTCCTTTTTTAGAGATTGGATGATTTCTGAAGTCTTTCTTTTCTTACCTCTATTTCTCTTTTTTTTTCTTTTTCACTGTTATTGATTTCATGTCCTCTTCTTTCCTTTCCTTTTTCTTTAGAGAATGGATGATTTCTTATGTCTTTCTTTTCTTAACTCTATTTCTCTTTCTTCTTTCTCTTTCCCCGTTATTTATTTCATGTCCTCTTCTTTCCTTTCCTTTTTCTTTAGAGAATGGATGATTTCTTATGTCTTTCTTTTTTTACCTCTATTTCACTTTCTTCTTTCTCTTTCCCCGTTATTGATTTCATGTCCTCTTCTTTATTTCCTTTTTCTTTAGAGAATGGATGATTTCTGATGTCTTTCTTTTTTTACCTCTATTTCTCTTTCTTCTTTCTTTTTCCCCGTTATTGATTGCATATCCTCTTTTTTCATTTCCTTTTTCTTTAGAGAATGGATGATTGCTGGTGTCTTTCTTTTCTTACCTCTATTTCTCTTTTTTCTTTCTTTTTCCCTGTTATTGATTTCATGTCCCTTCTTTCCTTTCCTTTTTCTTTAGAGAATGGATGATTTCTGATGTCTTTCCATTCTTACCTCTATTTCTCTTTCTTCTTTCTTTTTCCCCGTTATTGATTTCATGTCCTCTTCTTTCCTTTCCTTTTTCTTTAGAGAATGGTTGATTTCTGATGTCTTTCTTTTCTTACCTCTATTTCTCTTTCTTCTTTCTTTTTCCCCGTTATTGATTACATGTCCTCTTCCTTGCTTTCCTTTTTCTTTAGAGAATGGATGATTTCTGATGTCTTTCTTTTCTTTACTCTATTTCTCTTTATTCTTTCTTTTTCCCCGTTATTGATTTCATGTCCTCTTCTTTCCTTTCCTTTTTCTTTAGAGAATGGATGATTTCTTATGTTTTTCTTTTTTTACCTCTATTTCTCTTTCTTCTTTCTTTTTCCGCGTTATTGATTTCATGTCCTCTTCTTTCCTTTCCTTTTTCTTTAGAGAATGGATGATTTCTGATGTCTTTCTTTTCTTACCTCTATTTCTCTTTCTTCTTTCTTTTTCCCCGTTATTGATTTCATGTTCTCTTCTTTTCTTTCCTTTTTCTTTAGAGAATGGATGATTGCTGATGTCTTTCTTTTCTTACCTCTATTTCTCTTTCTTCTTTCTTTTTCCCTGTTATTGATTTCATGTCCCTTCTTTCCTTTCCTTTTTCTTTAGAGAATGGATGATTTCTGATGTCCTTCTTTTCTTACCTCTATTTCTCTTTCTTCTTTCTTTTTCCCCGTTATTGATTTCATGTCCTTTTCTTTCCTTTCCTTTTTCTTTAGAGAATGGATGATTGCTGATGTCTTTCTTTTCTTACCTCTATTTCTCTTTCTTCTTTCTTTTTCCCCGTTATTGATTTCATGTCCTCTTCTTTCCTTTCCTTTTTCTTTAGAGAATGGATGATTGCTGATGTCTTTCTTTTCTTACCTCTATTTCTCTTTTTTCTTTCTTTTTCCCTGTTATTGATTTCATGTCCCTTCTTTCCTTTCCTATTTCTTTAGAGAATGGATGATTTCAGATGTCTTTCTTTTCTTACCTCTATTTCTCTTTCTTCTTTCTTTTTCCCCGTAATTGATTTCATGTCCTCTTCTTTCCTTTCCTTTTTTAGAGATTGGATGATTTCTGAAGTCTTTCTTTTCTTACCTCTATTTCTCTTTTTTTTTCTTTTTCACTGTTATTGATTTCATGTCCTCTTCTTTCCTTTCCTTTTTCTTTAGAGAATGGATGATTTCTTATGTCTTTCTTTTCTTAACTCTATTTCTCTTTCTTCTTTCTCTTTCCCCGTTATTTATTTCATGTCCTCTTCTTTCCTTTCCTTTTTCTTTAGAGAATGGATGATTTCTTATGTCTTTCTTTTTTTACCTCTATTTCACTTTCTTCTTTCTCTTTCCCCGTTATTGATTTCATGTCCTCTTCTTTATTTCCTTTTTCTTTAGAGAATGGATGATTTCTGATGTCTTTCTTTTTTTACCTCTATTTCTCTTTCTTCTTTCTTTTTCCCCGTTATTGATTGCATATCCTCTTTTTTCATTTCCTTTTTCTTTAGAGAATGGATGATTGCTGGTGTCTTTCTTTTCTTACCTCTATTTCTCTTTTTTCTTTCTTTTTCCCTGTTATTGATTTCATGTCCCTTCTTTCCTTTCCTTTTTCTTTAGAGAATGGATGATTTCTGATGTCTTTCCATTCTTACCTCTATTTCTCTTTCTTCTTTCTTTTTCCCCGTTATTGATTTCATGTCCTCTTCTTTCCTTTCCTTTTTCTTTAGAGAATGGTTGATTTCTGATGTCTTTCTTTTCTTACCTCTATTTCTCTTTCTTCTTTCTTTTTCTCTGCTATTGATCTCATGTCCTCTTCTTTCCTTACCTTTTTCTTTAGAGAATGGATGATTGCTGATGTCTTTCTTTTCTTACCGCAATTTCTCTTTCTTCTTTCTTTTTCCCCGTTATTGATTTCATGTTCTCTTCTTTTCTTTCCTTTTTCTTTAGAGAATGGATGATTTCTGATGTCTTTTTTTTCTTACCTCTATTTCTCTTTCTTCTTTCTTTTTCCGCGTTATTGATTTCATGTCCTCTTCTTTCCTTTCCTTTTTCTTTAGAGAATGGATGATTTCTGATGTCTTTCTTTTCTTACCTCTATTTCTCTTTCTTCTTTCTTTTTCCCCGTTATTGATTTCATGTTCTCTTCTTTTCTTTCCTTTTTCTTAGAGAATGGATGATTGCTGATGTCTTTCTTTTCTTACCTCTATTTCTCTTTCTTCTTTCTTTTTCCCTGTTATTGATTTCATGTCCCTTCTTTCCTTTCCTTTTTCTTTAGAGAATGGATGATTTCTGATGTCCTTCTTTTCTTACCTCTATTTCTCTTTCTTCTTTCTTTTTCCCTGTTATTGATTTCATGTCCTCTTCTTTCCTTTCCTTTTTCTTTAGAGAATGGATGATTTCTGATGTCTTTCTTTTCTTACCTCTATTTCTCTTTCTTCTTTCTTTTTCCCCGTTATTGATTTCATGTCCTCTTCTTTCCTTTCCTTTTTCTTTAGAGAATGGATGATTTCTGATGTATTTCTTTTCTTACCTCTATTTCTCTTTCTTCTTTCTTTTTCCCTGTTATTGATTTCATGTCCCTTCTTTCCTTTCCTTTTTCTTTAGAGAATGGATGATTTCTGATGTCCTTCTTTTCTTACCTCTATTTCTCTTTCTTCTTTCTTTTTCCCTGTTATTGATTTCATGTCCTCTTCTTTCCTTTCCTTTTTCTTTAGAGAATGGATGATTTCTGATGTCTTTCTTTTCTTACCTCTATTTCTCTTTCTTCTTTCTTTTTCCCCGTTATTGATTTGTTATCCTCTTTTTTCCTTTCCTTTTTCTTTAGAGAATGGATGATTGCTGATGTCTTTCTTTTCTTACCTCTATTTCTCTTTTTTCTTTCTTTTTCCCTGTTATTGATTTCATGTCCCTTCTTTCCTTTCCTTTTTCTTTAGAGAATGGATGATTTCTGATGTCTTTCTTTTCTTACCTCTATTTCTCTTTCTTCTTTCTTTTTCCCCGTTATTAATTTCAAGTTCTCTTCTTTCCTTTCCTTTTTCTTTAGAGAATGGATGATTTCTGATGTCTTTCCATTCTTACCTCTATTTCTCTTTCTTCTTTCTTTTTCCCCGTTATTGATTTCATGTCCTCTTCTTTCCTTTCCTTTTTCTTTAGAGAATGGTTGATTTCTGATGTCTTTCTTTTCTTACCTCTATTTCTCTTTCTTCTTTCTTTTTCCCCGTTATTGATTACATGTCCTCTTCCTTGCTTTCCTTTTTCTTTAGAGAATGGATGATTTCTGATGTCTTTCTTTTCTTTACTCTATTTCTCTTTATTCTTTCTTTTTCCCCGTTATTGATTTCATGTCCTCTTCTTTCCTTTCCTTTTTCTTTAGAGAATGGATGATTTCTTATGTTTTTCTTTTTTTACCTCTATTTCTCTTTCTTCTTTCTTTTTCCGCGTTATTGATTTCATGTCCTCTTCTTTCCTTTCCTTTTTCTTTAGAGAATGGATGATTTCTGATGTCTTTCTTTTCTTACCTCTATTTCTCTTTCTTCTTTCTTTTTCCCCGTTATTGATTTCATGTTCTCTTCTTTTCTTTCCTTTTTCTTTAGAGAATGGATGATTGCTGATGTCTTTCTTTTCTTACCTCTATTTCTCTTTCTTCTTTCTTTTTCCCTGTTATTGATTTCATGTCCCTTCTTTCCTTTCCTTTTTCTTTAGAGAATGGATGATTTCTGATGTCCTTCTTTTCTTACCTCTATTTCTCTTTCTTCTTTCTTTTTCCCCGTTATTGATTTCATGTCCTTTTCTTTCCTTTCCTTTTTCTTTAGAGAATGGATGATTGCTGATGTCTTTCTTTTCTTACCTCTATTTCTCTTTCTTCTTTCTTTTTCCCCGTTATTGATTTCATGTCCTCTTCTTTCCTTTCCTTTTTCTTTAGAGAATGGATGATTGCTGATGTCTTTCTTTTCTTACCTCTATTTCTCTTTTTTCTTTCTTTTTCCCTGTTATTGATTTCATGTCCCTTCTTTCCTTTCCTATTTCTTTAGAGAATGGATGATTTCAGATGTCTTTCTTTTCTTACCTCTATTTCTCTTTCTTCTTTCTTTTTCCCCGTAATTGATTTCATGTCCTCTTCTTTCCTTTCCTTTTTTAGAGATTGGATGATTTCTGAAGTCTTTCTTTTCTTACCTCTATTTCTCTTTTTTTTTCTTTTTCACTGTTATTGATTTCATGTCCTCTTCTTTCCTTTCCTTTTTCTTTAGAGAATGGATGATTTCTTATGTCTTTCTTTTCTTAACTCTATTTCTCTTTCTTCTTTCTCTTTCCCCGTTATTTATTTCATGTCCTCTTCTTTCCTTTCCTTTTTCTTTAGAGAATGGATGATTTCTTATGTCTTTCTTTTTTTACCTCTATTTCACTTTCTTCTTTCTCTTTCCCCGTTATTGATTTCATGTCCTCTTCTTTATTTCCTTTTTCTTTAGAGAATGGATGATTTCTGATGTCTTTCTTTTTTTACCTCTATTTCTCTTTCTTCTTTCTTTTTCCCCGTTATTGATTGCATATCCTCTTTTTTCATTTCCTTTTTCTTTAGAGAATGGATGATTGCTGGTGTCTTTCTTTTCTTACCTCTATTTCTCTTTTTTCTTTCTTTTTCCCTGTTATTGATTTCATGTCCCTTCTTTCCTTTCCTTTTTCTTTAGAGAATGGATGATTTCTGATGTCTTTCCATTCTTACCTCTATTTCTCTTTCTTCTTTCTTTTTCCCCGTTATTGATTTCATGTCCTCTTCTTTCCTTTCCTTTTTCTTTAGAGAATGGTTGATTTCTGATGTCTTTCTTTTCTTACCTCTATTTCTCTTTCTTCTTTCTTTTTCTCTGCTATTGATCTCATGTCCTCTTCTTTCCTTACCTTTTTCTTTAGAGAATGGATGATTGCTGATGTCTTTCTTTTCTTACCGCAATTTCTCTTTCTTCTTTCTTTTTCCCCGTTATTGATTTCATGTTCTCTTCTTTTCTTTCCTTTTTCTTTAGAGAATGGATGATTTCTGATGTCTTTTTTTTCTTACCTCTATTTCTCTTTCTTCTTTCTTTTTCCGCGTTATTGATTTCATGTCCTCTTCTTTCCTTTCCTTTTTCTTTAGAGAATGGATGATTTCTGATGTCTTTCTTTTCTTACCTCTATTTCTCTTTCTTCTTTCTTTTTCCCCGTTATTGATTTCATGTTCTCTTCTTTTCTTTCCTTTTTCTTAGAGAATGGATGATTGCTGATGTCTTTCTTTTCTTACCTCTATTTCTCTTTCTTCTTTCTTTTTCCCTGTTATTGATTTCATGTCCCTTCTTTCCTTTCCTTTTTCTTTAGAGAATGGATGATTTCTGATGTCCTTCTTTTCTTACCTCTATTTCTCTTTCTTCTTTCTTTTTCCCTGTTATTGATTTCATGTCCTCTTCTTTCCTTTCCTTTTTCTTTAGAGAATGGATGATTTCTGATGTCTTTCTTTTCTTACCTCTATTTCTCTTTCTTCTTTCTTTTTCCCCGTTATTGATTTCATGTCCTCTTCTTTCCTTTCCTTTTTCTTTAGAGAATGGATGATTTCTGATGTATTTCTTTTCTTACCTCTATTTCTCTTTCTTCTTTCTTTTTCCCTGTTATTGATTTCATGTCCCTTCTTTCCTTTCCTTTTTCTTTAGAGAATGGATGATTTCTGATGTCCTTCTTTTCTTACCTCTATTTCTCTTTCTTCTTTCTTTTTCCCTGTTATTGATTTCATGTCCTCTTCTTTCCTTTCCTTTTTCTTTAGAGAATGGATGATTTCTGATGTCTTTCTTTTCTTACCTCTATTTCTCTTTCTTCTTTCTTTTTCCCCGTTATTGATTTGTTATCCTCTTTTTTCCTTTCCTTTTTCTTTAGAGAATGGATGATTGCTGATGTCTTTCTTTTCTTACCTCTATTTCTCTTTTTTCTTTCTTTTTCCCTGTTATTGATTTCATGTCCCTTCTTTCCTTTCCTTTTTCTTTAGAGAATGGATGATTTCTGATGTCTTTCTTTTCTTACCTCTATTTCTCTTTCTTCTTTCTTTTTCCCCGTTATTAATTTCAAGTTCTCTTCTTTCCTTTCCTTTTTCTTTAGAGAATGGATGATTTCTGATGTCTTTCTTTTCTTACCTCTATTTCTCTTTCTTCTTTCTTTTTCCCCGTTATTAATTTCAAGTTCTCTTCTTTCCTTTCCTTTTTCTTTAGAGAATGGATGATTGCTGATGTCTTTCTTTTCTTTACTCTATTTCTCTTTATTCTTTCTTTTTCCCCGTTATTGATTTCATGTCCTCTTCTTTCCTTTCCTTTTTCTTTAGAGAATGGATGATTTCTTATGTTTTTCTTTTTTTACCTCTATTTCTCTTTCTTCTTTCTTTTTCCGCGTTATTGATTTCATGTCCTCTTCTTTCCTTTCCTTTTTCTTTAGAGAATGGATGATTTCTGATGTCTTTCTTTTCTTACCCCTATTTCTCTTTCTTCTTTCTTTTTCCCCGTTATTGATTTCATGTTCTCTTCTTTTCTTTCCTTTTTCTTTAGTGAATGGGTGATTGCTGATGTCTTTCTTTTCTTACCTCTATTTCTCTTTCTTCTTTCTTTTTCCCTGATATTGATTTCATGTCCCTTCTTTCCTTTCCTTTTTCTTTAGAGAATGGATGATTTCTGATGTCCTTCTTTTCTTACCTCTATTTCTCTTTCTTCTTTCTTTTTCCCCGTTATTGATTTCATGTCCTCTTCTTTCCTTTCCTTTTTCTTTAGAGAATGGATGATTTCTGATGTCTTTCTTTTCTTTACTCTATTTCTCTTTATTCTTTCTTTTTCCCCGTTATTGATTTCATGTCCTCTTCTTTCCTTTCCTTTTTCTTTAGAGAATGGATGATTTCTGATGTCTTTCTTTTCTTACCTCTATTTCTCTTTCTTCTTTCCTTTGCCCTGTTATTGATTTCATGTCCTCTTCTTTCCTTTCCTTTTTCTTTAGAGAATGGATGATTGCTGATGTCTTTCTTTTCTTACCTCTATTTCTCTTTCTTCTTTCTTTTTCCCTGTTATTGATTTCATGTCCTCTTCTTTCCTTTCCTTTTTCTTTAGAGAATGGATGATTTCTGATGTCTTTCTTTTCTTACCTCTATTTCTCTTTCTTCTTTCTTTTTCCCTGTTATTGATTTCATGTCCTCTTCTTTCCTTTCCTTTTTCTTTAGAGAATGGATGATTTCTGATGACTTTCTTTTCTTTACTCTATTTCTCTTTATTCTTTCTTTTTCCCCGTTATTAATTTCATGTCCTCTTCTTTCCTTTCCTTTTTCTTTAGAGAATGGATGATTTCTGATGTCTTTCTTTTCTTACCTCTATTTCTCTTTCTTCTTTCTTTTGCCCTGTTATTGATTTCATGTCCTCTTCTTTCCTTTCCTTTTTCTTTAGAGAATGGATGATTTCTGATGTCTTTCTTTTCTTACCTCTATTTCTCTTACTTCTTTCTTTTTCCCTGTTATTGATTTCATGTCCTCTTCTTTCCTTTCCTTTTTCTTTAGAGAATGGATGATTTCTGATGACTTTCTTTTCTTTACTCTATTTCTCTTTATTCTTTCTTTTTCCCCGTTATTAATTTCATGTCCTCTTCTTTCCTTTCATTTTTCTTTAGAGAATGGATGATTTCTGATGTCTTTCTTTTCTTATCTCTATTTCTCTTTCTTCTTTCCTTTGCCCTGTTATTGATTTCATGTCCTCTTCTTTCCTTTCCTTTTTCTTTAGAGAATGGATGATTTCTGATGTCCTTCTTTTCTTACCTCTATTTCTCTTTCTTCTTTCTTTTTCCCCGTTATTGATTTCATGTCCTCTTCTTTCCTTTCCTTTTTCATTAGAGAATGGATGATTTCTGATGTCTTTCTTTTCTTACCTCTATTTCTCTTTCTTCTTTCTTTTTCCCTGTTATTGATTTCATGTCCCATCTTTCCTTTCCTTTTTCTTTAGAGAATGGATGATTTCTGATGTCCTTCTTTTCTTACCTCTATTTCTCTTTCTTCTTTCTTTTTCCCCGTTATTGATTTCATGTCCTCTTCTTTCCTTTCCTTTTTCTTTAGAGAATGGATGATTTCTGATGTCTTTCTTTTCTTTACTCTATTTCTCTTTATTCTTTCTTTTTCCCCGTTATTGATTTCATGTCCTCTTCTTTCCTTTCCTTTTTCTTTAGAGAATGGATGATTTCTGATGTCTTTCTTTTCTTACCTCTATTTCTCTTTCTTCTTTCCTTTGCCCTGTTATTGATTTCATGTCCTCTTCTTTCCTTTCCTTTTTCTTTAGAGAATGGATGATTGCTGATGTCTTTCTTTTCTTACCTCTATTTCTCTTTCTTCTTTCTTTTTCCCTGTTATTGATTTCATGTCCTCTTCTTTCCTTTCCTTTTTCTTTAGAGAATGGATGATTTCTGATGTCTTTCTTTTCTTACCTCTATTTCTCTTTCTTCTTTCTTTTTCCCTGTTATTGATTTCATGTCCTCTTCTTTCCTTTCCTTTTTCTTTAGAGAATGGATGATTTCTGATGACTTTCTTTTCTTTACTCTATTTCTCTTTATTCTTTCTTTTTCCCCGTTATTAATTTCATGTCCTCTTCTTTCCTTTCCTTTTTCTTTAGAGAATGGATGATTTCTGATGTCTTTCTTTTCTTACCTCTATTTCTCTTTCTTCTTTCTTTTGCCCTGTTATTGATTTCATGTCCTCTTCTTTCCTTTCCTTTTTCTTTAGAGAATGGATGATTTCTGATGTCTTTCTTTTCTTACCTCTATTTCTCTTACTTCTTTCTTTTTCCCTGTTATTGATTTCATGTCCTCTTCTTTCCTTTCCTTTTTCTTTAGAGAATGGATGATTTCTGATGACTTTCTTTTCTTTACTCTATTTCTCTTTATTCTTTCTTTTTCCCCGTTATTAATTTCATGTCCTCTTCTTTCCTTTCATTTTTCTTTAGAGAATGGATGATTTCTGATGTCTTTCTTTTCTTATCTCTATTTCTCTTTCTTCTTTCCTTTGCCCTGTTATTGATTTCATGTCCTCTTCTTTCCTTTCCTTTTTCTTTAGAGAATGGATGATTTCTGATGTCCTTCTTTTCTTACCTCTATTTCTCTTTCTTCTTTCTTTTTCCCCGTTATTGATTTCATGTCCTCTTCTTTCCTTTCCTTTTTCATTAGAGAATGGATGATTTCTGATGTCTTTCTTTTCTTACCTCTATTTCTCTTTCTTCTTTCTTTTTCCCTGTTATTGATTTCATGTCCCATCTTTCCTTTCCTTTTTCTTTAGAGAATGGATGATTTCTGATGACTTTCTTTTCTTTACTCTATTTCTCTTTATTCTTTCTTTTTCCCCGTTATTAATTTCATGTCCTCTTCTTTCCTTTCCTTTTTCTTTAGAGAATGGATGATTTCTGATGTCTTTCTTTTCTTACCTCTATTTCTCTTTATACTTTCTTTTTCCCCGTTATTAATTTCATGTCCTCTTCTTTCCTTTCCTTTTTCTTTAGAGAATGGATGATTTCTGATGTCTTTCTTTTCTTACCTCTATTTCTCTTTCTTCTTTCCTTTGCCCTGTTATTGATTTCATGTCCTCTTCTTTCCTTTCCTTTTTCTTTAGAGAATGGATGATTTCTGATGTCCTTCTTTTCTTACCTCTATTTCTCTTTCTTCTTTCTTTTTCCCCGTTATTGATTTCATGTCCTCTTCTTTCCTTTCCTTTTTCATTAGAGAATGGATGATTTCTGATGTCTTTCTTTTCTTACCTCTATTTCTCTTTCTTCTTTCTTTTTCCCTGTTATTGATTTCATGTCCCTTCTTTCCTTTCCTTTTTCTTTAGAGAATGGATGATTTCTGATGACTTTCTTTTCTTTACTCTATTTCTCTTTATTCTTTCTTTTTCCCCGTTATTAATTTCATGTCCTCTTCTTTCCTTTCCTTTTTCTTTAGAGAATGGATGATTTCTGATGTCTTTCTTTTCTTTACTCTATTTCTCTTTCTTCTTTCTTTTTCCCCGTTATTAATTTCATGTCCTCTTCTTTCCTTTCCTTTTTCTTTAGAGAATGGATGATTTCTGATGTCTTTCTTTTCTTACCTCTATTTCTCTTTATACTTTCTTTTTCCCCGTTATTAATTTCATGTCCTCTTCTTTCCTTTCCTTTTTCTTTAGAGAATGGATGATTTCTGATGTCTTTCTTTTCTTACCTCTATTTCTCTTTCTTCTTTCTTTTTCCCCGTTATTAATTTCATGTCCTCTTCTTTCCTTTCCTTTTTCTTTAGAGAATGGATGATTTCTGATGTCTTTCTTTTCTTACCTCTATTTCTCTTTCTTCTTTCCTTTGCCCTGTTATTGATTTCATGTCCTCTTCTTTCCTTTCCTTTTTCTTTAGAGAATGGATGATTTCTGATGTCCTTCTTTTCTTACCTCTATTTCTCTTTCTTCTTTCTTTTTCCCCGTTATTGATTTCATGTCCTCTTCTTTCCTTTCCTTTTTCTTTAGAGAATGGATGATTTCTGATGTTTTTCTTTTCTTTACTCTATTTCTCTTTATTCTTTCTTTTTCCCTGTTATTGATTTCATGTCCCTTCTTTCCTTTCCTTTTTCTTTAGAGAATGGATGATTTCTGATGTCTTTCTTTTCTTACCTCTATTTCTCTTTCTTCTTTCTTTTTCCCCGTTATTGATTTCATGGTCTCTTCTTTCCTTTCCTTTTTCTTTAGAGAATGGATGATTGCTGATGTCTTTCTTTTCTTACCTCTATTTCTCTTTCTTCTTTCTTTTTCCCCGTTATTGATTTCATGTCCTCTTTTTCCTTTCCTTTTTCTTTAGAGAATGGATGATTGCTGATGTTTTTCTTTTCTTACCTCTATTTCTCTTTCTTCTTTCCTTTGCCCTGATATTGATTTCATGTCCTCTTCTTTCCTTTCCTTTTTCTTTAGAGAATGGATGATTGCTGATGTCTTTCTTTTCTTACCTCTATTTCTCTTTCTTCTTTCTTTTTCCCTGTTATTGATTTCATGTCCTCTTCTTTCCTTTCCTTTTTCTTTAGAGAATGGATGATTTCTGATGTCTTTCTTTTCTTACCTCTATTTCTCTTTCTTCTTTCTTTTTCCCCGTTATTGATTTCATGTCCTCTTCTTTCCTTTCCTTTTTCTTTAGAGAATGGATGATTTCTTATGTTTTTCTTTTCTTACCTCTATTTCTCTTTCTTCTTTCTTTTTCCCCATTATTGATTACATGTCCTCTTCTTTCCTTTCCTTTTTCTTTAGAGAATGGATGATTTCTGATGTCTTTCTTTTCTTACCTCTATTTCTCATTTTTCTTTCTTTTTCCCTGTTATTGATATCATGTCCCTTCTTTCCTTTCCTTTTTCTTTAGAGAATGGATGATTTCTGATGTCTTTCTTTTCTTTACTCTATTTCTCTTTATTCTTTCTTTTTCCCCGTTATTGATTTCATGTCCTCTTCTTTCCTTTCCTTTTTCTTTAGAGAATGGATGATTTCTGATGTCTTTCTTTTCTTTACTCTATTTCTCTTTATTCTTTCTTTTTCCCCGTTATTGATTTCATGTCCTCTTCTTTCCTTTCCTTTTTCTTTAGAGAATGGATGATTTCTGATGTCTTTCTTTTCTTTACTCTATTTCTCTTTATTCTTTCTTTTTCCCCGTTATTGATTTCATGTCCTCTTCTTTCCTTTCCTTTTTCTTTAGAGAATGGATGATTGCTGATGTCTTTCTTTTCTTACATCTATTTCTCTTTCTTCTTTCTTTTTCCCTGTTATTGATTTCATGTCCTCTTCTTTCCTTTCCTTTTTCTTTAGAGAATGGATGATTGCTGATGTCTTTCTTTTCTTACCTCTATTTCTCTTTCTTCTTTCTTTTTCCCTGTTATTGATTTCATGTCCTCTTCTTTCCTTTCCTTTTTCTTTAGAGAATGGATGATTTCTGATGTCTTTCTTTTCTTACCTCTATTTCTCTTTCTTCTTTCTTTTTCCCCGATATTGATTTCATGTCCTCTTCTTTCCTTTCTTTTTCTTTAGAGAATGGATGATTTCTGATGTCTTTCTTTTCTTACCTCTATTTCTCTTTCTTCTTTCTTTTTCCCCGTTATTGATTTCATGTCCTCTTCTTTCCTTTCCTTTTTCTTTAGAGAATGGATGATTTCTGATGTCTTTCTTTTCTTTACTCTATTTCTCTTTATTCTTTCTTTTTCCCCGTTATTGATTTCATGTCGTCTTCTTTCCTTTCCTTTTTCTTTAGAGAATGGATGATTGCTGATGTCTTTCTTTTCTTACCTCTATTTCTCTTTCTTCTTTCCTTTGCCCTGTTATTGATTTCATGTCCTCTTCTTTCCTTTTTCTTTAGAGAATGGATGATTGCTGATGTCTTTCTTTTCTTACCTCTATTTCTCTTTCTTCTTTCTTTTTCCCTGTTATTGATTTCATGTCCTCTTCTTTCCTTTCCTTTTTCTTTAGAGAATGGATGATTGCTGATGCCTTTCTTTTCTTACCTCTATTTCTCTTTATTCTTTCTTTTTCCCCGTTATTGATTTCATGTCCTCTTCTTTCCTTTCCTTTTTCTTTAGAGAATGGATGATTTCTGATGTCTTTCTTTTCTTACCTCTATTTCTCTTTCTTCTTTCTTTTTCCCCGTTATTGATTTCATGTCCTCTTCTTTCCTTTCCTTTTTCTTTAGAGAATTTATGATTTCTGATGTCTTTCTTTTCTTACCTCTATTTCTCTTTCTTCTTTCTTTTTCCCCGTTATTGATTTCATGTCCTCTTCTTTTCTTTCCTTTTTCTTTAGAGAATTTATGATTTCTGATGTCTTTCTTTTCTTACCTCTATTTCTCTTTCTTCTTTCATTTTCCCCGTTATTGATTTCATGTCCTCTTCTTTCCTTTCCTTTTTCTTTAGAGAATGGATGATTTCTGATGTCTTTCTTTTCTTACCTCTATTTCTCTTTCTTCTTTCTTTTTCGCCGTTATTGATTTCATGTCCTCTTCTTTCCTTTCCTTTTTCTTTAGAGAATGGATGATTGCTGATGTCTTTCTTTTCTTACCTCTATTTCTCTTTCTTCTTTCTTTTTCCCCGTTATTGATTTCATGTCCTCTTCTTTCTTGTCCTTTTTCTTTAGAGAATGGATAATTTCTGATGTCTTTCTTTTCTTACCTCTATTTCTCTTTCTTCTTTCTTTTTCCCCGATATTGATTTCATGTCCTCGTCTTTCCTTTCCTTTTTCTTTAGAGAATGGATGATTGCTGATGTATTTCTTTTCTTACCTCTATTTCTCTTTCTTCTTTCTTTTTCCCCGTTATTGATTTCATGTCCTCTTCTTTCCTTTCCTTTTTCTTTAGAGAATGGATGATTTCTGATGTCTTTCTTTTCTTACCTCTATTTCGCTTTCTTCTTTCTTTTTCCCCGTTATTAATTTCATGTCGTCTTCTTTCATTTCCTTTTTCTTTAGAGAATGGATGATTTCTGATGTCTTTCTTTTCTTGCCTCTATTTCTCTTTCTTCTTTCTTTTTCCCCGTTATTGATTTCATGTCCTCTTCTTTCCTTTCCTTTTTCTTTAGAGAATGGATGATTTCTGATGTCTTTCTTTTCTTACCTCTATTTCTCTTTCTTCTTTCTTTTTCCCTGTTATTAATTTCATGTCCTCTTCTTTCCTTTCCTTTTTCTTTAGAGAATGGATGATTTCTGATGTCTTTCTTTTCTTACCTCTATTTCTCTTTCTTCTTTCTTTTTCCCCGTTATTGATTTCATGTCCTCTTCTTTCCTTTCCTTTTTCTTTAGAGAATGGATGATTTCTGATGTCTTTCTTTTCTTACCTCTATTTCTCTTTCTTCTTTCTTTTTCCCTGTTATTATTTTCATGTCCTCTTCTTTCCATTCCTTTTTCTTTAGAGAAAGGATGATTTCTGATGTCTTTCTTTTCTTACCTCTATTTCTCTTTCTTCTTTCTTTTTCCCCGTTATTAATTTCATGTCGTCTTCTTTCCTTTCCTTTTTCTTTAGAGAATGGATGATTTCTGATGTCTTTCTTTTCTTACCTCTATTTCTCTTTCTTCTTTCTTTTTCCCCGTTATTGATTTCATGTCCTCTTCTTTCCTTTCCTTTTTCTTTAAAAAATGGATGATTTCTGATGTCTTTTTTTTCTTACCTCTATTTCTCTTTCTTCTTTCTTTTTCCCCGTTATTGATTTCATGTCCTCTTCTTTCCTTTCCTTTTTTTTTAGAGAATGGATGATTTCTGATGTCTTTCTTTTCTTACCTCTATTTCTCTTTCTTCTTTCTTTTTCCCTGTTATTAATTTCATGTCCTCTTCTTTCCTTTCCTTTTTCTTTAGAGAATGGATGATTTCTGATGTCTTTCTTTTCTTACCTCTATTTCTCTTTCTTCTTTCTTTTTCCCCGTTATTGATTTCATGTCCTCTTCTTTCCTTTCCTTTTTCTTTAGAGAATGGATGATTTCTGATGTCTTTCTTTTCTTACCTCTATTTCTCTTTCTTCTTTCTTTTTCCCCGTTATTGATTTCATGTCCTCTTCTTTCCTTTCCTTTTTCTTTAGAGAATGGATGATTTCTGATGTCTTTCTTTTCTTACCTCTATTTCTCTTTCTTCTTTCTTTTTCCCCGTTATTAATTTCATGTCGTCTTCTTTCCTTTCCTTTTTCTTTAGAGAATGGATGATTTCTGATGTCTTTCTTTTCTTACCTCTATTTCTCTTTCTTCTTTCTTTTTCCCCGTTATTGATTTCATGTCCTCTTCTTTCCATTCCTTTTTCTTTAGAGAATGGATGATTTCTGATGTCTTTCTTTTCTTACCTCTATTTCTCTTTCTTCTTTCTTTTTCCCTGTTATTATTTTCATGTCCTCTTCTTTCCATTCCTTTTTCTTTAGATAATGGATGATTTCTGATGTCTTTCTTTTCTTACCTCTATTTCTCTTTCTTCTTTCTTTTTCCCCGTTATTAATTTCATGTCGTCTTCTTTCCTTTCCTTTTTCTTTAGAGAATGGATGATTTCTGATGTCTTTCTTTTCTTACCTCTATTTCTCTTTCTTCTTTCTTTTTCCCCGTTATTGATTTCATGTCCTCTTCTTTCCTTTCCTTTTTCTTTAGAGAATGGATGATTTCTGATGTCTTTCTTTTCTTACCTCTATTTCTCTTTCTTCTTGATTTTTCCCCGTTATTGATTTCATGTCCTCTTCTTTCCTTTCCTTTTTCTTTAGAGAATGGATGATTTCTGATGTCTTTCTTTTCTTACCTCTATTTCTCTTTCTTCTTTCTTTTTCCCTGTTATTAATTTCATGTCCTCTTCTTTCCTTTCCTTTTTCTTTAGAGAATGGATGATTTCTGATGTCTTTCTTTTCTTACCTCTATTTCTCTTTCTTCTTTCTTTTTCCCTGTTATTAATTTCATGTCCTCTTCATTCCTTTCCTTTTTCTTTAAAAAATGGATGATTTCTGATGTCTTTCTTTTCTTACCTCTATTTCTCTTTCTTCTTTCTTTTTCCCCGTTATTGATTTCATGTCCTCTTCTTTCCTTTCCTTTTTCTTTAGAGAATGGATGATTTCTGATGTCTTTCTTTTCTTACCTCTATTTCTCTTTCTTCTTTCTTTTTCCCTGTTATTAATTTCATGTCCTCTTCTTTCCTTTGCTTTTTCTTTAGAGAATGGATGATTTCTGATGTCTTTCTTTTCTTACCTCTATTTCTCTTTCTTCTTTCTTTTTCCCCGTTATTGATTTCATGTCCTCTTCTTTCCTTTCCTTTTTCTTTAGAGAATGGATGATTTCTGATGACTTTCTTTTCTTACCTCTATTTCTCTTTCTGCTTTCTTTTTCCCCGTTATTGATTTCATGTCCTCTTCTTTCCTTTCCTTTTTCTTTAGAGAATGGATGATTTCTGATGTCTTTCTTTTCTTACCTCTATTTCTCTTTCTTCTTTCTTTTTCCCTGTTATTGATTTCATGTCCTCTTCTTTCCTTTCCTTTTTCTTTAGAGAATGGATGATTCTGATGTCTTTCTTTTCTTACCTCTATTTCTCTTTCTTCTTTCTTTTTCCCCGTTATTGATTTCATGTCCTCTTCTTTCCTTTCCTTTTTCTTTAGAGAATGGATGATTTCTGATGTCTTTCTTTTCTTACCTCTATTTCTCTTTCTTCTTTCTTTTTCCCCGTTATTGATTTCATGTCCTCTTCTTCCCTTTCTTTTTTCTTTAGAGAATGGATGATTTCTGATGTCTTTCTTTTCTTACCTCTATTTCTCTTTCTTCTTTCTTTTTCCCTGTTATTAATTTCATGTCCTCTTCTTTCCTTTCCTTTTTCTTTAGAGAATGGATGATTTCTGATGTCTTTCTTTTCTTACCTCTATTTCTCTTTCTTCTTTCTTTTTCCCTGTTATTAATTTCATGTCCTCTTCTTTCCTTTCCTTTTTCTTTAGAGAATGGATGATTTCTGATGTCTTTCTTTTCTTAACTCTATTTCTCTTTCTTCTTTCTTTTTCCCCGTTATTGATTTCATGTCCTCTTCTTTCCTTTCCTTTTTCTTTAGAGAATGGATGATTTCTGATGTCTTTCTTTTCTTATCTCTATTTCTCTTTCTTCTTTCTTTTTCCCTGTTATTAATTTCATGTCCTCTTCTTTCCTTTCCTTTTTTTTTAGAGAATGGATGATTTCTGATGTCTTTCTTTTCTTACCTCTATTTCTCTTTCTTCTTTCTTTTTCCCCGTTATTGATTTCATGTCCTCTTCTTTCCTTTCCTTTTTCTTTAGAGAATGGATGATTGCTGATGTCTTACTTTTCTTACCTCAATTTCTCTTTCTTTTTCCCCGTTATTGATTTCATGTCGTCTTCTTTACTTTCCTTTTTTTTTAGAGAATGGATGATTTCTGATGTCTTTCTTTTCTTAACTCTATTTCTCTTTCTTCTTTCTTTTTCCCCGTTATTGATTTCATGTCCTCTTCTTTCCTTTCCTTTTTCTTTAGAGAATGGATGATTTCTGATGTCTTTCTTTTCTTACCTCTATTTCTCTTTCTTCTTTCTTTTTCCCCGTTATTGATTTGTTATCCTATTTTTTCCTTTCCTTTTTCTTTAGAGAATTTATGATTTCTGATGTCTTTCTTTTTTTACCTCTATTTCTCTTTCTTCTTTCATTTTCCCCGTTATTGATTTCAGGTCCTCTTCTTTCCTTTCCTTTTTCTTTAGAGAATGGATGATTGCTGATGCCTTTCTTTTCTTACCTCTATTTCTCTTTCTTCTTTCTTTTTCCCCGTTATTGATTTCATGTCCTCTTCTTTCCTTTCCTTTTTCTTTAGAGAATGGATGATTGCTGATGCCTTTCTTTTCTTAACTCTTTTTCTCTTACTTCTTTCTTTTTCCCCGTTATTGATTTCATGTCCTCTTCTTTCCTTTCCTTTTTCTTTAGAGAATGGATGATTGCTGATGCCTTTCTTTTCTTACCTCTATTTCTCTTTCTTCTTTCTTTTTCCCCGTTATTGATTTCATGTCCTCTTCTTTCCTTTCCTTTTTCTTTAAAGAATGGATGATTTCTGATGTCTTTCTTTTCTTACCTCTATTTCTCTTTCTTCTTTCTTTTTCCCCGATATTGATTTCATGTCCTCTTCTTTCCTTTCCTTTTTCTTTAGAGAATGGATGATTGCTGATGCCTTTCTTTTCTTACCTCTATTTCTCTTTCTTCTTTCTTTTTCCCCGTTATTGATTTCATGTCCTCTTCTTTCCTTTCCTTTTTCTTTAGAGAATGGATGATTTCTGATGTCTTTCTTTTCTTACCTCTATTTCTCTTTCTTCTTTCTTTTTCCCCGTTATTGATTTCATGTCCTCTTCTTTCCTTTCCTTTTTCTTTAGAGAATGGATAATTTCTGATGTCTTTCTTTTCTTACCTCTATTTCTCTTTCTTCTTTCTTTTTCCCCGTTATTGATTTCATGTCCTCTTCTTTCCTTTCCTTTTTCTTTAGAGAATGGATGATTTCTGATGTCTTTCTTTTCTTACCTCTATTTCTCTTTCTTCTTTCTTTTTCCCCGTTATTGATTTCATGTCCTCTTCTTTCCTTTCCTTTTTCTTTAGAGAATGGATGATTTCTGATGTCTTTCTTTTCTTACCTCTATTTCTCTTTCTTCTTTCTTTTTCCCCGTTATTGATTTCATGTCCTCTTTTTTCCTTTCCTTTTTCTTTAGAGAATGGATGATTTCTGATGTCTTTCTTTTCTTACCTCTATTTCTCTTTCTTCTTTCTTTTTCCCCGTTATTGATTTCATGTCCTCTTCTTTCCTTTCCTTTTTCTTTAGAGAATGGATGATTGCTGATGCCTTTCTTTTCTTACCTCTATTTCTCTTTCTTCTTTCTTTTTCCCCGTTATTAATTTCATGTCGTCTTCTTTCCTTTCCTTTTTCTTTAGAGAATGGATGATTTCTGATGTCTTTCTTTTCTTACCTCTATTTCTCTTTCTTCTTTCTTTTTCCCCGTTATTGATTTCATGTCCTCTTCTTTCCTTTCCTTTTTCTTTAGAGAATGGATGATTTCTGATGTCTTTCTTTTCTTACCTCTATTTCTCTTTCTTCTTTCTTTTTCCCCGTTATTGATTTCATGTCCTCTTCTTTCCTTTCCTTTTTCTTTAGAGAATGGATGATTGCTGATGTCTTTCTTTTCTTACCTCTATTTCTCTTTCTTCTTTCTTTTTCCCCGTTATTAATTTCAAGTTCTCTTCTTTCCTTTCCTTTTTCTTTAGAGAATGAATGATTTCTGATGTCTTTCTTTTCTTACCTCTATTTCTCTTTCTTCTTTCTTTTTCTCCGTTATTGATTTGATATCCTCTTTTTTCCTTTCCTTTTTCTTTAGAGAATGGATGATTTCTGATGTCTTTCTTTTCTTACCTCTATTTCTCTTTCTTCTTTCTTTTTCACGTTATTAATTTCATGTCGTCTTCTTTCCATTCCTTTTTCTTTAGAGAATGGATGATTTCTGATGTCTTTCTTTTCTTACCTCTATTTCTCTTTCTTCTTTCTTTTTCCCCGTTATTGATTTGTTATCCTCTTTTTTCCTTTCCTTTTTCTTTAGAGAATGGATGATTGCTGATGTCTTTCTTTTCTTAACTCTATTTCTCTTTCTTCTTTCTTTTTCACCGTTATTGATTTCATGTCCTCTTCTTTCCTTTCCTTTTTCTTTAGAGAATGGATGATTTCTGATGTCTTTCTTTTCTTACCTCTATTTCTCTTTCTTCTTTCTTTTTCCCCGTTATTGATTTCATGTCCTCTTCTTTCCTTTCCTTTTTCTTTAGAGAATGGATGATTTCTGATGTCTTTCTTTTCTTACCTCTATTTCTCTTTCTTCTTTCTTTTTCCCCGTTATTGATTTGATATCCACTTTTTTCCTTTCCTTTTTCTTTAGAGAATGGATGATTTCTGATGTCTTTCTTTTCTTACCTCTATTTCTCTTTCTTCTTTTTTTTTCCCCGTTATTGATTTCATGTCCTCTTCTTTCCTTTCCTTTTTCTTTAGAGAATGGATGATTTCTGATGTCTTTCTTTTCTTACCTCTATTTCTCTTTCTTCTTTCTTTTTCCCCGTGATTGATTTGTTATCCTCTTTTTTCCTTTCCTTTTTCTTTAGAGAATGGATGATTTCTGATGTCTTTCTTTTCTTACCTCTATTTCTCTTTCTTCTTTCTTTTTCCCCGTTATTGATTTGATATCCTCTTTTTTCCTTTCCTTTTTCTTTAGAGAATGGATGATTTCTGATGTCTTTCTTTTCTTACCTCTATTTCTCTTTCTTCTTTCTTTTTCCCCGTTATTGATTTCATGTCCTCTTCTTTCCTTTCCTTTTTCTTTAGAGAATGGATGATTTCTGATGTCTTTCTTTTCTTACCTCTATTTCTCTTTCTTCTTTCTTTTTCCCCGTTATTGATTTCATGTCCTCTTCTTTCCTTTCCTTTTTCTTTAGAGAATGGATGATTTCTGATGTCTTTCTTTTCTTACCTCTATTTCTCTTTCTTCTTTCTTTTTCCCCGTTATTGATTTCATGTCCTCTTCTTTCCTTTCCTTTTTCTTTAGAGAATCGATGATTTCTGATGTCTTTCTTTTCTTACCTCTATTTCTCTTTCTTCTTTCTTTTTCCCCGTTATTGATTTCATGTCCTCTTCTTTCCTTTCCTTTTTCTTTAGAGAATGGATGATTTCTGATGTCTTTCTTTTCTTACCTCTATTACTCTTTCTTCTTTCTTTTTCCCCGTTATTAATTTCATGTCCTCTTCTTTCCTTTCCTTTTTCTTTAGAGAATGGATGATTTCTGATGTCTTTCTTTTCTTACCTCTATTTCTCTTTCTTCTTTCTTTTTCCCCGTTATTGATTTCATGTCCTCTTCTTTCCTTTCCTTTTTCTTTAGAGAATGGATGATTGCTGATGTCTTTATTTTCTTACCTCTATATCTCTTTCTTCTTTCTATTTCCCCGTTATTGATTTCATGACCTCTTCTTTCCTTTCCTTTTTCTTTAGAGAATGGATGATTTCTGATGTCTTTCTTTTCTTACCTCTATTTCTCTTTCTTCTTTCTTTTTCCCAGTTATTAATTTCATGTCCTCTCCTTTCCTTTCCTTTTTGTTTAGAGAATGGATGATTTCTGATGTCTTTCTTTTCTTACCTCTATTTCTCTTTCTTCTTTCTTTTTCCCCGTTATTGATTTCATGTCCTCTTCTTTCCTTTCCTTTTTCTTTACAGAATGGATGATTGCTGATGTCTTTCTTTTCTTACCTCTATATCTCTTTCTCCTTTCTTTTTCCCCGTTATTGATTTCATGTCCTCTTCTTTCCTTTCCTTTTTCTTTAGAGAATGGATGATTTCTGACGTCTTTCTTTTCTTACCTCTATTTCTCTTTCTCCTTTCTTTTTCCCCGTTATTGATTTCATGTCCTCTTCTTTCCTTTCCTTTTTCTTTAGAGATTGGATGATTTCTGATGTCTTTCTTTTCTTACCTCTATTTCTCTTTCTTCTTTCTTTTTGCCCGTTATTGATTTCATGTCCTCTTCTTTCCTTTCCGTTTTCTTTAGAGAATGGATGATTGCTGATGTCTTTCTTTTCTTACCTCTATTTCTCTTACTTCTTTCTTTTTCCCCGTTATTGATTTCATGTCCTCTTCTTTCCTTTCCTTTTTCTTTAGAGAATGGATGATTGCTGATGTCTTTCTTTTCTTACCTCTATTTCTCTTTCTTCTTTCTTTTTCCCCGTTATTGATTTCATGTCCTCTTCTTTCCTTTCCTTTTTCATTAGAGAATGGATGATTGCTGATGTCTTTCTTTTCTTACCTCTATTTCTCTTACTTCTTTCTTTTTCCCCGTTATTGATTTCATGTCCTCTTCTTTCCTTTCCTTTTTCATTAGAGAATGGATGATTTCTGATGTCTTTCTTTTCTTACCTCTATTTCTCTTTCTTCTTTCTTTTTCCCCGTTATTGATTTCATGTCCTCTTCTTTCCTTTCCTTTTTCTTTAGAGAATGGATGATTGCTGATGTCTTTCTTTTCTTACCTCTATTTCTCTTTCTTCTTTCTTTTTCCCCGTTATTGATTTCATGTCCTCTTCTTTCCATTCCTTTTTCATTAGAGAATGGATGATTTCTGATGTCTTTCTTTTCTTACCTCTATTTCTCTTTCTTCTTTCTTTTTGCCCGTTATTGATTTCATGTCCTCTTCTTTCCTTTCCTTTTTCTTTAGAGAATGGATGATTGCTGATGTCTTTCTTTTCTTACCTCTATTTCTCTTACTTCTTTCTTTTTCCCCGTTATTGATTTCATGTCCTCTTCTTTCCTTTCCTTTTTCTTTAGAGAATGGATGATTGCTGATGTCTTTCTTTTCTTACCTCTATTTCTCTTTCTTCTTTCTTTTTCCCCGTTATTGATTTCATGTCCTCTTCTTTCCTTTCCTTTTTCATTAGAGAATGGATGATTGCTGATGTCTTTCTTTTCTTACCTCTATTTCTCTTACTTCTTTCTTTTTCCCCGTTATTGATTTCATGTCCTCTTCTTTCCTTTCCTTTTTCATTAGAGAATGGATGATTTCTGATGTCTTTCTTTTCTTACCTCTATTTCTCTTTCTTCTTTCTTTTTCCCCGTTATTGATTTCATGTCCTCTTCTTTCCTTTCCTTTTTCTTTAGAGAATGGATGATTTCTGACGTCTTTCTTTTCTTACCTCTATTTCTCTTTCTTCTTTCTTTTTCCCCGTTATTGATTTCATGTCCTCTTCTTTCCTTTCCTTTTTCTTTAGAGAATGGATGATTGCTGATGTCTTTCTTTTCTTACTCTATTTCTCTTTCTTCTTTCTTTTTCCCCGTTATTAATTTCAAGTTCTCTTCTTTCCTTTCCTTTATCTTTAGAGAATGAATGATTTCTGATGTCTTTCTTTTCTTACCTCTATTTCTCTTTCTTCTTTCTTTTTCTCCGTTATTGATTTGATATCCTCTTTTTTCCTTTCCTTTTTCTTTAGAGAATGGATGATTTCTGATGTCTTTCTTTTCTTACCTCTATTTCTCTTTCTTCTTTCTTTTTCCCCGTTATTAATTTCATGTCGTCTTCTTTCCATTCCTTTTTCTTTAGAGAATGGATGATTTCTGATGTCTTTCTTTTCTTACCTCTATTTCTCTTTCTTCTTTCTTTTTCACCGTTATTGATTTCATGTCCTCTTCTTTCCTTTCCTTTTTCTTTAGAGAATGGATGATTTCTGATGTCTTTCTTTTCTTACCTCTATTTCTCTTTCTTCTTTCGTTTTCCCCGTTATTGATTTCATGTCCTCTTCTTTCCTTTCCTTTTTCTTTAGAGAATGGATGATTTCTGATGTCTTTCTTTTCTTACCTCTATTTCTCTTTCTTCTTTCTTTTTCCCCGTTATTGATTTGATATCCTCTTTTTTCCTTTCCTTTTTCTTTAGAGAATGGATGATTTCTGATGTCTTTCTTTTCTTACCTCTATTTCTCTTTCTTCTTTCTTTTTCCCCGTTATTGATTTCATGTCCTCTTCTTTCCTTTCCTTTTTCTTTAGAGAATGGATGATTTCTGATGTCTTTCTTTTCTTACCTCTATTTCTCTTTCTTCTTTCTTTTTCCCCGTGATTGATTTGTTATCCTCTTTTTTCCTTTCCTTTTTCTTTAGAGAATGGATGATTTCTGATGTCTTTCTTTTCTTACCTCTATTTCTCTTTCTTCTTTCTTTTTCCCCCTTATTGATTTGATATCCTCTTTTTTCCTTTCCTTTTTCTTTAGAGAATGGATGATTTCTGATGTCTTTCTTTTCTTACCTCTATTTCTCTTTCTTCTTTCTTTTTCCCCGTTATTGATTTCATGTCCTCTTCTTTCCTTTCCTTTTTCTTTAGAGAATGGATGATTTCTGATGTCTTTCTTTTCTTACCTCTATTTCTCTTTCTTCTTTCTTTTTCCCCGTTATTGATTTCATGTCCTCTTCTTTCCTTTCCTTTTTCTTTAGAGAATGGATGATTTCTGATGTCTTTCTTTTCTTACCTCTATTTCTCTTTCTTCTTTCTTTTTCCCCGTTATTGATTTCATGTCCTCTTCTTTCCTTTCCTTTTTCTTTAGAGAATCGATGATTTCTGATGTCTTTCTTTTCTTACCTCTATTTCTCTTTCTTCTTTCTTTTTCCCCGTTATTGATTTCATGTCCTCTTCTTTCCTTTCCTTTTTCTTTAGAGAATGGATGATTTCTGATGTCTTTCTTTTCTTACCTCTATTACTCTTTCTTCTTTGTTTTTCCCCGTTATTAATTTCATGTCCTCTTCTTTCCTTTCTTTTTTCTTTAGAGAATGGATGATTTCTGATGTCTTTCTTTTCTTACCTCTATTTCTCTTTCTTCTTTCTTTTTCCCCGTTATTGATTTCATGTCCTCTTCTTTCCTTTCCTTTTTCTTTAGAGAATGGATGATTGCTGATGTCTTTCTTTTCTTACCTCTATATCTGTTTCTTCTTTCTATTTCCCCGTTATTGATTTCATGACCTCTTCTTTCCTTTCCTTTTTCTTTAGAGAATGGATGATTTCTGATGTCTTTCTTTTCTTACCTCTATTTCTCTTTCTTCTTTCTTTTTCCCAGTTATTAATTTCATGTCCTCTCCTTTCCTTTCCTTTTTCTTTAGAGAATGGATGATTTCTGATGTCTTTCTTTTCTTACCTCTATTTCTCTTTCTTCTTTCTTTTTCCCCGTTATTGATTTCATGTCCTCTTCTTTCCTTTCCTTTTTCTTTACAGAATGGATGATTGCTGATGTCTTTCTTTTCTTACCTCTATATCTCTTTCTCCTTTCTTTTTCCCCGTTATTGATTTCATGTCCTCTTCTTTCCTTTCCTTTTTCTTTAGAGAATGGATGATTTCTGACGTCTTTCTTTTCTTACCTCTATTTCTCTTTCTCCTTTCTTTTTCCCCGTTATTGATTTCATGTCCTCTTCTTTCCTTTCCTTTTTCTTTAGAGATTGGATGATTTCTGATGTCTTTCTTTTCTTACCTCTATTTCTCTTTCTTCTTTCTTTTTGCCAGTTATTGATTTCATGTCCTCTTCTTTCCTTTCCGTTTTCTTTAGAGAATGGATGATTGCTGATGTCTTTCTTTTCTTACCTCTATTTCTCTTACTTCTTTCTTTTTCCCCGTTATTGATTTCATGTCCTCTTCTTTCCTTTCCTTTTTCTTTAGAGAATGGATGATTGCTGATGTCTTTCTTTTCTTACCTCTATTTCTCTTTCTTCTTTCTTTTTCCCCGTTATTGATTTCATGTCCTCTTCTTTCCTTTCCTTTTTCATTAGAGAATGGATGATTGCTGATGTCTTTCTTTTCTTACCTCTATTTCTCTTACTTCTTTCTTTTTCCCCGTTATTGATTTCATGTCCTCTTCTTTCCTTTCCTTTTTCATTAGAGAATGGATGATTTCTGATGTCTTTCTTTTCTTACCTCTATTTCTCTTTCTTCTTTCTTTTTCCCCGTTATTGATTTCATGTCCTCTTCTTTCCTTTCCTTTTTCTTTAGAGAATGGATGATTGCTGATGTCTTTCTTTTCTTACCTCTATTTCTCTTTCTTCTTTCTTTTTCCCCGTTATTGATTTCATGTCCTCTTCTTTCCTTTCCTTTTTCATTAGAGAATGGATGATTTCTGATGTCTTTCTTTTCTTACCTCTATTTCTCTTTCTTCTTTCTTTTTGCCCGTTATTGATTTCATGTCCTCTTCTTTCCTTTCCTTTTTCTTTAGAGAATGGATGATTGCTGATGTCTTTCTTTTCTTACCTCTATTTCTCTTACTTCTTTTTTTTTCCCCGTTATTGATTTCATGTCCTCTTCTTTCCTTTCCTTTTTCTTTAGAGAATGGATGATTGCTGATGTCTTTCTTTTCTTACCTCTATTTCTCTTTCTTCTTTCTTTTTCCCCGTTATTGATTTCATGTCCTCTTCTTTCCTTTCCTTTTTCTTTAGAGAATGGATGATTGCTGATGCCTTTCTTTTCTTACCTCTATTTCTCTTTCTTCTTTCTTTTTCCCCGTTATTAATTTCATGTCGTCTTCTTTCCTTTCCTTTTTCTTTAGAGAATGGATGATTTCTGATGTCTTTCTTTTCTTACCTCTATTTCTCTTTCTTCTTTCTTTTTCCCCGTTATTGATTTCATGTCCTCTTCTTTCCCTTCCTTTTTCTTTAGAGAATGGATGATTTCTGATGTCTTTCTTTTCTTACCTCTATTTCTCTTTCTTCTTTCTTTTTCCCCGTTATTGATTTCATGTCCTCTTCTTTCCTTTCCTTTTTCTTTAGAGAATGGATGATTTCTGATGTCTTTCTTTTCTTACCTCTATTTCTCTTTCTTCTTTCTTTTTCCCCGTTATTGATTTGTTATCCTCTTTTTTCCTTTCCTTTTTCTTTAGAGAATGGATGATTGCTGATGTCTTTCTTTTCTTAACTCTATTTCTCTTTCTTCTTTCTTTTTCACCGTTATTGATTTCATGTCCTCTTCTTTCCTTTCCTTTTTCTTTAGAGAATGGATGATTTCTGATGTCTTTCTTTTCTTACCTCTATTTCTCTTTCTTCTTTCTTTTTCCCCGTTATTGATTTCATGTCCTCTTCTTTCCTTTCCTTTTTCTTTAGAGAATGGATGATTGCTGATGTCTTTCTTTTCTTACCTCTATTTCTCTTTCTTCTTTCTTTTTCCCCGTTATTAATTTCAAGTTCTCTTCTTTCCTTTCCTTTTTCTTTAGAGAATGAATGATTTCTGATGTCTTTCTTTTCTTACCTCTATTTCTCTTTCTTCTTTCTTTTTCTCCGTTATTGATTTGATATCCTCTTTTTTCCTTTCCTTTTTCTTTAGAGAATGGATGATTTCTGATGTCTTTCTTTTCTTACCTCTATTTCTCTTTCTTCTTTCTTTTTCCCTGTTATTAATTTCATGTCGTCTTCTTTCCATTCCTTTTTCTTTAGAGAATGGATGATTTCTGATGTCTTTCTTTTCTTACCTCTATTTCTCTTTCTTCTTTCTTTTTCCCCGTTATTGATTTGTTATCCTCTTTTTTCCTTTCCTTTTTCTTTAGAGAATGGATGATTGCAGATGTCTTTCTTTTCTTAACTCTATTTCTCTTTCTTCTTTCTTTTTCACCGTTATTGATTTCATGTCCTCTTCTTTCCTTTCCTTTTTCTTTAGAGAATGGATGATTTCTGATGTCTTTCTTTTCTTACCTCTATTTCTCTTTCTTCTTTCTTTTTCCCCGTTATTGATTTCATGTCCTCTTCTTTCCTTTCCTTTTTCTTTAGAGAATGGATGATTTCTGATGTCTTTCTTTTCTTACCTCTATTTCTCTTTCTTCTTTCTTTTTCCCCGTTATTGATTTGATATCCTCTTTTTTCCTTTCCTTTTTCTTTAGAGAATGGATGATTTCTGATGTCTTTCTTTTCTTACCTCTATTTCTCTTTCTTCTTTCTTTTTCCCCGTTATTGATTTCATGTCCTCTTCTTTCCTTTCCTTTTTCTTTAGAGAATGGATGATTTCTGATGTCTTTCTTTTCTTACCTCTATTTCTCTTTCTTCTTTCTTTTTCCCCGTGATTGATTTGTTATCCTCTTTTTTCCTTTCCTTTTTCTTTAGAGAATGGATGATTTCTGATGTCTTTCTTTTCTTACCTCTATTTCTCTTTCTTCTTTCTTTTTCCCCGTTATTGATTTGATATCCTCTTTTTTCCTTTCCTTTTTCTTTAGAGAATGGATGATTTCTGATGTCTTTCTTTTCTTACCTCTATTTCTCTTTCTTCTTTCTTTTTCCCCGTTATTGATTTCATGTCCTCTTCTTTCCTTTCCTTTTTCTTTAGAGAATGGATGATTTCTGATGTCTTTCTTTTCTTACCTCTATTTCTCTTTCTTCTTTCTTTTTCCCCGTTATTGATTTCATGTCCTGTTTTTCCTTTCCTTTTTCTTTAGAGAATGGATGATTTCTGATGTCTTTCTTTTCTTACCTCTATTTCTCTTTCTTCTTTCTTTTTCCCCGTTATTGATTTCATGTCCTCTTCTTTCCTTTCCTTTTTCTTTAGAGAATCGATGATTTCTGATGTCTTTCTTTTCTTACCTCTATTTCTCTTTCTTCTTTCTTTTTCCCCGTTATTGATTTCATGTCCTCTTCTTTCCTTTCCTTTTTCTTTAGAGAATGGATGATTTCTGATGTCTTTCTTTTCTTACCTATATTACTCTTTCTTCTTTCTTTTTCCCCGTTATTAATTTCATGTCCTCTTCTTTCCTTTCCTTTTTCTTTAGAGAATGGATGATTTCTGATGTCTTTCTTTTCTTACCTCTATTTCTCTTTCTTCTTTCTTTTTCCCCGTTATTGATTTCATGTCCTCTTCTTTCCTTTCCTTTTTCTTTAGAGAATGGATGATTTCTGATGTCTTTCTTTTCTTACCTCTATTTCTCTTTCTTCTTTCTTTTTCCCCGTTATTGATTTCATGTCCTCTTCTTTCCTTTCCTTTTTCTTTAGAGAATGGATGATTTCTGATGTCTTTCTTTTCTTACCTCTATTTCTCTTTCTTCTTTCTTTTTCCCCATTATTGATTTGTTATCCTCTTTTTTCCTTTCCTTTTTCTTTAGAGAATGGATGATTTCTTTTGTCTTTCTTTTCTTACCTCTATTTCGCTTTCTTCTTTCTTTTTCCCCGTTATTAATTTCAAGTTCTCTTCTTTCCTTTCCTTTTTCTTTAGAGAATGGATGATTTCTGATGTCTTTATTTTCTTACCTCTATTTCTCTTTCTTCTTTCTTTTTGCCCGTTATTGATTTCATGTCCTCTTCTTTCCTTTCCTTTTTCTTTAGAGAATGGATGATTTCTGATGTCTTTCTTTTCTTACCTCTATTTCTCTTTCTTCTTTCTTTTTCCCCGTTATTAATTTCAAGTTCTCTTCTTTCCTTTCTTTTTTCTTTAGAGAATGGATGATTTCTGATGTCTTTCTTTTCTTACCTCTATTTCTCTTTCTTCTTTCTTTTTCCCCGTTATTGATTTGATATCCTCTTTTTTCCTTTCCTTTTTCTTTAGAGAATGGATGATTTCTAATGTCTTTCTTTTCTTACCTCTATTTCTCTTTCTTCTTTCTTTTTCCCCGTTATTGATTTCATGTCCTCTTCTTTCCTTTCCTTTTTCTTTAGAGAATGGATGATTTCTTTTGTCTTTCTTTTCTTACCTCTATTTCTCTTTCTTCTTTCTTTTTCCCCGTTATTAATTTCATTTTCTCTTTTTTCCTTCCCTTTTTCTTTAGAGAATGGATGATTTCTGATGTCTTTCTTTTCTTACCTCTATTTCTCTTTCTTCTTTCTTTTTCCCCGTTATTAATTTCATTTTCTCTTTTTTCCTTTCCTTTTTCTTTAGAGAATGGATGATTGCTGATGTCTTTCTTTTCTTACCTCTATTTCTCTTTCTTCTTTCTTTTTCCCCGTTATTAATTTCAAGTTCTCTTCTTTCCTTTCCTTTTTCTTTAGAGAATGGATAATTTCTGATGTCTTTCTTTTCTTACCTCTATTTCGCTTTCTTCTTTCTTTTTCCCCGTTATTGATTTCATGTCCTCTTCTTTCCTTTCCTTTTTCTTTAGAGAATGGATGATTTCTGATGTCTTTCTTTTCTTACCTCTATTTCTCTTTCTTCTTTCTTTTTCCCCGTTATTGATTTCATGTCCTATTTTTCCTTTCCTTTTTCTTTAGAGAATGGATGATTTCTGATGTCTTTCTTTTCTTACCTCTATTTCTCTTTCTTCTTTCTTTTTCCCCGTTATTGATTTCATGTCCTCTTCTTTCCTTTCCTTTTTCTTTAGAGAATCGATGATTTCTGATGTCTTTCTTTTCTTACCTCTATTTCTCTTTCTTCTTTCTTTTTCCCCGTTATTGATTTCATGTCCTCTTCTTTCCTTTCCTTTTTCTTTAGAGAATGGATGATTTCTGATGTCTTTCTTTTCTTACCTATATTACTCTTTCTTCTTTCTTTTTCCCCGTTATTAATTTCATGTCCTCTTCTTTCCTTTCCTTTTTCTTTAGAGAATGGATGATTTCTGATGTCTTTCTTTTCTTACCTCTATTTCTCTTTCTTCTTTCTTTTTCCCCGTTATTGATTTCATGTCCTCTTCTTTCCTTTCCTTTTTCTTTAGAGAATGGATGATTTCTGATGTCTTTCTTTTCTTACCTCTATTTCTCTTTCTTCTTTCTTTTTCCCCGTTATTGATTTCATGTCCTCTTCTTTCCTTTCCTTTTTCTTTAGAGAATGGATGATTTCTGATGTCTTTCTTTTCTTACCTCTATTTCTCTTTCTTCTTTCTTTTTCCCCGTTATTGATTTCATGTCCTCTTCTTTCCTTTCCTTTTTCTTTAGAGAATGGATGATTTCTGATGTCTTTCTTTTCTTACCTCTATTTCTCTTTCTTCTTTCTTTTTCCCCGTTATTAATTTCATGTCCTCTTCTTTCCTTTCCTTTTTCTTTAGAGAATGGATGATTTCTGATGTCTTTCTTTTCTTACCTCTATTTCTCTTTCTTCTTTCTTTTTCCCCATTATTGATTTGTTATCCTCTTTTTTCCTTTCCTTTTTCTTTAGAGAATGGATGATTTCTTTTGTCTTTCTTTTCTTACCTCTATTTCGCTTTCTTCTTTCTTTTTCCCCGTTATTAATTTCAAGTTCTCTTCTTTCCTTTCCTTTTTCTTTAGAGAATGGATGATTTCTGATGTCTTTATTTTCTTACCTCTATTTCTCTTTCTTCTTTCTTTTTGCCCGTTATTGATTTCATGTCCTCTTCTTTCCTTTCCTTTTTCTTTAGAGAATGGATGATTTCTGATGTCTTTCTTTTCTTACCTCTATTTCTCTTTCTTCTTTCTTTTTCCCCGTTATTAATTTCAAGTTCTCTTCTTTCCTTTCTTTTTTCTTTAGAGAATGGATGATTTCTGATGTCTTTCTTTTCTTACCTCTATTTCTCTTTCTTCTTTCTTTTTCCCCGTTATTGATTTGATATCCTCTTTTTTCCTTTCCTTTTTCTTTAGAGAATGGATGATTTCTAATCTCTTTCTTTTCTTACCTCTATTTCTCTTTCTTCTTTCTTTTTCCCCGTTATTGATTTCATGTCCTCTTCTTTCCTTTCCTTTTTCTTTAGAGAATGGATGATTTCTTTTGTCTTTCTTTTCTTACCTCTATTTCTCTTTCTTCTTTCTTTTTCCCCGTTATTAATTTCATTTTCTCTTTTTTCCTTCCCTTTTTCTTTAGAGAATGGATGATTTCTGATGTCTTTCTTTTCTTACCTCTATTTCTCTTTCTTCTTTCTTTTTCCCCGTTATTAATTTCATTTTCTCTTTTTTCCTTTCCTTTTTCTTTAGAGAATGGATGATTGCTGATGTCTTTCTTTTCTTACCTCTATTTCTCTTTCTTCTTTCTTTTTCCCCGTTATTAATTTCAAGTTCTCTTCTTTCCTTTCCTTTTTCTTTAGAGAATGGATAATTTCTGATGTCTTTCTTTTCTTACCTCTATTTCTCTTTCTTCTTTCTTTTTCCCCGTTATTGATTTCATGTCCTCTTCTTTCCTTTCCTTTTTCTTTAGAGAATGGATGATTTCTGATGTCTTTCTTTTCTTACCTCTATTTCTCTTTCTTCTTTCTTTTTCCCCGTTATTGATTTGATATCCTCTTTTTTCCTTTCCTTTTTCTTTAGAGAATGGATGATTTCTGATGTCTTTCTTTTCTTACCTCTATTTCTCTTTCTTCTTTCTTTTTCCCCGTTATTGATTTGTTATCCTCTTTTTTCCTTTCCTTTTTCTTTAGAGAATGGATGATTGCTGATGTCTTTCTTTTCTTACCTCTATTTCTCTTTCTTCTTTCTTTTTCCCCGTTATTAATTTCAAGTTCTCTTCTTTCCTTTCCTTTTTCTTTAGAGAATGGATGATTTCTGATGTCTTTCTTTTCTTACCTCTATTTCTCTTTCTTCTTTCTTTTTCCCCGTTATTGATTTGATATCCTCTTTTTTCCTTTCCTTTTTCTTTAGAGAATGGATGATTTCTGATGTCTTTCTTTTCTTACCTCTATTTCTCTTTCTTCTTTCTTTTTCCCCGTTATTGATTTGATATCCTCTTTTTTCCTTTCCTTTTTCTTTAGAGAATGGATGATTTCTGATGTCTTTCTTTTCTTACCTCTATTTCTCTTTCTTCTTTCTTTTTCCCCGTTATTGATTTGTTATCCTCTTTTTTCCTTTCCTTTTTCTTTAGAGAATGGATGATTGCTGATGTCTTTCTTTTCTTACCTCTATTTCTCTTTCTTCTTTCTTTTTCCCCGTTATTAATTTCAAGTTCTCTTCTTTCCTTTCCTTTTTCTTTAGAGAATGGATGATTTCTGATGTCTTTCTTTTCTTACCTCTATTTCTCTTTTCTTTCTTTTTCCCCGTTACTGATTTGATATCCTCTTTTTTCCTTTCCTTTTTCTTTAGAGAATGGATAATTTCTGATGTCTTTCTTTTCTTACCTCTATTTCTCTTTCTTCTTTCTTTTTCCCCGTTATTGATTTCATGTCCTCTTCTTTCCTTTCCTTTTTCTTTAGAGAATGGATGATTGGTGATGTCTTTCTTTTCTAACCTCTATTTCTCTTTCTTCTTTCTTTTTCCCCGTTATTGATTTCAAGTTCTCTTCTTTCCTTTCCTTTTTCTTTAGAGAATGGATGATTTCTGATGTATTTCTTTTCTTACCTCTATTTCTCTTTCTTCTTCCTTTTTCCCCGTTATTAATTTCATTTTCTCTTTTTTCCTTTCCTTTTTCTTTAGAGAATGGATGATTTCTGATGTCTTTCTTTTCTTACCTCTATTTCTCTTTCTTCTTTCTTTTTCCCCGTTATTGATTTGATATCCTCTTCTTTCCTTTCCTTTTTCTTTAGAGAATGGATGATTTCTGATGTCTTTCTTTTCTTACCTCTATTTCTCTTTCTTCTTTCTTTTTCCCCGTTATTGATTTCATGTCCTCTTCTTTCCTTTCCTTTTTCTTTAGAGAATGGATGATTTCTGATGTCTTTCTTTTCTTACCTCTATTTCTCTTTCTTCTTTCTTTTTCCCCGTTATTGATTTGATATCCTCTTCTTTCCTTTCCTTTTTCTTTAGAGAATGGATGATTTCTGATGTCTTTCTTTTCTTACCTCTATTTCGCTTTCTTCTTTCTTTTTCCCTGTTATTGATTTCATGTCCTCTTCTTTCCTTTCCTTTTTCTTTAGAGAATGGATGATTTCTGATGTCTTTCTTTTCTTACCTCTATTTCTCTTTCTTCTTTCTTTTTCCCCGTTATTAATTTCATGTCCTCTTTTTTCCTTTCCTTTTTCTTTAGAGAATGGATGGTTGCTGATGTCTTTCTTTTCTTACCTCTATTTCTCTTTCTTCTTTCATTTTCCCCGTTATTAATTTCAAGTTCTATTCTTTCCTTTCCTTTTTCTTTAGAGAATGGATAATTTCTGATGTCTTTCTTTTCTTACCTCTATTTCTCTTTCTTCTTTCTTTTTCCCCGTTATTGATTTCATGTCCTCTTCTTTCCTTTCCTTTTTCTTTAGAGAATGGATGATTTCTGATGTCTTTCTTTTCTTACCTCTATTTCTCTTTCTTCTTTCTTTTTCCCCGTTATTGCTTTGTTATCCTCTTTTTTCCTTTCCTTTTTCTTTAGAGAATGGATGATTGCTGATGTCTTTCTTTTCTTACCTCTATTTCTCTTTCTTCTTTCTTTTTCCCCGTTATTAATTTCAAGTTCTCTTCTTTCCTTTCCTTTCCTTTTTCTTTAGAGAATGGATGATTTCTGATGTCTTTCTTTTCTTACCTCTATTTCTCTTTCTTCTTTCTTTTTCCCCGTTATTGATTTGATATCCTCTTCTTTCCTTTCCTTTTTCTTTAGAGAATGGATGATTTCTGATGTCTTTCTTTTCTTACCTCTATTTCTCTTTCTTCTTTCTTTTTCCCCGTTATTGATTTCATGTCCTCTTCTTTCCTTTCCTTTTTCTTTAGAGAATGGATGATTTCTGATGTCTTTCTTTTCTTACCTCTATTTCTCTTTCTTCTTACTTTTTCCCCGTTATTGATTTCATGTCCTCTTCTTTCCTTTCCTTTTTCTTTAGAGAATGGATGATTGCTGATGTCTTTCTTTTCTTACCTCTATTTCTCTTTCTTCTTTCTTTTTCCCCGTTATTAATTTCAAGTTCTCTTCTTTCCTTTCCTTTTTCTTTAGAGAATGGATGATTTCTGATGTCTTTCTTTTCTTACCTCTATTTCTCTTTCTTCTTTCTTTTTCCCCGTTATTGATTTCATGTCCTCTTCTTTCCTTTCCTTTTTCTTTAGAGAATGGATGATTGCTGATGTCTTTCTTTTCTTACCTCTATTTCTCTTTCTTCTTTCTTTTTCCCCGTTATTAATTTCAAGTTCTCTTCTTTCCTTTCCTTTTTCTTTAGAGAATGGATGATTTCTGATGTCTTTCTTTTCTTACCTCTATTTCTCTTTCTTCTTTCTTTTTCCCCGTTATTGATTTGATATCCTCTTCTTTCCTTTCCTTTTTCTTTAGAGAATGGATGATTTCTGATGTCTTTCTTTTCTTACCTCTATTTCTCTTTCTTCTTTCTTTTTCCCCGTTATTGATTTCATGTCCTCTTCTTTCCTTTCCTTTTTCTTTAGAGAATGGATGATTTCTGATGTCTTTCTTTTCTTACCTCTATTTCTCTTTCTTCTTTCTTTTTCCCCGTTATTGATTTGATATCCTCTTCTTTCCTTTCCTTTTTCTTTAGAGAATGGATGATTTCTGATGTCTTTCTTTTCTTACCTCTATTTCGCTTTCTTCTTTCTTTTTCCCTGTTATTGATTTCATGTCCTCTTCTTTCCTTTCCTTTTTCTTTAGAGAATGGATGATTTCTGATGACTTTCTTTTCTTACCTCTATTTCTCTTTCTTCTTTCTTTTTCCCCGTTATTAATTTCATGTCCTCTTTTTTCCTTTCCTTTTTCTTTAGAGAATGGATGATTGCTGATGTCTTTCTTTTCTTACCTCTATTTCTCTTTCTTCTTTCTTTTTCCCCGTTATTAATTTCAAGTTCTATTCTTTCCTTTCCTTTTTCTTTAGAGAATGGATAATTTCTGATGTCTTTCTTTTCTTACCTCTATTTCTCTTTCTTCTTTCTTTTTCCCCGTTATTGATTTGATATCCTATTTTTTCCTTTCCTTTTTCTTTAGAGAATGGATGATTTCTGATGTCTTTCTTTTCTTACCTCTATTTCTCTTTCTTCTTTCTTTTTTCCCGTTATTGATTTGTTATCCTCTTTTTTCCTTTCCTTTTTCTTTAGAGAATGGATGATTGCTGATGTCTTTCTTTTCTTACCTCTATTTCTCTTTCTTCTTTCTTTTTCCCCGTTATTAATTTCAAGTTCTCTTCTTTCCTTTCCTTTTTCTTCAGAGAATGGATGATTTCTGATGTCTTTCTTTTCTTACCTCTATTTCTCTTTCTTCTTTCTTTTTCCCCGTTATTGATTTGATATCCTCTTTTTTCCTTTCCTTTTTCTTTAGAGAATGGATAATTTCTGATGTCTTTCTTTTCTTACCTCTATTTCTCTTTCTTCTTTCTTTTTCCCCGTTATTGATTTCATGTCCTCTTCTTTCCTTTCCTTTTTCTTTAGAGAATGGATGATTGCTGATGTCTTTCTTTTCTTACCTCTATTTCTCTTTCTTCTTTCTTTTTCCCCGTTATTAATTTCAAGTTCTCTTCTTTCCTTTCCTTTTTCTTTAGAGAATGGATGATTTCTGATGTCTTTCTTTTCTTACCTCTATTTCTCTTTCTTCTTTCTTTTTCCCCGTTATTGATTTCATGTCCTCTTCTTTCCTTACCTTTTTCTTTAGAGAATGGATGATTTCTGATGTCTTTCTTTACTTACCTCTATTTCTCTTTCTTCTTTCTTTTTCCCCGTTATTAATTTCATGTCGTCTTCTTTCCTTTCCTTTTTCTTTAGAGAATGGATGATTTCTGATGTCTTTCTTTTCTTACCTCTATTTCTCTTTCTTCTTTCTTTTTCCCCGTTATTGATTTCATGTCCTCTTCTTTCCTTTCCTTTTTCTTTAGAGAATGGATGATTTCTGATGTCTTTCTTTACTTACCTCTATTTCTCTTTCTTCTTTCTTTTTCCCCGTTATTAATTTCATGTCGTCTTCTTTCCTTTCCTTTTTCTTTAGAGAATGGATGATTTCTGATGTCTTTCTTTTCTTACCTCTATTTCTCTTTCTTCTTTCTTTTTCCCCGTTATTGATTTGTTATCCTCTTTTTTCCTTTCCTTTTTCTTTAGAGAATGGATGATTTCTGATGTCTTTCTTTTCTTACCTCTATTTCTCTTTCTTCTTTCTTTTTCCCCGTTATTGATTTGATATCCTCTTTTTTCCTTTCCTTTTTCTTTAGAGAATGGATGATTTCTGATGTCTTTCTTTTCTTACCTCTATTTCTCTTTCTTCTTTCTTTTTCCCCGTTATTGATTTGATATCCTCTTTTTTCCTTTCCTTTTTCTTTAGAGAATGGATGATTTCTGATGTCTTTCTTTTCTTACCTCTATTTCTCTTTCTTCTTTCTTTTTCCCCGTTATTGATTTGATATCCTCTTTTTTCCTTTCCTTTTTCTTTAGAGAATGGATGATTTCTGATGTCTTTCTTTTCTTACCTCTATTTCTCTTTCTTCTTTTTTTTTCCCCGTTATTAATTTCAAGTTCTCTTCTTTCCTTTCCTTTTTCTTTAGAGAATGGATGATTTCTGATGTCTTTCTTTTCTTACCTCTATTTCTCTTTCTTCTTTCTTTTTCCCCGTTATTGATTTGATATCCTCTTTTTTCCTTTCCTTTTTCTTTAGAGAATGGATGATTTCTGATGTCTTTCTTTTCTTACCTCTATTTCTCTTTCTTCTTTCTTTTTCCCCGTTATTGATTTGATATCCTCTTTTTTCCTTTCCTTTTTCTTTAGAGAATGGATGATTTCTGATGTCTTTCTTTTCTTACCTCTATTTCTCTTTCTTCTTTCTTTTTCCCCGTTATTGATTTGATATCCTCTTTTTTCCTTTCCTTTTTCTTTAGAGAATGGATGATTTCTGATGTCTTTCTTTTCTTACCTCTATTTCTCTTTCTTCTTTCTTTTTCCCCGTTATTGATTTGTTATCCTCTTTTTTCCTTTCCTTTTTCTTTAGAGAATGGATGATTGCTGATGTCTTTCTTTTCTTAACTCTATTTCTCTTTCTTCTTTCTTTTTCCCCGTTATTGATTTGATATCCTCTTCTTTCCTTTCCTTTTTCTTTAGAGAATGGATGATTTCTGATGTCTTTCTTTTCTTACCTCTATTTCTCTTTCTTCTTTCTTTTTCCCCGTTATTAATTTCAAGTTCTCTTCTTTCCTTTCCTTTTTCTTTAGAGAATGGATGATTGCTGATGTCTTTCTTTTCTTACCTCTATTTCTCTTTCTTCTTTCTTTTTCCCCGTTATTAATTTCAAGTTCTCTTCTTTCCTTTCCTTTTTCTTTAGAGAATGGATGATTTCTGATGTCTTTCTTTTCTTACCTCTATTTCTCTTTCTTCTTTCTTTTTCCCCGTTATTGATTTCATGTCCTCTTTTTTCCTTTCCTTTTTCTTTAGAGAATGGATGATTTCTGATGTCTTTCTTTTCTTACCTCTATTTCTCTTTCTTCTTTCTTTTTCCCCGTTATTGATTTCATGTCCTCTTCTTTCCTTTCCTTTTTCTTTAGAGAATGGATGATTTCTGATGTCTTTCTTTACTTACCTCTATTTCTCTTTCTTCTTTCTTTTTCCCCGTTATTAATTTCATGTCGTCTTCTTTCCTTTCCTTTTTCTTTAGAGAATGGATGATTTCTGATGTCTTTCTTTTCTTACCTCTATTTCTCTTTCTTCTTTCTTTTTCCCCGTTATTGATTTGTTATCCTCTTTTTTCCTTTCCTTTTTCTTTAGAGAATGGATGATTTCTGATGTCTTTCTTTTCTTACCTCTATTTCTCTTTCTTCTTTCTTTTTCCCCGTTATTGATTTGATATCCTCTTTTTTCCTTTCCTTTTTCTTTAGAGAATGGATGATTTCTGATGTCTTTCTTTTCTTACCTCTATTTCTCTTTCTTCTTTCTTTTTCCCCGTTATTGATTTGATATCCTCTTTTTTCCTTTCCTTTTTCTTTAGAGAATGGATGATTTCTGATGTCTTTCTTTTCTTACCTCTATTTCTCTTTCTTCTTTCTTTTTCCCCGTTATTGATTTGATATCCTCTTTTTTCCTTTCCTTTTTCTTTAGAGAATGGATGATTTCTGATGTCTTTCTTTTCTTACCTCTATTTCTCTTTCTTCTTTCTTTTTCCCCGTTATTAATTTCAAGTTCTCTTCTTTCCTTTCCTTTTTCTTTAGAGAATGGATGATTTCTGATGTCTTTCTTTTCTTACCTCTATTTCTCTTTCTTCTTTCTTTTTCCCCATTATTGATTTGATATCCTCTTTTTTCCTTTCCTTTTTCTTTAGAGAATGGATGATTTCTGATGTCTTTCTTTTCTTACCTCTATTTCTCTTTCTTCTTTCTTTTTCCCCGTTATTGATTTGATATCCTCTTTTTTCCTTTCCTTTTTCTTTAGAGAATGGATGATTTCTGATGTCTTTCTTTTCTTACCTCTATTTCTCTTTCTTCTTTCTTTTTCCCCGTTATTGATTTGATATCCTCTTTTTTCCTTTCCTTTTTCTTTAGAGAATGGATGATTTCTGATGTCTTTCTTTTCTTACCTCTATTTCTCTTTCTTCTTTCTTTTTCCCCGTTATTGATTTGTTATCCTCTTTTTTCCTTTCCTTTTTCTTTAGAGAATGGATGATTTCTGATGTCTTTCTTTTCTTACCTCTATTTCTCTTTCTTCTTTCTTTTTCCCCGTTATTGATTTGATATCCTCTTTTTTCCTTTCCTTTTTCTTTAGAGAATGGATGATTTCTGATGTCTTTCTTTTCTTACCTCTATTTCTCTTTCTTCTTTCTTTTTCCCCGTTATTGATTTGATATCCTCTTTTTTCCTTTCCTTTTTCTTTAGAGAATGGATGATTTCTGATGTCTTTCTTTTCTTACCTCTATTTCTCTTTCTTCTTTCTTTTTCCCCGTTATTGATTTGTTATCCTCTTTTTTCCTTTCCTTTTTCTTTAGAGAATGGATGATTACTGATGTCTTTCTTTTCTTAACTCTATTTCTCTTTCTTCTTTCTTTTTCCCCGTTATTGATTTGATATCCTCTTCTTTCCTTTCCTTTTTCTTTAGAGAATGGATGATTTCTGATGTCTTTCTTTTCTTACCTCTATTTCTCTTTCTTCTTTCTTTTTCCCCGTTATTAATTTCAAGTTCTCTTCTTTCCTTTCCTTTTTCTTTAGAGAATGGATGATTTCTGATGTCTTTCTTTTCTTACCTCTATTTCTCTTTCTTCTTTCTTTTTCCCCGTTATTGATTTGATATCCTCTTTTTTCCTTTCCTTTTTCTTTAGAGAATGGATGATTTCTGATGTCTTTCTTTTCTTACCTCTATTTCTCTTTCTTCTTTCTTTTTCCCCGTTATTAATTTCATGTCGTCTTCTTTCCTTTCCTTTTTCTTTAGAGAATGGATGATTTCTGATGTCTTTCTTTTCTTACCTCTATTTCTCTTTCTTCTTTCTTTTTCCCCGTTATTGATTTCATGTCCTCTTCTTTCCTTTCCTTTTTCTTTAGAGAATGGATGATTTCTGATGTCTTTCTTTACTTACCTCTATTTCTCTTTCTTCTTTCTTTTTCCCCGTTATTAATTTCATGTCGTCTTCTTTCCTTTCCTTTTTCTTTAGAGAATGGATGATTTCTGATGTCTTTCTTTTCTTACCTCTATTTCTCTTTCTTCTTTCTTTTTCCCCGTTATTGATTTGTTATCCTCTTTTTTCCTTTCCTTTTTCTTTAGAGAATGGATGATTTCTGATGTCTTTCTTTTCTTACCTCTATTTCTCTTTCTTCTTTCTTTTTCCCCGTTATTGATTTGATATCCTCTTTTTTCCTTTCCTTTTTCTTTAGAGAATGGATGATTTCTGATGTCTTTCTTTTCTTACCTCTATTTCTCTTTCTTCTTTCTTTTTCCCCGTTATTGATTTGATATCCTCTTTTTTCCTTTCCTTTTTCTTTAGAGAATGGATGATTTCTGATGTCTTTCTTTTCTTACCTCTATTTCTCTTTCTTCTTTCTTTTTCCCCGTTATTGATTTGATATCCTCTTTTTTCCTTTCCTTTTTCTTTAGAGAATGGATGATTTCTGATGTCTTTCTTTTCTTACCTCTATTTCTCTTTCTTCTTTCTTTTTCCCCGTTATTAATTTCAAGTTCTCTTCTTTCCTTTCCTTTTTCTTTAGAGAATGGATGATTTCTGATGTCTTTCTTTTCTTACCTCTATTTCTCTTTCTTCTTTCTTTTTCCCCGTTATTGATTTGATATCCTCTTTTTTCCTTTCCTTTTTCTTTAGAGAATGGATGATTTCTGATGTCTTTCTTTTCTTACCTCTATTTCTCTTTCTTCTTTCTTTTTCCCCGTTATTGATTTGATATCCTCTTTTTTCCTTTCCTTTTTCTTTAGAGAATGGATGATTTCTGATGTCTTTCTTTTCTTACCTCTATTTCTCTTTCTTCTTTCTTTTTCCCCGTTATTGATTTGATATCCTCTTTTTTCCTTTCCTTTTTCTTTAGAGAATGGATGATTTCTGATGTCTTTCTTTTCTTACCTCTATTTCTCTTTCTTCTTTCTTTTTCCCCGTTATTGATTTGTTATCCTCTTTTTTCCTTTCCTTTTTCTTTAGAGAATGGATGATTTCTGATGTCTTTCTTTTCTTACCTCTATTTCTCTTTCTTCTTTCTTTTTCCCCGTTATTGATTTGATATCCTCTTTTTTCCTTTCCTTTTTCTTTAGAGAATGGATGATTTCTGATGTCTTTCTTTTCTTACCTCTATTTCTCTTTCTTCTTTCTTTTTCCCCGTTATTGATTTCATGTCCTCTTTTTTCCTTTCCTTTTTCTTTAGAGAATGGATGATTTCTGATGTCTTTCTTTTCTTACCTCTATTTCTCTTTCTTCTTTCTTTTTCCCCGTTATTGATTTCATGTCCTCTTTTTTCCTTTCCTTTTTCTTTAGAGAATGGATGATTTCTGATGTCTTTCTTTTCTTACCTCTATTTCTCTTTCTTCTTTCTTTTTCCCCGTTATTGATTTGTTATCCTCTTTTTTCCTTTCCTTTTTCTTTAGAGAATGGATGATTGCTGATGTCTTTCTTTTCTTAACTCTATTTCTCTTTCTTCTTTCTTTTTCCCCGTTATTGATTTGATATCCTCTTCTTTCTTTTCCTTTTTCTTTAGAGAATGGATGATTTCTGATGTCTTTCTTTTCTTACCTCTATTTCTCTTTCTTCTTTCTTTTTCCCCGTTATTGATTTCATGTCGTCTTCTTTCCTTTCCTTTTTCTTTAGAGAATGGATGATTTCTGATGTCTTTCTTTTCTTACCTCTATTTCTCTTTCTTCTTTCTTTTTCCCCGTTATTAATTTCATGTCCTCTTCTTTCCTTTCCTTTTTCTTTAGAGAATGGATGATTTCTGATGTCTTTCTTTTCTTACCTCTATTTCTCTTTCTTCTTTCTTTTTCCCCGTTACTGATTTGATATCCTCTTCTTTCCTTTCCTTTTTCTTTAGAGAATGGATGATTTCTGATGTCTTTCTTTTCTTACCTCTATTTCTCTTTCTTCTTTCTTTTTCCCCGTTATTAATTTCAAGTTCTCTTCTTTCCTTTCCTTTTTCTTTAGAGAATGGATGACTTCTGATGTCTTTCTTTTCTTACCTCTATTTCTCTTTCTTCTTTCTTTTTCCCCGTTATTGATTTCATGTCCTCTTTTTTCCTTTCCTTTTTCTTTAGAGAATGGATGATTTCTGATGTCTTTCTTTTCTTACCTCTATTTCTCTTTCTTCTTTCTTTTTCCCCGTTATTAATTTCAAGTTCTCTTCTTTCCTTTCCTTTTTCTTTAGAGAATGGATGATTTCTGATGTCTTTCTTTTCTTACCTCTATTTCTCTTTCTTCTTTCTTTTTCCCCGTTATTGATTTCATGTCCTCTTTTTTCCTTTCCTTTTTCTTTAGAGAATGGATGATTTCTGATGTCTTTCTTTTCTTACCTCTATTTCTCTTTCTTCTTTCTTTTTCCCCGTTATTGATTTCATGTCCTCTTCTTTCCTTTCCTTTTTCTTTAGAGAATGGATGATTGCTGATGTCTTTCTTTTCTTACCTCTATTTCTCTTTCTTCTTTCTTTTTCCCCGTTATTGATTTGATATCCTCTTCTTTCCTTTCCTTTTTCTTTAGAGAATGGATGATTTCTGATGTCTTTCTTTTCTTACCTCTATTTCTCTTTCTTCTTTCTTTTTCCCCGTTATTAATTTCAAGTTCTCTTCTTTCCTTTCCTTTTTCTTTAGAGAATGGATGATTTCTGATGTCTTTCTTTTCTTACCTCTATTTCTCTTTCTTCTTTCTTTTTCCCCGTTATTGATTTCATGTCCTCTTCTTTCCTTTCCTTTTTCTTTAGAGAATGGATGATTGCTGATGTCTTTCTTTTCTTACCTCTATTTCTCTTTCTTCTTTCTTTTTCCCCGTTATTGATTTGTTATCCTCTTTTTTCCTTTCCTTTTTCTTTAGAGAATGGATGATTGCTGATGTCTTTCTTTTCTTAACTCTATTTCTCTTTCTTCTTTCTTTTTCCCCGTTATTGATTTGATATCCTCTTTTTTCCTTTCCTTTTTCTTTAGAGAATGGATGATTTCTGATGTCTTTCTTTTCTTACCTCTATTTCTCTTTCTTCTTTCTTTTTCCCCGTTATTGATTTGTTATCCTCTCTTTTCCTTTCCTTTTTCTTTAGAGAATGGATGATTTCTGATGTCTTTCTTTTCTTACCTCTATTTCTCTTTCTTCTTTCTTTTTCCCCGTTATTGATTTGTTATCCTCTTTTTTCCTTTCCTTTTTCTTTAGAGAATGGATGATTGCTGATGTCTTTCCTTTCTTACCTCTATTTCTCTTTCTTCTTTCTTTTTCCCCGTTATTAATTTCAAGTTCTCTTCTTTCCTTTCCTTTTTCTTTAGAGAATGGATGATTTCTGATGTCTTTCTTTTCTTACCTCTATTTCTCTTTCTTCTTTCTTTTTCCCCGTTATTGATTTCATGTCCTCTTCTTTCCTTTCCTTTTTCTTTAGAGAATGGATGATTGCTGATGTCTTTCTTTTCTTACCTCTATTTCTCTTTCTTCTTTCTTTTTCCCCGTTATTGATTTCATGTCCTCTTCTTTCCTTTCCTTTTTCTTTAGAGAATGGATGATTTCTTTTGTCTTTCTTTTCTTACCTCTATTTCTCTTTCTTCGTTCTTTTTCCCCGTTATTGATTTAATTATGGCATGCAGATCGAACATATTTTTAAAAGTTTCAATATAGAAATTCGTGAGCCATATTTCTTTTTCCTTTTATAGATTTTTTGTCCTCATCTTTTTTCTGCTTTATCTTTTCTTTTCCTTTTAAGGTGAAATTTTATTTTTCTTTCTTTTCGGTTCATGGGAATTTTTGTTGTCTTTCTAATTTTTTAAAATATAGAATATATGTTTCATCACTAGTATTTTAAAAAAATCGTTTGCAACCGTCTTTGATCGCCACCTAATCAGATGCCTGAATTTTGTATCAAAACAAATATTCATTTTGGTAGTGGTAACTTAAATATTAGATTGTAATAAGTTAATATAAATAATTTTTTGGTCTGCTTTTGTATTTAGCTCTCTTTTAAATTAATATTAGGAAAGTTTTAATTTATATTCGTTTTATTCGCTTTACATTTGTATATATATATATATATATATATATATATATATATATATATATATATGCAGAGAGAGAGAAAGAGAAACGACAAAACTACGTTGATTTATATCCTATCGATCTGGTTTCGATCCCTGATTGAAGCAATCGCATGTCTAATCACACACATGAACTGTGATATAGCGAAACTGTTTGATGACTGTATACGCCCCCCTCGAAGGTTGCGCATTTTGGAAGAAAAGGAATTTGTAAAAGCTCTTCGCTATGAATTGGGCACTCTGGTAACCGGTAATAATTATATCTTGTATATAATACATTAAAAGATCCCTTTCTTCGCAGCTGATGGCCTATGTGTGATAGTCTCCAACTGATGTCAAATCAGTCCCACTAGTCACACTGGTGAGCAGTGATATATATATATATATACATACATACGTACATATATATATATATATATATATATATATATATATATATATATATATATATATATACATATATAAATATATATATATATATATATATATATATATATATATATATATATATATATATATATATTATGTATTGTGTATTTAGGTAGCAATCCTTCATTTCTGAATGTTTCATTAAAAACGACAGACCAGGTACTACCATTAAACTTTTTATTTAATTTTTCTTGTGTTTGAACAAGTGTTTTCTTTTTTGGAGACAGAGTGTGGAGAAACTGTCCAAATATTCTATAATTCCGAGCGCTTTCGGCTATACTTTTAGCCATTATCAAGGATTATTTTATTTTTTCAGTTTAATTTAGAGCGTGCGTTGTGTGCATGTTTTTTTAGTGTTACAGAGATGTCTCGTATTCCGAGCACAGTCAGCACATTGTGGCCGTGTTCGTAGTTAATATTATTAGGTGTTGGCATTTCCTTTATTATTAAGGCTTCTGCTATTTTTAGTCTTTTTTACATGTGGCTGAGGTAATTATGTTTGTATTTTCTACCGGTATGTTCTGAATGGAGTATGGTAAATTTGTGTACGGGTTCAAATATAGCTCTGGTCAGATAGGTGTAACGTATGGCGTCTGGATAGGCATGTAGTTGTGTGATTGATGTAATTATTTATGAATTCGGATTGATAAGGAAGAACACAGTTCCTTAAGGGGAATTTGAACTCATAGATAATGTTCGTTCGTTGTAATATATATATATATATGTGTGTGTGTGTGCGTGTGTCTGTCTGTGTGTGTGAAAATATATAGAAAATAGGAAAGAACTCGTTAGGTAAATAATCCAATGATGAATATCCTTATAAAAACACGTAAATTTCAAGAATTAGTTATTCAAATAAAAATTTCGCTTGAAAATGAAACAGAGCTTGGTACTTTAATTCAATTTAATTCAAATAATTATATTGACGTTTTCGGCTCTTGTTTTGAAACATGAGAACTCTTATGTAGCGATGGACTCATATTTTTAAATAAATAATTATATATATATATATATATATATATATATATAATTATTATTATTATTATTACTTAAAAAGTTATTTTAGTTGGTCTCCATATTTGAGTAGGCGTTCCATTTATTTTGTGGAATAGTATTTAGTTTACTGTACCTGCCTGAATATTCAAGGTGAATAATCTTATTAATGAAAAATTGCCAGGGTGCATTTTCTTTAATAGGATTACTCGAATGTTCAGGCTGGTAGATGAATTCAAATACTGTAGGTACCTACTCTAATTGAGCTGAATAAAAGAGAGAGCATACCATGATGGAAAAATACCTAAACTTGATTAAACAATGTTTTATAGCCAAAATCTTTATGTTATTACTAAGAGAAA
>OZ010609.1:61892020-61907020 GCA_963932145.1 Acanthosepion lycidas | reverse complement strand
CCTGGAAGCCCATGCCTTAAAGAAATACAAAAAATTGTTCTCACGTGTACAGTCCACACATTACGAAGGGCTTTATCTATATAAAATATATTTGTTTATTTTTAATTGGTCAGTGGAAAATGTCATGATGCCATTTCTAACCTTAGGTCTCTGGGCGGGACCCAGAAAGAAATATGTACACACCCGAAATAAAACAAATAAAATAATAATAATAATCGAAATCTTAAAAATGTGGTGCATGAGGACATTAACAATTCCAGTTGGAGTTGGAGCCGTCAGATTGATTGGAAAAAAGATTCCAATATCTGTATGCAATTGAATATAAAGAACTCAACTGGAAATCGAACTCGGCTCGGCCGTTGTGTTATTCGAGAGCCGTTATTCATTATGCAAACCGCACATCCCGGAACTACAGACAAGCGAAAAGTAAAAATATGTGCTACAGGTGAACTTAGACTTTGCTGACAAACAGCTTGTCCAACAGTAAAAAAATTCTTCTTTTTTTTTTTTTTTTTAATGACAGGACGATTTATAATATCGTCTGGTGAAAGAAAGCATGAACAAAAGAAGAAAAAATAAGCATTCGGTTCTGTCACACATAAATATTAAAATATGCTAAAACGAAATTGTCCTGTTTTTTTTTTTCACATTCAAAGGTCTGTATAGTGACGTAGCGTTGGCTGTCAGGACTTGAGGCAAAACAGGTGTTATTCCTCTTAAATTATTAATACTTGTGAGGAATAATAATAATAATAATAATAATAATAATAATAATAATAATAATAATAATAATAATAATAATGCATAGTAGGTATTGTTCCTCTTAAACTATTAATACTGGTGAGGAATAATAATAATAATAATTATAATTATTATTACTATTACTATTATTATTATTATTATTATAAGTTATAGGTTACGGAGATAGAGCGTGCTACAATTTTATGGGTCTACACAATACACACAGACAGAACAATCAACGCTAACTGCCCAGACATTGTTATTAGAGACCGCAAACAAAAAAAGTGCCTCCTTACTGATATGGCAGTCCCTGCAGACTGCAATGTATCTTTGAAGATATTCAAAAAGTTATCAAAATACAAAGACATTGAAATCGAAATGTCAAAATGTGGCACATAGGAACATCAACAATCCCCGTTGTAATTCGAGCCCTCGGATCGGTTGAAAAATACTAATTGAAGGGATTACTGGAAGGGCATGCCTTAAAGAAATACAAAAGATTGTTCTTACGAGTACAGCCCACACCTTACAAAGGGCTTTATTTATATATATATATATATATATATATATATATATATATATATATATATATATATATATATATATATATATATATATTGCAATGGAAAATGTCATCATGTCATTTCTAACCTTAAGTCTCTGGGCAAGACCTGGAAAGAAATGTGTCACACCAGAAATCAAATGAAATAAAATAATAATAATAATAATAATAATAATAATAATAATAATAGTCGAAACATCAAAAATGTGGCGCACGAGGACATTAACAATCCCTGCTGTAGTTGGAGCCCTCAGATTGATTGGAAAAAGATTCCAATAGACACATTGAAGGAATCCCTGGTAACCCATGCCTTAAAGAAATACAAAAAATTGTACTCACCAGTACAGCATACACCTTATGAAGGGCTTTATCTATGCGAAATATGTGCGATTATTTTTCAAAACTACTAAGTGGAAAATGTCATGATGCCATTTCTGACCTTAGGTCTCTGGTCGGGACCCGGATAGAAATGAGTATGCAAAAGAAAGCAAAGGAAATAATAATAATAATAATAATAATAATAATAATAATAATAATAAAATCGACATTTGTGCCAGAGCCACCTTCAAAGGTGGCTCTGGCACAACTAACGAAACTAGATTTAGACCTTGATATCAACAACAAGATTAAGGAACTAGACCAATATAGTACATACAAATAGTTAGGAATTAATGAAGGGGATGAATGACATTAAAAGATTGAATACCAACACCAGAAAAATGCTTACCCAAATGAGGATGCACTACCCGAAATCAGATGTTGATAGGCTGAACGTACCAAGAGCTTTAGGAGACCGAGGTCTAATCCAACTTGAACTACCTCTTAAAACTCCAACAATCGGATTGTAAGCATACCTCACAAAAACCAATGACCCTCTCCTACAAATAGTAAAACACCAAATTCACTCCATTAACAAAGAAGCTGCACTCTTCAAGAAACAACTTAATATGCCTGAAATCCTACCAACAAAAAACGAAGCTAATACCATCGATGCCAAATGAGTAAAACAGAAAGCAATACAACTTGGCCAAATGAAGTTACAAAAAAACTGGGAGGGCAAGGCTTTGCATGGCAAGACATACAAAGAACGAAAGAAGCAGATGTGGAGCAAGAGAAAACACATCAGTGGCTGGGGAGCACCGGGTTGAAAGCTGAGACAAGAAGGCCCAATTATTGCAGCTCAGGACCAAAGCATCACAACCAGATCCTATCACTGTCACATAATATCAGAATATCCGGAACTAGCAAAAAATGAATGTACCCACAGACTTAACAAGGTAGCGACATATGTGCTGTGGAAGATATGCAAGAAGCACAAAATCGAAACCACTGACAGATGGTATGACCACCAACCAGACACAGTTACCCAAAATAATGATGTAACTATCCTCTGGGACATGCCAATTCGAACTGAAAGGGAAATAAAAGCCAATAGACCTGATATTATCATAAAAGACAATAAATTCAGGAAGTGTATGCTTATTGACATAGCGGTACCATCTGAGCGAAACACCTCCATGAAAATTATCGAGAAATTATCCAAATACAAAGACCTGGAGATCGAGATTAACAGGATGTGAGGAATGAAGACTGAGATAGTACTAATAATAATCGGAGCTCTAGGCCTCGTTAGAAAAGGAATGGACTATTTTACTAACAGTGTCCCAGGTAACCTCAACATACAAGTTGCCCAGAAGATCGCCCTACTAGGAACATCCCATATACTAAGACAAGTGTTATCACTTAAATGAAAATTCTCTTATAGGGCCTAAGGACCATAGTTTGGACCCGGCTGTACAGGATACAAAACAGAAAACATAACAAGTATACATAATAATAATGACAATAATGCAAGGCATATGTTATTCCTTTTAAACTATTAATACTTGCGGGGAATAATAATAATAATAATAATAATAATAATAATGATGATGATGGGTGAAGAAATGTAAAACATGATGCATCTACTGTAGCAATGAAAAGCTTAAAAAAGAAAGCAAAAATTTAATGCAATCGACCAGGTTTAGAAACAATGGCAAGATAAACCTCTTTATGGTCAATACTCGTACTAAACAAACTGATGTAAACAAACCTCGTACCCCTCAGTGGGTACGTCGTGCAGAATTAAAAGCTGAAAACGAAGGTTTTATTCTTTCTACACAGCAACTAGAAATTACCAATTGTGTTGGCACCAAAAGCAGATTCTGTTATAAATATCCAGAAACAATTGAACATCTTGTATCAGGTTGCGCTGTGTTAATATTAACGGAATGTAAAAATCGGCATGATAGAGTGGACCAATATCTGCAACTTTTACAGCATGAAAACTGTAGAAACTAGTATGAACATCACTCAGACGAGGTTACAGAGATAGGAACTGTAACAATTTTATGGGACTTTACAATACACACAGACAGAACAATCAATGCTAATCACCAATGCATTTTCATAGTAAAAATCGTTTCCTGTGCATTTCCATAGTAAAAATTATTTCCAATGCATTTTTATAGTAAAATTATTTCCAATGCATTTTCATAGTAAAAATCATTTCCAATGCATTTTCATAGTAAAAATAATTTGCCTTGAATTTTGATAGTAAAATTCGTTTCCAATGCATTTTCATAGTAAAAATCATTGGCCAATGCATTTTCATAGTAAAATTCCTTTGCAATGCATTTTCACAGTAAAAATCATTAGCCAATGCATTTTTATAATAAAAATCATTGCCCAATGCGTTTTCATAGTAAAAATCATTGGGCAATGCATTTTCATAGTAAAATTCCTTTGCAATGCATTTTCACAGTATAAATCATTAGCCAATGCATTTTCATAATAAAAATCATTGCCCAATGCATTTTCATAATAAAAATCATTGGCCAATGCATTTTCATAGTAAAAATCATTTTCAATGCATTTTCATAATAAAAGTAATTTCCAATGCATTTTTATAATAAAAATCATTGGCAAATGCATTTTCATATTAAAAATCGTTTCCAATGCATTTTCATAGTAAAAATCATTTCCAATGCATTTTCATAGTAAAAATAATTTGCCTTGAATTTTGATAGTAAAAATCGTTTCCAATGCATTTTCAGAGTTAAAGTCATTGGCCAATGCATTTTCATAGTAAAAATCATTTCCAGTGCTGTTTACAGATTTTAAAGAAATGAGAAGTTGTTGAAAAAATTCAGAAGAGAGAAGAAATCTATAAATTTATTCAAAATGATTTATTGTTAATCGTTCTGTTTTAATGGCTTATCAACTCTGCCGGTTATTTAAAGGCGCATTTCTTTTTTAATATATGTCTTGTAAACAATCTTGTCCGTTGTTGGTTCTATCAACCGCCAGTTCTGCATCTACAAGAGAGACATTTAACCTTCTACTTTCTGCGACCAACCTCTTTCAAATAGGCTTGGGTATTCTCTACTTTTATCTTCGAGAAAACATCCTCTAGATTAGTGTTTCTCATCCTTTTCTTCCCTATGATCCCCATATTTGGTGTCAGGCCCACATAAGCCCAACGTCCTGGGTAAGACGTTAAACTACATCCGCGTCCTGGGTAAGACGATAAAATACGTCCAGCAGCAAGGCCACTGATCAGGATGTTTTGAGGAGCATGGAACCACCTCTTAATTGCTGGTGTTCCCAGGTCCACCCTGACCCGGGGTGGCAGCATCTGTTAGGGTCCCAGCTATGGGCAAATAGTTAACTATTACCAGCAATATTTTTTTTAAATTATTGACAGCAATACAATTTTGAAGGAAATATATTACCAGAAACAGATTTTTGACAAAGCAAAATATTACCAGCAATAACATTTTTGTCAGCATTAAATAACCTATTGAGGTTGATATGCCGTAAAACAAAATAAACCAAACCAATCTAAACCAAAGAATACATATTCTATTCATACGAATCTATCCTAAAAATGTTGTCGGCATTAAATAACCCATTGAGGTTGATATGCCGTAAAACAAAATAAACCAAACCAAACCACATAGGTCCAAATAGAAATATCCACGTAACGAGAAATACATTTTCTTTACAAAAGCAAGATGTAGTTGAAGATATAAATCCTGACTAATGGCAACACGGCTCCTGGTGTCTCCAGACCAATTTAAAATCTTTCTCAGACTCACTTTTGTGGCCTGGACTTGTCATGTCGTAAAATCCTTGACGTATAGGGACAAGGCCGTTAGAATCGGTTCGAATATGTCTTACGCTATATACCTCCTGACATATTGTACGTTTAAGCGGGTATTCCTTATTTGAGAGTAATCCGTGACAGGTATAGATGTCTCTTATTCCGATTCTTGATAGGCAGACATGTTACAATCACTGAAAATAAGAAAATTTTTGTAGTAGAGTGAGGGTTTGTATCATAAATTCAGGATTTTCTTATTTTCAGTGATTGACTGAACAAATCGCTGGTAGTCTCCATTCTCCTATATGGATGTGAAACGTGGATACTGTTGGCAGATCCAGAGAGAAGGATCCAAGCGTTTGAAAACAAATCTATGAGAAAACTCTTTTGGTATTTTCTATTGAGAACAAGAATACAATGAGTTTGTGTGGAAAAGGGTTGAAAGTCTTGCATGACACCAAAAACCTCTTCTCGTCACTGTCAAATGGAGAAAAATGGTGTGGTTTGGACATATTACAATGCATGACAACCAGTGCAAGACCATCATGCAAGTCACCATTGAAGGTGGACATAAGAAAGGACGCCAATGTAAAATGACTGGACAATGTCAAACAATAGACAGGTATGACTATACCAGAACTGCTGATAGCTACTGTTGATAGACCATTGTGGAGGAGATTCAATATGGCTTCTGCATTCGGATCCCCTTACGATTAAAAAAGTCAAGGGAATGACGGAAAATGTGACACTGATGTATCTTCCATCTTACAAAAAATACCCTGAAAAATATATATTATACAGACTGTATAAATCGCTGGTGGTCTCCAATCTCCTATATGGATGTGAAAGCGGACACTGTTGGCAGAAAAAGAGAGAAGGATCCAAGCGTTTGAGAACAAACGCATAATAAAACTCCTTGGCATTTTCTATTGGGAACAAAAAACCATTGATTTTGTGCGGAAAAGGGTTAAAAGTTTTGTTGGACACTAAGAACATCTCGCCACTGGAGAAAATGGCGTGGTTTGGACACATTACAAGGGAGAAAATAGGGTGTTTTGGACACATTACAAGTCACTACAGTCTATGCAAGATCATAATGCAAGGCACCGTTGAAGGTAGACGTAGGAGAGAGTACCAACGAAAAAACTGGTTGGACATTGTCAAACAATGGGCAGGTATGACTATACCAGAATCGCTGATTGCTGCCGTTGATAGACAGTTGTGGAAAAGATTTCATATCCACCGTACAATTACAAAAGTCAACAGATAATTATGATCATGATGATGAGTAATCTTATGAAATACAAATTTTTATTGTAACCTAATTATGTAGAATAATGGATCATATGCAATATATATCGAAAAATTGAAAATAAAAAAATATATCGAAATACAAATTAGAGACATGTCATAATAGATGATTCAATCTTAAATAAATCAAAAATGTTTTGTGGTAATTTTTAACATCAATTTTTCTTGTAAAATGTTGCAGAATTTTAACAGTCAACATTATGGATAAAAAACAGTGAATTTTATATAGCGTCTTTTTTTTTGTTTGTTTTTTTTCGTGCCTTAGCATGAGCAAAAAAATACGAATTAACGGATTTGGACGAATTAACGGATTTGGACGAAAGAAAGGGCAGAGAATGACGTCAAAATCCACAAAAAATAACCCAGAACGACGTCAAAATGTTTTATCATTTAATTTTTTTAATATGTAACGTATAAGAAGAAAAAAAAAAGGCAAATGTTGATAAGATAATAAGGGTCATAAAGCACTACCCGAGGCTTCTAATTCATGCTTGCTCCTTCAGGTTGGGATTTGAGGGGTTCGGCTCTATTGATAGGGTTAAATCTTCCTTTTGAGAAAGTCTGACACTATGATTCAAATCTCCTGGAAGGGGTTTAATTTTCTAAAATTTCCAAAATGTCAATAATGAAAAGTTTGGAGCTCTTAATCGAGAGGAAAAGGAAAATAATCTTATTGGATTCATGCCTTTGCCCGGAGTGAAAACGAGCGCAACAATCTCTGATTGAAATTGAACTCTTCCCGCAGATTCTATTTTCAATGCGTTGCCTTCTCATCAAGCTTTTTAACAAGTGATGGTCAGTTGCATATATTTTACTATAGTAATCCGAAATTTACATATACGGAGTGTAACAGCAAAATTGTCCAATTGTTAGATTAAATTTTGAACCGTTGTAGCTTAGAAATGATTAAAGATATATTACTGGAATTCTCCGAGGTTTTTATGAAGTATTAGACTCTAAGCAATAATAGTGTATAATTACTCTCTAAGCTTAGCAGAAGTATCGCGATGAAATCGATCATAAACTAAAATATGTTCATCATTAATTAATCCTACCTAAGGATAGGAAAGTCATCAACGATTGAAATAAAGTTCAATATATATATATATATATATATATATATATATATATATATATATATATATATATTATTTCAGGATCATTTTCTCAGGTTTCCCGTACAATTTCATTTTCAAGTCTTTTTTCACTGCTTTTTGGACTGTCATAGCTGAAAGTCCTCGCTCACATGCCAAACGTCTTCTGGATTGAGTTGGATCTTTTCTAATTGATCGTTTTAGCTTTAATTTGAAATGATAATCCTTCATGCTGTTGTGACATCCTGATAGTTTTCCTCTCTCTCTCTCTCTCTCTCTCTCTCTCTCTATATATATATATATATATATATATATATATATATATATATATATTGCTAATATCTCCTGAAGAGTGGACGGACAGGTCCGTCTACGAAACTCTGGAGTCGAGAGATCCTGAAGATAACATCAATCAGCTCACAAATTTTACTTACATTAATCCTATATAGATTACCTTGAAGATCCATTCAGGTGTAACCTATGGAGGTAGTTCCTGGCTCTTACGCATATATATATATATATATATATATATATATATATATATATATATATATATATATATATATATATAAGTTACATTCAAGACGACTGATGAGGTACTACCTTTAAGCTTTTTTTATTCAATTTCCCTTGTGTTCGTATGATTTTTTTTCTGGACATATGGTATAAGTTGTGTAATACAGAATATATATATATATATATATATATATATATATATATATATATATATATATATATATATATATATAAGTGAACATTGAAGCCAACACATGTTGACTTTTATCATTACATACGCTCTGTCTCTCATATTGAGCACTTAAATATATCACACCTTAAAACTATATTTCTTCATATATATATATATATATATATATATATATATATATATATATATATATATATAAAGAGAGAGAGAGTGGGGGAGAGAGAGATTGGTTTCTACGGAAGTTATTAAAAGTAGAACTTCAAGAAATTCCCAATTTAATAATTGACAACTCATCATTTATTCAATTCAGACCACCTAACATTACAAACCTTTGCTTTAAATGGAATTCCTTTAAGTGACCGTGGCTCTCCACAACTTCCTTTTTTAATATGTGTGAATTATTCTTAGGATGATTTTCAGAAACTCAAACCAATATTATTTTAACTACAATCCTATTTTTCTTTTAATTTCATCTTTCATTAGGACGTAAGTGATCATGTTTCTCCACAGCTTCCTTCTTTTATTATCTGCGAATTATTGTCAGAACGATTTTCAGAAGATCAAATCAATATGTTACTGCAATGTTATTTTTAATGCCATGTCACTTTAGTGCGTAGGTGTCTATGGCTCTCCACAGCTTCCTTTTCTTTAACATGCATGAATAATTCTCGAAATAGTTTTCATATCAAAAAACCATTACTTTACTGAAATGTTATTTTTTAGATTGGCATATCCCTTCAGGACAAGGACGATGATGGCTCTCCACAACATCTTTATTATCTGTGAATTATTCTCAGAAAGATTTTTAGAAGCTCAAGCCACTGTTATATTACTGTAATGTTATTTTTTAATGTCATATCGCTTTATGACGCAGGCGTCTATGGCTCTTCACAGCTTTCTTCTCTGTAATAAGTACAAATGTGGGTGTGGACGTCAGATTAATATTTTTTTTTATTTTGTTTTATTTTTTGCTGCCTCTCCTGTGTAAGCAACATGGTAAAAGATATCCGGTTTCTCCTTTGTTCAAATCTTGTCATCATTGTCGTCAAGCCTCTCAAATTTGAAATATGTCACTGAAGATTTCAGTGTCTTTTCCACTGACCTTTGCTTACCGTCATCCACTGATGGCTGGTGATAAGCTGGACGACATTCATTAATTCCAATCCTGCTGACGACGTCACAGCTTGATAGATGTTTTCAAGAAATCTCAAGCATAGAATTTGTCAAGTAAACTCAACTGAAAAATATATTTTAATTTCCGAATCCACGGAAACTGCTGTAGAACAAGGGTCGAAAAGTTACGATAAACAGGAAAAAAAGAAGAAAGTAGTAATAACTTCGTATAAAAACAAGAGAAAAAAGATGGTGGAAAATAATAATTGCCAAGGCTTCATCTAAAAAATTCATACAACTTAAGACTATTACTACTTGGTGGAAAAGCAAGAGAAAGAAGATGAAAGAAATACTAGTCAAAAATGAATAACAATTGCCAAGGCTTCATCTAAGAAATTCAGACAACTTAAGACTATTACTACTTGGTGGAAAAGCAAGAGAAATAAGATGAAAGAAATACTAGTGAAAAATAAATAATAATTGCCAAGGCTTCATCTAAGAAATTCAGACAACTTAAGACTATTACTACTTGGTGGAAAAGCAAGAGAAATAAGATGAAAGAAATACTAGTCAAAAATGAATAACAATTGCCAAGGCTTCATCTAAGAAATTCAGACAACTTAAGACTATTACTACTTGGTGGAAAAGCAAGAGAAATAAGATGAAAGAAATACTAGTGAAAAATAAATAATAATTGCCAAGGCTTCATCTAAGAAATTCAGACAACTTAAGACTATTACTACTTGGTGGAAAAGCAAGGGAAATAAGATGAAAGAAATACTAGTCAAAAATGAATAATAATTGCAAAGGTTTCATCTAAGAAATTCAGACAACTTAAGACTATTACTACTTAGTGGAAAAGCAAGAGAAATAAGATGAAAGAAATACTAGTGAAAAATGAATAATAATTGCAAAGGTTTCATCTAAGAAATTCAGACAACTTAAGACTATTACTACTTGGTGGAAAAGCAAGAGAAATAAGATGAAAGAAATACTAATCAAAAATGAATAATAATTGCCAAGGCTTCATCTAAGAAATTCAGACAACTTAAGACTATTACTACTTGGTGGAAAAGCAAGAGAAATAAGATGAAAGAAATACTAGTGAAAAATGAATAATAATTGCCAAGGCTTCATCTAAGAAATTCAGACAACTTAAGACTATTACTACTTGGTGGAAAAGCAAGAGAAATAAGATGAAAGAAATACTAGTGAAAAATGAATAATAATTGCCAAGGCTTCATCTAAGAAATTCAGACAACTTAAGACTATTACTACTTAGTGGAAAAGCAAGAGAAATAAGATGAAAGAAATACTAGTCAAAAATGAATAATAATTGCCAAGGCTTCATCTAAGAAATTCAGACAACTTAAGACTGTTACTACTTTGTGGAAAAGCAAGAGAAATAAGATGAAAGAAATACTAGTCAAAAATGAATAATAATTGCCAAGGCTTCATCTAAGAAATTCAGACAACTTAAGACTATTACTACTTGGTGGAAAAGCAAGAGAAATAAGATGAAAGAAATACTAGTGAAAAATGAATAATAATTGCAAAGGTTTCATCTAAGAAATTCAGACAACTTAAGACTATTACTACTTGGTGGAAAAGCAAGAGAAATAAGATGAAAGAAATACTAATCAAAAATGAATAATAATTGCCAAGGCTTCATCTAAGAAATTCAGACAACTTAAGACTATTACTACTTGGTGGAAAAGCAAGAGAAATAAGATGAAAGAAATACTAGTGAAAAATGAATAATAATTGCCAAGGCTTCATCTAAGAAATTCAGACAACTTAAGACTATTACTACTTGGTGGAAAAGCAAGAGAAATAAGATGAAAGAAATACTAGTCAAAAATGAATAATAATTGCCAAGGCTTCATCTAAGAAATTCAGACAACTTAAGACTATTACTACTTAGTGGAAAAGCAAGAGAAAGAAGATGAAAGAAATACTAGTGAAAAATGAATAATAATTGCCAAGGCTTCATCTAAGAAATTCAGACAACTTAAGACTGTTACTACTTTGTGGAAAAGCAAGAGAAATAAGATGAAAGAAATACTAGTGAAAAATGAATAATAATTGCCAAGGCTTCATCTAAGAAATTCAGACAACTTAAGACTATTACTACTTGGTGGAAAAGCAAGAGAAATAAGATGAAAGAAATACTAGTGAAAAATGAATAATAATTGCCAAGGCTTCATCTAAGAAATTCAGACAACTTAAGACTATTACTACTTGGTGGAAAAGCAAGAGAAATAAGATGAAAGAAATACTAGTGAAAAATGAATAATAATTGCCAAGGCTTCATCTAAGAAATTCAGACAACTTAAGACTATTACTACTTAGTGGAAAAGCAAGAGAAATAAGATGAAAGAAATACTAGTCAAAAATGAATAATAATTGCCAATGCTTCATCTAAGAAATTCAGACAACTTAAGACTGTTACTACTTTGTGGAAAAGCAAGAGAAATAAGATGAAAGAAATACTAGTGAAAAATGAATAATAATTGAAAAGGCTTCATCTAAGAAATTCATACAACTTAAGACTATTACTACTTGGTGGAAAAGCAAGAGAAATAAGATGAAAGAAATACTAGTGAAAAATGAATAATAATTGCCAAGGCTTCATCTAAGAAATTCAGACAACTTAAGACTATTACTACTTGGTGGAAAAGCAAGAGAAATAAGATGAAAGAAATACTAGTGAAAAATGAATAATAATTGCCAAGGCTTCATCTAAGAAATTCAGACAACTTAAGACTATTACTACTTGGTGGAAAAGCAAGAGAAATAAGATGAAAGAAATACTAGTGAAAAATGAATAATAATTGCCAAGGCTTCATCTAAGAAATTCAGACAACTTAAGATTATTACTACTTAGTGGAAAAGCAAGAGAAAGAAGATGAAAGAAATACTAGTGAAAAATGAATAATAATTGCCAAGGCTTCATCTAAGAAATTCAGACAACTTAAGACTATTACTACTTAGTGGAAAAGCAAGAGAAAGAAGATGAAAGAAATACTAGTCAAAAATGAATAATAATTGCCAAGGCTTCATCTAAGAAATTCAGACAACTTAAGACTATTACTACTTGGTGTAAAAGCAAGAGAAATAAGATGAAAGAAATACTAATCAAAAATGAATAATAATTGCCAAGGCTTCATCTAAGAAATTCAGACAACTTCAGACTATTACTACTTTGTGGAAAAGCAAGAGAAATAAGATGAAAGAAATACTAGTGAAAAATGAATAATAATTGCCAAGGCTTCATCTAAGAAATTTAGACAACTTAAGACTATTACTACTTGGTGGAAAAGCAAGAGAAATAAGATGAAAGAAATACTAGTGAAAAATGAATAATAATTGCCAAGGCTTCATCTAAGAAATTCAGACCTCACACTTCTTCACGCTTCGAATGCACTTCTCTTGCTCACAGGTTTCACATTCCAACCTGAAACTCTTTGTGTAAAGAGTCGAAACGCGTTATCTGAACAGGTTTTCCACTTTGTCACAGTATATAAAATTTTGTCACAGTATATAAAATGTTGTTCTGATACTATTCCACGTCCTACTAAATAGCTAAGTAAGTCTCTTGGAATATGTTAAAAATTATCATATAGGAAGAAATTTGTAACTATCGACAGTCTGGACTTATGTGTATATGTTTTCCGCCATATGTATAAACAGCGGTGTAAGTCTACTGACTGCAGTGACTATTGAGTGGAACAATCCAATCGAATTAGTGTGCATTAATGTGCGTCGATATTTTTGGTTTTGATTTAGGATTTACCGGATGTTAAGCCGAGCAGCGCTAACAAGGTATTCAGTGAAATGGTTAATTATTTTTGGTTGACTTTTACTTCTTTGTTCTTGTTAAATCTTCATTTGTGGTTGAAATTAAATACTGTTGTATTGTAATATTGAAGTCTTGAGTTATATTTAAACATTAACGGCCTCCGTACGTCACAAAAATATACTGTCTGCGTTGTTGAATCTGGGAGTATACTGAAAAATATGATGATCTCATACAATAACCAGTGATAACTCTGTCAAATGTGTAAAATAATAATAATAATAAAAATTTATCAATTTCTTCTTCTCTTTTCGTTGTTTATTCTAATATAATTTCTATATAACAGCATGTATAATCTTTAATTATTAAAATACGTTTGTTTATTCTTTTAAGATGAATCGTGGTATATATAGATTTAAAAAAAATATGTGTTATAAGCAAGTTTATTCAAGCTTTATTTAGCAAGTTTAATTTATTAAGAAGAATGTGTCACTAAGAATTATTATATTACTGGCTTAAAAGCCGCCCTATTGGAAGGTTTCTGATTGGGCCTTCATCACAATAAGCAGGGGGGGTAGATAAGCAACAATAAACTACAGAACTCAAAATTGATCGCTTCATTTAAGTATTGCATTAATATTTAAGCTTACCTTCAACGATAATTCTTCTATCACCACTTATTTTAAAGACAATTTGATGTGCGTAGGTCCTTACTTTCAGTACAAAGAATTATATTTATTTTAAAGATGACTTTTGCTGGATTTTGTAATTAATTTCGATTATTTCTAAAGTTATTTCCAATTTATAAAATTGTTACATACAAAAAAAAATGTCGCAAATAATCACATAAAAAATCGCCAAAAAAAATCGCAATAATGAAAACTTGGGAATCTAAAATTTCTGGATTGCGGGTCCCGATTCGAAAGTTTATTAATTTGCTCATGGAGTTGGCCAGATTCCAAAATGGTATGATATGTTGGGCTACGCCCTCTAGGAGTAAAGTTGAAAACTCGGACAATTTTATTTTGAAACACTGCAATTTGAGAACAGTAATTTTTTCATCTGAACATGAGCTATTTAAAATTAGAGAGTTGTGTTGCTTTAATTGCTATTACCAGTAGAAGCCAAGATGGCAGAATCAGAAAACAATCGTAGTAATGAAAACTTGTGAACCCTAAATTTCAAGATTGTGGGTCTGGATCCAACCCGGAATGTTTTTAATTTGCTCACAGTATCGGCCTGATTCTAAAATGCTATGATATTTTGGGCTGCGGCCTCTCGGAGTAAAGTTGAAACGCGCGACACAGCGACACACGGATATTCATGTTTATTATATAGAAAAACATTGAATACATATGATGATAAATATATAAACTATTTTATAAGACACAATGTGAAATTAAATATTTATTGGTCATGTTCCTGTTTTCCTCTATTTGGGATAATGAAATATTTCGTTGTTAATGTTAACATATACTCACTCCAGATTGGCGTTACATTTTTTTTATTTAATTTTAATGTTCAATATAT
>OZ010609.1:61864520-61887020 GCA_963932145.1 Acanthosepion lycidas | reverse complement strand
GATTTTCTTTTCCTGTTTTTTTTTTCTGGTTAGTACAATTGTTTCTATAATTGATGTTAGAATTTTTGTATCCACTATTTTTTAGGGCTGCGTTATAAAAGTTACTGTGTTGTTGGAATATTTCTTTATTAGCGGAATTAATGCTGATTCTATTCTCTATTCAAGAGAGTATATGTTTAATTATGGATGGAGGGTGGTTTGACTTCGGGTGTATGTATAAGGGGTTAGTATTTGTTTTTTATATATATATGTATATTTTACACACATATATATATATATATATTGATGTATGTTTCATTAAATAAAATAGACAAGTTTTGTCTATTTATTTTATGTAAATTCTTTTCATATTGTCTGATAAGCTTAATAACATTATCATTAAACGAAGAAAGAAATCACAATATTGATACATATTTTTTAATCCTATCTAAGCTTTCGGATTACATAAGCCATTATCAAAGCTGACAATTACATTACAATATATTCAATTTTTCTTTGGCTATTTCAATTTGCCTTTTCACAGGGATACATTTATGACTCCAAGTGTTGATCGAGTAATATTATTGTCATAAATTGTGACGTCATTTGCTTACATTTAGATACGCTTTGAGCAGATACTAATGTACGTGAGAGATTCATGGAGGTTGTAGTTAAAAAGCAGTAAAATTGACCTTGCTAATCGAACGATCCTCTGTGGCTCAGTCGGTTAAGGCACGTCAGGCTATATGACGGTTTCGTATAGGATACAGGTTCGATTCCTGTCGGAGGACGAATATTTTCTATGAAAATTTCTGGGACATTCAGGCCGGTAAATATTGTTTAATACTGTTTATTATAAACAGAGCATTTACTTAAATACTTAAAAAGAATGTATAAACATAAAAATGTCTTAAAATAATTGTCGCACTTTGTCCATTTCATTTTTTTTTTATATATATATATATATATATATATATATATATTCTGAGTCAACAGATTGTAAGGAGGTTGTATTAAACAATTTATTTCTGTACTCTTTATATAAGCGAAGATATGTTCAAATGAATACAAATTTCATTTTAATTCAATAAAGTATCCATTTTTTTAGTTTTATTATGCTTAATAGTGATCTCATGAATGAAAAGTTGGGATTTTTTATTGTAAGTAATGAGAATTTATTATCTTTTGCGGAAAAAAATATTTGTAATTTAATAATAAATAAACCCTTTATTAAATAAAATGTTTGTCCGTGTATTGTTGTAATCTTTTTTTTTATTTTCAGTTTCATTTCATATTTATCTAAGTTTATTTTTTTTAAATTGAATATTTTAGAATTTATCTATTTAAATAAATTGATTATTATCTAAACCCCATACAGACAAACTAGGATTATGATACACTTACATACACATAGTAATATTTACGTTTTTTTGTTTTTTTCAGTTAAGCCGAAAATCCGTTACTAATTTCTTGGAACTTCGAAAGAATTTTGATTAGTGATGGTTGGGTTTTAATTTCCCTAGAGAACTTATATATGAAATATATGTTACTTACAAAGTCAGGTTAAGTTTAGGGGGGTGGGGTGCCTCCTCACGAACATAGACATGCGTTATTCAGGGTGTCGTCTGGGTCTCAATGACGAAAAATTGGGGCATTTATTTATCTGCATAATTCAAAGATTTTCTAAAAGGATCAACTAAACTCGAGTAAGTCATATTTTTAATATTTAAATTGTTTAGGGAAATTAAAACCCAACCACCCCTTATCAAAATAGATTGAATTTTCCTTAACCTTAACAACTCGAAATTCTAAGATTGTTGCGTTTATAAATTAAGTAAATTTTTGAGAAAGTTATTCCTAGCATTACTTGACAATGAAACGAAACTCTGGAGTTTAAGTTTTATAATTAAATTTACAATTTTATTTTCAGTTTTGAAACATAAAAATGTCTGTGTCACGATGAAATCATATTTTTTAAAAAAAACAATGATTATATATATATATATATATATATATATATATATATATATATATATATATATATATAATTATTTATTTAAAACTATGATTTCGTCGCAACATAAGATTTCTCATGTTTCAAAACATTCAAAGAGGTCAAGTCAGGGTAAGGTTGGGGTGTCTAAATTCAAAGCGGAAGATGACATCGTCTAGTCTAGTTATGTTTCTATGGAGATTTATTTATTTTTTTATTTTCTATATATTTTCATATATATATATATATATATATATATATATATATATATATATATTGCGTTAAACACCATTGAAAGTGCGCCCTCTGTACCTATGCAGACGTACTTGAGAAAGATAATTTGCAGCTAGGCAAAAATAATTTCCACCTCGCCAAAATTTACACACAACAGTGGTTATATTTCTGTAGCGTCTTATGGAACGAGAGCAAATTTTACCCCGTCTTATCCATCGCTGTTATGGATGCATCAGAATACACCAACCCAGACATTTTAGATGAGTGAAAATATCGACGCCGCCTCATATACGACGAAACGAGGAAAAATTAGCTCGTGTCATATGGTATCAACAGTCTACCATAAACTCTGACCTGATGTAACGAGAAATATATATTTGCGCCTTTTGCAAAGGCATTGATAAAAAGTAAACATATAATATACAGTATTTTAACTCCAATTTCCAGAGTCCGTGTTCTTTACTCTGAGGCGATATATATATATATATATATATATATATAAGTTATTCCTACTGTTTAATTATTGCCACTGTTTAATTTCAGAAACACTTAAATGGAGTCTCTTGTTTTGCTATGTTTGCTAGCGCTTACTATGACATATGTTTTCATTTGTAAATATCTTCACTCATAAAAATAGTACATAAATAAATTGCGTTCCAGAACCTTCCTTCAAACATGCTGAACCCGAACCTAGCATATATATATATATATATATATATAAACCCAACCTAGACAAAATCAATTATGGCATCTCTACAAATATTCTTAAATGTCTATAATTGATAACAGAAGCCATTGGTTTATACCAACGGCTTCCCATACTTCATACTTCTCGAATTCACTCTCGTGTGGTCATGTGTGACGTCATGAGATGCGGTGCTATTTTTGCTTCTAGCGTCTTATATGCGCGTGTTTATCGTTGCTTAGAAATCATCTATGTAAACAATGACAGACTATAATCACTGTCTTGTCCGTATATTGTTTAATATGTTGTAATTGACATCTTTGATAATGGCTTATGTAAGCCGAAAGCTTAGATTGTATTAAGAAAAATATGGATCAATATTGTGAATTTCTTTCTTCGTTCAACGATAATGTTATTAAACTTATCAGACGTTACGAAAAAAATTTACATAAAATAAATAGACAACACTTGTCTATATTATTTGATGAAACGTGCATGAATATATATATATATTTGGTTGGATTAATGTGAGTTTGTGACCCTAGTTTTCACGCTTTTTCACATTGATATATATATATATATATATATATAAGTGTTTGTTTATCGTCTTAAAGAACTAAATATTGTTTTAGGGTTTAAGTCCGACACACATGTGTACAAATAAATATCTTTTATTATAGAATTGATAGATTGCTTCGGTTCAGATAGATTTGGCAGTCGCTATTTTACAAGCATGCGAATTATGTTTAATGTTTACCAAAATTTTCTTTAAAAAATGAATGAAGGCAGCCATTTTATTAAAATGAAGATTTGTGAATAAAAACATCTTAAATGTTTTCGTCTAAGAAACATTTGAAATATATTAAATGTTTTTTCAAATATTTAAATGCTTTTAAAAGTTTATAAAAAAAAATGTTTTTGTCAAATAAAAATTTATCCTTGATTTGCTGTTTTTGCATTTGAAATTACAATCAAAACACCGTCCTGATTAAGACGATAAACTACATCCGACAGCAAGGCCTCTGATCAGGAGGTTTTGAGGAGCGTGCAACCAACTCTTAATTGTTGGTGTTCCCAGGTCCACCCTGACCCGAGGTGGTAGCACCTGTTATAGTCCCGGGTATGAGCAAATAATTAACTCCCAAACTTGGGTCAAATCACTATGAAAGTGTAAAAATAGGTTTTAATATCAGCAATACATTTTTGTAAGAAATTATTACGAGCTATAAATTTTTGAAGAAAAAATTATTACCAGCAATACACTTTTCGAGAAAAAAAATATTACCAGCAATACATATTTGAAAAAAAATATTACCAGAAATACTTTTTGAAAAAAAATATTACCAGAAATACATTTTTAAAAAAATATTACCAGCAATACATATTTTTAAAAAAATATTACCAGAAATACTTTTTGAAAAAAAAAATATTACCAGAAATACTTTTTGAAAAAATAATATTACCAGAAATACTTTTTGAAAAAAAAAATATTACCAGAAATACTTTTTGAAAAAATATTACCAGCAATACATATTTTTAAAAAAATATTACCAGAAATACTTTTTGAAAAAAAAAATATTACCAGAAATACTTTTTGAAAAAATATTACCAGAAATACTTTTTGAAAAAAAAAATATTACCAGAAATACTTTTTGAAAAAATATTACCAGCAATACATATTTTTAAAAAAATATTACCAGAAATACTTTTTGAAAAAATATTACCAGCAATACATATTTTTAAAAAAATATTACCAGAAATACTTTTTGAAAAAAAAAAATATTACCAGAAATACTTTTTGAAAAAATATTACCAGCAATACATATTTAAAAAAAAATATTACCAGAAATACTTTTTGAAAAAAAAAATATTACAACAATAAAAATCTTGTCGATATTAAATAACCCATTGTGGTGTTGATATGCAAAACAAATGAAACAAAACAAATGAAACTGTAATCAAGACAGCAAAGATAAGGGTAATTAATAAAATAGAAATTATTATTATTTTCAGGACTTTAATCAATACAAGTTAGATTCAAATTTTAATACTCAAACAATAATGATGATGATATTAGTCCAAATATTCCAGAAAATAACAATAATGCTTCAATTCAAAATTCGAAAGTCCCAAGAAGTCATCAGCCACAAAATAAGAATAAAACATAAGATGAGAATCCAATTAAAATCGTAGATTAATGTCAATATATTTTATACGAGTACTTCCGACAATGTATAAGCGTTAGGCTGCAAATCCGTCTCAGCTTTAGCCGATTTGTTGAAGGGATGTTTTCTTGTATCGGAGGGAGATATATATTTATGCGATTGGTTTTATTGGATATAATGTAATCGCATAGATATAATATTGTGTTGTATGTGGTTCGCTAGGGACTAAGAAGCCCGCGGAAGGGAAATGTCTTTGTGTCTCTGTTGGATAAAGGAGAATGAAATGGTTTGTACCCTTTCCGATTATACAACTTTATGCAACGCCACGCAGCGGACATTACTAGAAGTCTCCTGGCAGATAAGGTGGGATAATTTCAGTTCTTCAAAAACACATAGTTTATATGTCCTCAATAAATTAAAAGTAAACATTTCTCTCTCTATTTATACTCTCTCCAGCTCTCTCATTCTCTCTCTCCCCCTTTCTCTCTCCATATATATATATATATATATATATATACAAGATAAATGACAAATAGGAAATGTTTATAAATCTAACATGTTTCATTTTTATTAAAGCTTCATCAGGGAATAAATTGAAATATATTAGATTGATAAACGCTTTCGATTTGTTCTTCAGCATAATTCTATCGGATTCCGATCCACATTATATATATATATATATATATATATATATATATATATATATATATATATGATTAGTGTAAAAGTTTACCTACTTTTGTTCGGATTATATATCCTACTAACAGCCACACACGTATGTATTCATATATATATAAGATTAGTGTGAAAGTTTACCTACTTTTGTTCGGATTATATATCCTACTAACAGCCACACACGTATGTATTAATATATATATATATATATATATATATATATATATATATATATATATATGTGTGTGTGTGTGTGTGTGTGTGTGTGTGTGTGTGTGTAAGTTTGGTTAAAAAAACGATTATACACACAAACATATATATTTATATATTTGAATTATACACACACACATACATACATATTTATATATTTGAATAATTATACACACACACATACATATTTATATATTTGAATAATTATACACACACACACATACATATTTATATATTTGAATAATTATACACACACACACATACATATTTATATATTTGAATAATTATACACACACACACATACATATTTATATATTTGAATAATTATACACACACACACATACATATTTATATATTTGAATAATTATACACACACATACATACATATTTATATATTTGAATAATTATACACACACATACATATTTATATATTTGAATAATTATACACACACATACATATTTATATATTTGAATAATTATACACACACACATACATATTTATATATTTGAATAATCATACATACATATATCGCACATTGAGGGCTGGTGCTAGTTAAATAGTGCTCGGTGTATAATAAAGAACTATAATTTATATTAATAATAAATAAACATTTTTACTCGCCTGTAGCACAACAGTAAGTTTCATGCACAATGTAATGGGCAGTTTTCAATCAGCACCTGACGGCATGAAACTCAGAGTTGTACTACCTCTGAAGGAAAAAAATGTATATTTATAATAATATATATAAAGCTATATGAGCGTACTTCTCATACGTGAGGATGGATTCTTCATGTAAGAAATGTCACTCTATATTGATTTTTCATAGGCACACACGATGATGCGGGAGAAAAGCAAACAATATTGAACATTACTTCAGTTCATATGGGCCATATTTTTATTCATATAGCGGCAGCCTTGTTTTAAAGACGAGACGAAATAAACTTCTTTCATTCAGAAAGACTGTATAACATAAAATTTGTTATTGGATTTCTTTCTTTTTTTCATTTTGTTTTTAAATTTAGATTTTCATTGCTTTCATGTGTCTCTCACTTTAAAATTGAACTTTTGTTTTCTTTTCAGAACAGGATTCCGGTTACAAGACAATAATGCTGTAGTAAAGAAATTTAGTTCTCAAGACAATCCAGGTGGTCTACAGATCGATTCATTAATTTGTCTGTTTTCCTTTTGATCGATTCATTGAGTTATCTGTTTTCCTTTTGATCGATTCATTGAATTTCCTGTCTTCCCTTTTTCTTCATGCCCATATTGCTTTTAAAACGAAACTTCCATCTCTCTATTTAACGCTTACCTTAACGACATGTCGCTCTTTTCAACAGCGAAAACACTTCACGCCGGAAACGAAAGTTAAATATACCATAGATCCAAGGGTTTGCGGCGTTGTTAAAATAAAATGAACGTAGGCCAATGCCGAGAATGGCATGACCTGTGTGTCCGAGTGTATTTTTTAAATGAGGTTTAATCGCCAGCAACACGATCGCTGCTAGATGGGGCAAAAAACTAATTACCCAGGCAAGACTAACTAGAAACATTATTAATGTCGTGCGGGTCATGTTCATAAAAGATGTCTGCTGCTTTGCTTTTGTTGCGGAACTCTGCAGTCTAGGCCGTATCGTGTCTGCGTCATTGATGTCTTTAGCCTGTTTCATTTTATCCAACTGTTTTTGCTCTTTAATGTAATCGCAACTGTCGGTTACTGCTGATGGTTCCGCTTTTGAAATACTTCTGCCCAGAGAATTCATAAGAGATTGCCGTTCGGTCTTATAACGACACAGTTTAATCCCCACAAGGCAATAAATCGTGCACAACGCTACCAATATTAAAATACAAATAAAAATAAGGAAAATGATATAGAACATACGACCCTTAATTTTATTGGAGAGCGTGCACTCCATGCCAGTCATGTTCAAACGGTACGTGTTCACCTCCTGGGTGGAGTAGACGTATAAGCAAGGTAAGGAGAGAAAAGTGGAGGCAACCACAATGGCGAGACAAATATAGCCCACCTGCCGACGGGTCATCTGCTTGCGCAGGGGGAGGACGACTTTTTTGAATCGGTCAATGGAAATGGCGAACACGATGACCGCTGAAATGACGACGACGTCCATGACAACAAAACGGATGATGCGACAACCGACGTCGTTGTGGAAGGTGTACGGGTGAAGGATGACGATGATGTCCAGGGGTATGCAAACGAGGCTGCCGAAGAAATCGCAGCAACTGAGCACGGCCACAAACAGATTCGCGGCGGTTCTGTCCAGCTTGTAGTAGTAGATATAGGAGACGAAGGCGTTGCCCACACTGCCCAGCACCATGATGATGCCCAAATAAATAAGCACGCCGACATCGTACATTTTCTGCTCTTCGTTTAGCATCAGCAGCATGCTCGTATTGTCCGATCCATTGGACATGGCTCTCTATGGAAGCAGCGAACGTTATGTGATGAAATCGTGCAAAAATGACGGTGGTTACACTGGGTTTGATAGTTCTGTAATGAAAAGAAAATTATAATTAATTATAATAAAACTTAAAAGAAATATATCCATACTCCACTCAATATTATCAATCAACTGATTTACTTGTGCCATTCAGAATATAAGAGCAATATGGCCCTAGCAGTTACAGGAAAAAATGCAAATAGAATGCCAGACAGATAGACCGATCATGAATACTCTAAGATAGATAGAGATTGAGAGAGAACAAAATTATGATAGATTGAGAGAGACGGGGAAAGAGAGAGAGAGATAATGAACAGACTGAAATAGATAGATAGATAGATATTAGGTTGGTGCAAAAAATAATGACGTAATAATGTCGTTTTTTGACGTTAAAAAATACGCCAAAAAACGACGTTATTACGTCATTATTTTTGCACCAACCTAATAGATAGATAGATAGATAGATAGATAGATAGATAGATAGATAGATAGATAGATAGATGCGGACGTATGTTATCGTCATACCAAAGACGTGGATGTAATTTATCGTCATACCCAGGACAACTCTAACTCATAACCACTGCAAAAGACAAACATTTTTTCTTCCTTGTTAGCCATGGACTGAGAATTCGTGAACAGGTATTCTTGCAGCATTTAGAGCAGGTTGATTTTTTTACTTTTTTGAGAAAAATCAACATTGCACTCGGTGAGAAGGCTGGGCTTTAATGTCACGAGTATTGGCACCAAAAAACAAATTCATAAAGTTTTAGCAATGTTTTGATCATTTAGTTTTAAAGATTGTCTGTTAAATGTGCAGAAATAAACAAATTTTCGCAGGATTTTGCTTACAAACTGACTTCAAAGTTTTACTATTTCAAGACGAAATCCAAATAAATATCTTTTGTATTAGATATATAGAATGGAAAATATATTCAAACCAGAATTCTAATTAAGAATCATAGCGAGCAAAATATGTATTTTTTACTGTATTCGATAAGTATAACGGTGTAAAGATTTGTCAAAGTTTACTAAAAGGGAAATTTCAAGAATAAATCCAAATAAAGTTAATATCTTTTGTATTAGATACATTGGAAAATATATTCAAACCAGAATTCTAATTATGAATTATGAATAATCACAAGCAAAATATGCAATATTTTTTTTACTGTATTCGATAAATAAAAACATTGAAAAAAAATTGTAAAAGATTACAAAAAATTCTGCTTAATGAATAAGGTTTGTTAGATCATTTGTTCGGTCATAATTAAAAACAAAAAATAGATAAAAGTGTATATAAAACCCTAATAATGCTGGGCAAAAATTATGAGAAAAAATGTTTTAAATTTGCATTGTTTATTAAAAATCACACTAAAACTACTGCACTGTATATCCATATTGCATCATTATGTGACTAAATTGTTCGGGACAAATTTCCCTTTGAAGTAAATGAAGGCCTTATTTGATCTACTAATAATGAGAAGACTAAGATAGATAGATAGATAGATAGATAGATAGATAGATAGATAGATAGATAGATAGATAGATAATGAACAGAGTTAGCAAGATAGATATATAGAGAGAAAGCGAGAGAGAGAACAAAATTATGATAGAGAAACAGGGAAAGAGAGAGATAACGAATAGACTGAAATAGACAAATGATGATCAGACTGAGATAGATAGGTAGATAGATAGATAGAGACAGAGAGAGAGAGAGACGAGGAAAGAGATAGATAATAAATATTCTGAAATAGATAGATAGATAGATAGATAGATAGATAATGAAGAGACTGAAATGGATAGATAGATAGATAGATAGATAATGAAGAGACTGAAATGGATAGATAGATAGATAGATAGATAGATAGATAGATAGATAATGAAGAGACTGAAATGGATAGATAGATAGATAGATAGATAGATAGATAGATATGCTGAGCTATATGATCAAAATAATGAATAAATACGAATAAATATCTGTGGGCGTGCCAAAGAACCCATCCCATAAATTTGACACAAATGACCGGCCAAATGAAACGGAATTTTGGGCGAACTTCTCATTCATATTTGCCTTTTCATGTTAGTCATTTATTCATTCATTATCATTTGCCCTCAAATAATGCCAAACTAACAACAACTACCAGTGACCAACGTTGCGGGAAAAAAAAAGCTTCAATTTTAAAAAGGCACGAATACTATTAAATATTCAAGTGAAAATAGTCGCGTTGATTGTCTTTCAATAAAGTCCAATGAAAAAAAAAAACTTTCTCAAACGTCTTTTCTTTTAATCATTACACCACAAGCATGAGTTACTACCAATAAAAGAAACAAAGAAGACAATGAAAAAAGTTCAATAGGGTCAGGGTTCAAGGCGAAATAGCATGTCGATTGACACTGCATTTAAGGTTTTGAAGATCATTGTTGACGGGAAAGCATAAAACCGGGAGAGAATTCCACAAGAGAGTTCAACAAAAGAAACTTTTAGCCTAGAACTTGCGCTTACATCTAGCATAGATAGATAGATAGATAGATAGATAGATAATGAAGAGGCTGAAATAGATAGTGAACAAGCATATATATATATATATATATATATATATATATATATATATATAATGAACAGTCTGAGATAAATAATGAAGAAGCTGAGATAGATAGATACATAGATAGATAGATAGATAACGAACGGTCTGAGATAGATAGATAGAAAGATAGATAGATAGATAGATATTAGGTTGGTGCAAAAATAATGACGTAATAATGTCGTTTTTTGACGTATTTTTAACGTCAAAAACGACATTATTACGTCATTATTTTTGCACCAACCTGATAGATAGATAGATAGATAGATAGATAGATAGATAGATAGAAAAAAAACAGCCTGAGATAGATAAAAGGAACTGTAAGCCTAGAACTTGCGCTTACATCCAACATTGATGATACCTTGTTGCCAATCTGGTACTACGCTCAAACTCATAAATCTCGGTACTATGGCAAAGAGCAATATATATATATATATATATATATATATATATATATATATATATATGTATGTATGTGTGTATATATATATATATATATATATATATATATATATATATATACACACATACATACATATATATATATATATATATATGTATACAAAATATGGTACAAGGCTAAAAAGGGAAATGGATGGTCTTCTGTTTTAAATTTAAACTTTGCTAGCCACAATCACTGACCCAAACATACCACAATATTTCTTACACCAAAGTACCGCATTCTTACTTACCATTCTGACTACAGTCATCATAATACCTCCATGTCTCTATGAAAGTCGTAACTATATACCCATATGTACAATATTTGTCAGGGAGGTTAGGAATATAAACAATTTAAAAATCTAATCCCAAATGTGTATTTAAAAATATGAAACAAAAGTTTGTACCATAGCAAAAATCTCCTAACAAATACCCTGAAAGCATTTATAGAAAGGACACAGGAAAGCAATTTTACGGCGGTGAAAAAGTGACTGAAGATGAGATGCCAGGTAAAGATTAATAATATTGCAGATTCTTCTTTAGATTTTATCAAGAATCTCTAAATATATAGCAGGAGCACCGGACCATATGTGCCAGCAATATTCTAAGCCTGTGCGAATGGTAGGATTACAGATATCTAAGATAGATTCTGAAGAGAAAAATTGTCTAGCATGACACAATGAATCAACTTTCTTAGCAGTTCACCTAGCAATGGCTTCAATATGGTCTTTCCACTTCATGTCAGCCAAGAATGTTAATCATCAGCTGAAGGTTAGGATCAGCCAAGAAACTATTTGCATAGAACTTACAGTTACACACCTAATCATTTCGAGTGTAAAATGATGAGATCTTCCCGCCAATCTAGTACTGCGCTTAAAGTCTAGCACGAGAAGTACGAGGAAAGGAACTATTCAATCGTTACCCCGCAAAATCTGACTTTTCGGCAACACTCTCATATAAACCAGACAACACACAAATAAAGTCAACAGGAAAAGAAGCATCATATGTTTTAACCCATCGTACAACAAAAACGTAAAAACAAATATAGGAAAATTTTTCATTAAATTCATTCATAAACACTTCCCCCAATGAAGGACACCCCACAAGATATTCAACAAAAACACAGTAGAAATCAGCTACACTTGCACCGAAAACATGACACAAATAATTAAAAAGCACAACAGGAAAACAACAAACAAACCACCCAAATAAATCAGCCCCAGATGTGACTGCAGAGCAAAGAACAAAAGTCCCTTAAACAGCAATTGGTCGCAAAACAATGTAATATACCAAGCCAATGTAAAATCTGCAGATCACAAAGAAAATTATACATCGGAGTAACTGAAGGTTTCTGGAAACAGAGAACCTACGCACTATAATTAGATAGATAGATAGATAGATAGATAGATAGATAGAGAAAAAGATATATATATTATATATATATATAATGAATGTATCAGAACAGTGTTAGAAAATAGAAAATTAATGACAGTGGGAAAACATTCCTATCACGCGATTCGTCCTTCTGGTCTTCATCGGATTAAAGTGATGTCTACGTTGATGTAACTACACATGAGCATGAAGGAGATGGGACACTGACATTTTAAACTTATTGTTTTTTCGGTTTAAACTATAAAGGAAATCATCTACTAGACTGGACAGAGCGGTAACAGCTAAAGAATTAGAGAAATCTATACTATTTTACTATGAAACATCAGTGGAAATGATTTTTACTATAAAAATGCATTGGAAATGATTTTTATTATGAAAATGCATTGAAAATGATTTTTACTATGAAAATGCATTGGAAATGATTTTTACGATAAAAATGCATTGGCCAATGATTTTTACTATGAAAATGCATTGGAAATGACCTTTACTACGAAAATGCATTGGAAATTATTTCTACGATGAAAATGCATTGGAGACGATTTTTGCTATAAAAATGTATTGGAAATGATTTTTAATATGAAAATGCATTTGGCCAATGATTTTTACTATGAAAATGCATTGGAAATGATTTTTACTATGAAAATGCATTGGAAATGATTTTTACTATGAAAATGCATTGGAAATGACCTTTACTACGAAAATGCATTGGAAATTATTTCTACTATGAAAATGCATTGGAAATGATTTTTACTAGGAAAATGCATTGGAAATGATTTTTGCTATAAAAATGTATTGGAAATGATTTTTAATATGAAAATGCATTTGGCCAATGATTTTTACTATGAATATGCATTGGAAATGATTTTTACTATGAAAATGCATTGGAAATTATTTTTACTATGAAAATGCATTGGCCAATGATTTTTACTATGAAAATGCACTGGAAATGATTTTTACTATGAAAATGTATTGGAAATGATTTTTACTATGAAAATGCATTGGAAATGATTTTTACTATGAAAATGCATTGGAAATTATCTTTACTACGAAAATGCATTGGAAATGATTTTTACAACGAAAATGCATTAGAAATGATTTTTACAATAAGAATGCAGTGGAAATGATTTTTACTATGAAAATGAACTGGAAATGATTTTTGCTATAAAAATGCATTGGCCAATGATTTTTACTATGAAAATGCATTTGAAATGATTTTTACTATGAAAATGCATTGGAAATGATTTTTACTATGAAAATGCATTGGAAATGATTTTTACTATGAAAATGCATTGGAAATGATTTTTACTATGAAAAAGCATTGGCCAATGATTTTTACTCTGAAAATGCATTCGAAATGATCTTTACCACCAAAATGCATTGGAAATGATTTTTGCTATGAAAATGCATTGGCCAATGATTTTTACTATGAAAATGCATTGGAAATGATTTTTACTATAAAAATGCATTTGGCCAATGATTTTTACTATGAAAATTCATTGGAAATGATTTTTACTACGAAAATGCATTGGAAATGATTTTTACTATGAAAATTCATTGGAAATGATTTTTACTATGAAAGTGCATTGGCCAATGATTTTTACTATGAAAATACATTGAAAATGATTTTTACTATGAAATGCATTGGCCAATGATATTTATTATGAAAATGCATTGGAAATGATTTTTACTATGAAAATGCATTGGAAATGATTTTTACGATAAAAATGCATTGGCCAATGATTTTTACTATGAAAATGCATTGGAAATGACCTTTACTACGAAAATGCATTGGAAATGATTTTTACTAGGAAAATGCATTGGAAATGATTTTTGCTATAAAAATGTATTGGAAATGATTTTTAATATAAAAAAGGCATTTGGCCAATGATTTTTACTATGAATATGCATTGGAAATGATTTTTACTATGAAAATGTATTGGAAATGATTTTTACTATGAAAATGTATTGGAAATGATTTTTACTATGAAAATGCATTGGCCAATGATTTTTACTATGAAAGTACATTGGCCAATGATTTTTACTATGAAAATACATTGAAAATGATCTTTACTACGAAAATGCATTGGATATGATTTTTACTATGAAAATTCATTGGAAATGATTTTTACTATGAAAGTGCATTGGCCAATGATTTTTACTATGAAAGTACATTGGCCAATGATTTTTACTATGAAAATACATTGAAAATGATCTTTACTACGAAAATGCATTGGATATGATTTTTACTATGAAAATTCATTGGAAATGATTTTTACTATGAAAATACATTGAAAATGATATTACTACGAAAATGCATTGGATACGATTTTTACTTTGAAAATGCATTGGAAATGATTTTTACTATGAAAATGCATTGGAAATGGTTTTTGTTATGAAAATGCATTGGAAATGATTTTTACTATGAAAATGCATTGGCCAATGATTTTTACTCTGAAAATGCATTCGAAATGATCTTTACTACCAAAATGCAGTGGAAATGATTTTTGCTATGAAAATGCATTGGCCAATGATTTTTACTATGGAAATCATTTTTACTATGAAAATGCATTGGCCAATGATTTTTACTATGAAAATGCATGGGAAATTATTTTTACTGTAAAAATGCATTTGGCCAATGATTTTTACTATGAAAATTCATTGGAAATGATTTTTACTACGAAAATGCATTGGAAATGATTTTTACTATGAAAATTCATTGGAAATGATTTTTACTATGAAAGTGCATTGGCCAATGATTTTTACTATGAAAATACATTGAAAATGATCTTTACTACGAAAATGCATTGGATACGATTTTTACTTTGAAAATGCATTGGAAATGATTTTTAATATGAAAATGCATTGGAAATGATTTTTACTATGCAAATGGATTGCAAATGGTTTTTACTATGAAAATGCATTGGAAATGATTTTTACTATGAAAATGCATTGGAAATGATTTTTACTATAAAAATGCATTGGAAATGATTTTTACTATGAAAATGAATTGAAAATGACTTTTACTATGAAAATGCATTGGCCAATGATTTTTACTATAAAAATGCATTGGAAATGATTTTTACTATGAAAATGCATTGGAAATGATTTTTACTATGAAAATGCATTGGATATGATTTTTACTATGAAAATGAATTGAAAATGTTCGTTACTACGAAAATGCATAGAAAATGAATTTTACTATGAAAATGCATTAGCCAATGATTTTTACTATGGAAATGCATTGAAAATGATTTTTACTATGAAAATGCATTGAAAATGATTTTTACTATGAAAATGCATTGGAAATGATTTTTACTATAGAAATACACTGGAAATGATTTTGTTTTTTTATAGAAAACTGTGTTGAAATGGATTGTAAATGAAAATTAATGATTAAAAAGCCAAGTTTAGTATTTACTCCCAATGAATCTGTAGCAACTACTGAACAACTGCAGGAGTTGCCAAACCCCCTTACTAGAGACGGTGGGGATTACCAGTCATAAAAAGAAGAACCATACCTAATTGCATGAGAAATCGATAAATATCACAATGTGACCCTTAAGAGTCCATCAGGGAAGACATGTCTGTACAAATAGCAGTTTTCGCGTAGAAACCGTTAAGAGAATATGCTTTCCCGATGTCTGGGTAAAAAATAGCTTCTTGCAACATGGCGTAAGTACAGTTTTTGTAACATCAGCTAGCTCTCCTTTTCAGGGTCGGAGAGAATGCATGTAACATGTTTCTACACTTTTCTTGAATTTTCTCTTTCTAGAAAATATAAATGTCACCTACATTATTCTGGCGTCTCTCTTCATTTTAAATGCTTGGGTAAATATCTGTACCGACAGCAAATACTACCAAGGCCTTCTAAATATATTTGGTAAACCCAGCACAAGTCCGTCTCTAACTCAATTTATTGTATTTTAAGAGAAGTACTGTGAACGAATAAAATTATACGTATTATAAATATTTAGTATAGTTTTGTTTTTTTAACAATGACTCTTGAATAAATTTGTTATTGTTTTGTATACAATTCCAAGACAAAATGCAGATGCTCGCCAAACTTCGAGAAATGGGAGTGGGAAGTGGGCCTAAATGTTTGCAGCTGTGTAAACGTATAGTAAGTTGGTGTTTACGTAAATATGTTAATGAATAAAGTAAGTGGACGGGTCTCTTCTGGGCGTCCGTGAATAAAATGGATTACTTGGAAAGGAAACTACAGGACCCTCTGGACAGAGTGGTAGAAGAAAGCGAGAAAAAGGGACTACCACGCAAATACAAGAAGACAGAAATAAAGGTGAAGGTGCGAGTTACAAATTCGAGATATAAGCATCAAGCAGGTGTAGAAGTTCAGATATCTGGAAAGCGTTTTAATAGGGGACAGGAAAATGTAACACCGAGATCCGAACACACATTGGATTAGCGAAAGAGGCATTCCATAAGGTTAAGCAAAGTACCGAGAAATGGGATAAATTCATTAGAAACAACGGAAAAAAAAACGCTGGATTTCTATGTGCTATCCATCCTCTTGCATAGCAATAAATGTTGGACAGTTTCCCTAAGGACGAGGAAAAAATTATAAACATTAGAAATATTGTTCTACAGAAGGATACTGAGAATTCCAAGGATAGAGCAAGTAAGAAACGAGGAAATCTTAAAGAAAATGGCATCAGAAAGAACACATACTCAAAATCAGGAACACACAGCTTATATTGAACAAATAATGAGGAAGAAGGGCTTGGAGAATTTAACCTTCTCGGGGAATATTTAGGGCAAGAGCAATAGAGGAATGGGGTGAGCTACTTACCTAATGACGTTGTACAAATGTATAGCGGAACATATAGTATACCTTGAAACTATATTTCTATGGTATATGTACACTACAGGTCAAAAGTTTGAAGTCACCCCCAGAATTACCATGGGATGAATTTGACAGAAGAGTGAAAAAAGAAAAAGGAACTGAGGAGCTCTTAGAGTCATTGAAAAAAGAATGGCATCAATTATCGAACTTATACTTTGAGAAACTTTTGCAATGAATGCCAAACATTTGTGCTGCTGGTGGATATTTTGAAGAGAGCCCGAGGGAGGACGTTTTGACGAGAGCAATATTTAATAATAAAATGCTCTTTTTTCTTTTTGTCATAATAAAATTTCTAATAAAAAATCATGTCTCAAAGTTTTCACCATGTATAATAATTTTCTCTTATTTAAAGTCCAAAACAACTAATTTTGGTCCGATTTAAAAAAAAAAAAAAAATACCAGAGGGTTGACTCAAAATTTTGAGCTGTAGTATATATGCACACACACACATATATATATATATATATATATATATATATATATATATATATATATATATTAAATATTATAGACAAGTGTTGCCTATTTATTTTATGTAAAATTTTTTCGTAACATCTGATAAGTTTAATAACATTTTACATAAAATAGACAACATTTGTCTATAATATTTAATGAAACGTGTATCAATGAAAAGATGCTGCCTAAATACACACAATATATATATATATATATATATATATATATATATATATATATTGTTATTATTATTATTATTATTATTAAATGAATGTCTATTATGTCTGATGAGTGGTTCTAATTTTTAAATGTTTCCTTTAATTTCTAGTGAAAATAACGACAAAAATTGTCCAACATTTGGATATTTTTTTATTAATTTGATACTAAGCTTTCGGCTCACATGGGCCATCTTCAGGGTGGTTATACAGACATGAAACAAAGATATCCACCGTTAAAGATGGTATTTTGTTTAGTTTGACATAGAAAATTGCTATGCGACGTTAACGGTCGCGGAATAGCAGACGCAAATCGTAAGTTCAAGTTGAGGTTCTATGACGTCATACCACGCGTTAGACTGAAAATTTACAACAGAACCATATGTCTAGATGCAATGTAACGTGTTGTGACTAGTTTGAAATGTACTTTTGTTGAGTGTGGATTGCTTCGTTTTAATGTAGATGGCCTTCAATATCTGAAGGTTCTTTTTACTGTGTGTACCTGTGAATGTTACTATTATCAACTAATATCTGTCTAATATCATCCATATACATATATATATACATATATACATCTATATACACAAATATATATATACATATATATATACAAATATATATATATATATATATATATATATATATATATATATATATATATATACATTTACATAGGTACCTCCACGAGATCGCTAAAAAAAAAAAAAGAGCCATCATCGCCAACATGGACATGCCAAGAAGAAGAAGAAGAAGAAAGAGCTTGTGTAAATGGATGTCATAACTAGGCTTAGGAGAGATAACAGAAAGATAAAATTTACTAACTAAAAAGGACAGGACATTGTGGAGGGCCATCATCGTTTACGTCCTGAAGGAATATGACACGAAGAAGAAGGAGGCGGAAGAGCTTGTATAAATGGATGGTATAACATGGTTTAGGAGAGATAACAAAAAGACAAAAAATTTTCAGAGCTACAAAGAACGGGACATTGTGGAGGGCCATCATCGTTTACGTCCTCAAATGACACAGCAAGAAGAAGAAGAAAGAAAAGAGCTTGTGTAAATGGATGGCATTAATGGGCTTAGAAGTGATAAAAAGACAAAATTTTCTCAGAGTTACAAAGGACAGGACATTGTGGAGAGCCATCATCGTCTACGTTCTGAAGGGATATGACATGAAGAAGAAGGAGGCGGAGGAGGAGCCTGTATAAATGAACGGTATAACATGCTTTAGGAGAGCTATCAAAAAGACAAAATTTACTCAGTTACAAAGGACAGGACATCGTGGAGAGCCATCATCGCCAGCGTCCTGAAGGGACATGGGACAAGGAAGAAGAAGATAAAATTTTAAGTGAATATGGTTTTTCATAAATGTATTCATTGATGTCAATCAAAGGAACAACCGAAAATGCAAATTATCATCTAAAGATAACAAAAAACATTTAAATATCTAAGAAATCTTTTAGCAGACGATGGGAAAGATGGACACCGAAAGCCGAAGTTTTATTGAGAAAGATGCTTTCCAAAGGTTAAGTAGAGTATTAAGAAACAGGAAAATTCTGTTAAAAGCAAAGAAAATAGTGTTGAACTGCTACAAAATATCTCTCCTCTTATATGGCAGTGAATGCTGGACAATCTCTTCACAGAAGAAGTGAAGACTTGAAGCAAAGGAAATGTCATTCTACAGAGGAATACTCGCAGAATATGTTGAAGACAAGAGGAAACCAGCAAAAAAATCTACCTAAAGAGTTTGTGCAAATGCTTGGCAGAACAGGGATTAGGAGAGGTAACAAAAAGACAAACATTTCTAAGAGCTACAAGGGACAATATGCTGTGGAGAACCATGATCGCCAACGTCCTGAAAGGACACGGCACATAGAAGAAGAAGTATTTGAAATTGACCAAAAATTTTTTTCTACCTGTCAACGAAGCGATAGGAATAAAATTAGTTATAATAAAACGTTACTAAATTTAACGAAAGAATATTTTTTAAGTTACTAGAATGTTTTTGCCACACGCTGGAGAATGTTGAAATCCTCTCAGTTTAGTACTGTTGAGGTTATCGCTACCGTTTTTTTTTTTTTTGTTTTTTTTTTTTGTTCAAGATTTACAAATTCTACGTTTCGTTCAATTTCGCAGACCAATCGATGTAATTTGAATAAGATGATTTGTTTGAAAAAATAATTTGACAAAAACCCTACTTTGCGGTTTTTACGCACTCTAATAAAAACCACCTGTACTTTGTATCCACTTATCTATTTACAATGCTCTCCAAAATTTGGTTTCGATCGGTCAGTGTATGGCTATTTTAGAGGGTGAGAGGGACGGATGGACGGACTAACTGAAGTTACAGAAATTTAACGAGAGATTTTAGATAGTGTCAACGTTTTTGATTGACATTATTTTCATAATGTTTTGTAAAAATAAATAAAGCATACCAACTTTTAAAAGTAAAAAAAAAACAAAAAAACAGTGTTTCCGGCTATATAATAAAATAAACTGAGCTTCAGTATGTGTCTATATTTCTGAGATGAGGTATTATGTACACTATTTACATTATTCGGACTATTTTCCTCATCTTTGTCGCCATATTTATTACAACGTTTCAGCCGTTGTACGCTCCAGGCTTCTTCAGGTGGTTGGAATGTGGAACTGAACCCTTTATTTCGCTCACTGAACCAAAAATTAGAACAGTCTACCACAGCCAGCGAAATAAAAGGTTCAGTTCGACATTCCAACAACCTGAAGAAGGCCGGAGCGTACAACGGCCGAAACGTTGTAATATATATGGCAACAAACATGAGGACAATAGTCCGAATAATGTAAATAGTATAAACTGACCTATATTTAAAATCGCTAATAATATATTTATTTGTAGATTTTATTTATTTATTTACACTTGGTTTTATCAGATTTTATGTTATCTTACAATGTTGCTTTACAACTGCTCTGACACACACAGCAACCGAACAGGGATTATTTGGTACGCTAAATCGCAAAAATTATGCGAATGCTATAAGAAAAGTGTCATCCAATCAAATAATAATCATACTGGACGATGCTTAACTTTGTTATTCAGACAAGAACCGGAGAGCTTGCAAAGGGAACTGAACTCAAAGTTTCCCAATTTTCTAAATATTTTTCACCTACCACCACCACCACCACCACGTGAAAATAATGCGTGCAATTTAAATGCAGACTCCCTCACAAAAAATGGGCCGAATTTAGATTTGAAAGACGCAAAGCGTGTTTTACCCAGTGAGTATCGAAGTCACTAATTTCTAATATATAGTTGGTTGCTAGACACCTCTTGTCCGGGGAGGTGCTGACAAGTTCTCGGTCTGACCAAGAACTTTCCCCAAAAGAAAATTCTGATGCTAGGCGACATTCGGTCAGGTTTTTAGAATTGGGATCGGGCTCAACAGTTTTCAGCACCTCCACGTGGTAACTGATACCAATTTTGATTACCACAGAGCTCGCAGAGTGTAAAAGAAAGAAATCAACTAGATAGATAGATAGATAGATAGATATATGATCAGACCAAGATAGTTAGATAGATAGAATGAAAAGAAAGTAAAGAATTTTAAAGAAGGAAAGAAAGAATCAAGCAATTAAAAAATAAAAAAGAAAGAAAATAATTTTTAAAAAGGAAAGAAAGAATCAAGCAATTAAAAAATAAAAAAGAAAGAAAGAAAATAATTTTTAAAAAGGAAAGAAAGAATTCAGCAATTAAAAAATAAAAAAGAAAGAAAGAAAAGAATTTTAAAAAAGGAAAGAAAGAATCAAGCAATTAAAAAATGGAAAAGAAAGAAACTCGATTCAATAAATGTCCTTACCTTTACTTAGCACTCTGCTAATGAGATCTCCAATGACTCCAGTTAAGTTTTTTCGTCCAAAATTCTATTTTGTCACAGTAACAAACGTCGCCCCCTTCCAGCGAAATTTAATCGTAAGAACAAGACTCAAATTCTATTGTTATAGAAGCTACAATAGTTTCGCCCGTAGCTGTCCCACTGAATCGTAGTAACAATATAAACGATAGTAGTACTCTCTCTATATATATATCAGCATCAACAAGTGTTTTCAACTTGTCTTCCTCTGTGTGGGGACGAGATCAGCCAACTAACGTTGTTACTGACTGTGCGGTGTTTGTTAAACTGG
>OZ010609.1:61779520-61859520 GCA_963932145.1 Acanthosepion lycidas | reverse complement strand
TTTAAATTTTTTTGTTACGATAGTTTTCGGCGATTTTTTTTTTTTTTTTTTTTTTTGTAGGATAACAATTTTTACAATTTGGAAATAAATTTGGGAATAATCGAAATTAATTGCGAAATCCAGCGAAAGTCACCCATGAAATGAAAATAATTGTTTGTACGGAAAGTAAGGACCTACGTACATCAAATTGTCTTTAAATTAAGTGACAGCAGAAGAATTATTGCTGAACTTTTAAAAAGTAAGCTTAAATATTAATGCAATACTTAAATGCAGCGATCAATTTTGAGTTCTTTTGTAGTTTATTGCTTATCACATCTACCCCTCCTTACCTATTGTGATGAAGGCTCAATAAAGAACCCTCCTCAGGATCTAATTCAAATGCCGCCCTTTTAAGCTAGTTTCGTTATATATTTATATTTAGAATTTAATTATACCTTTATAACTAGAAGTAAATAATTTCTGTGGATGTGTGTGTGTGTGTGTGTGTGTGTGTGTGTGTGTGTGTGTGTGTGTGTGTGCTTTTTCTGTTTATTTTACACATAAATTTACAAATAATTTTTTTTTAATTGTTTCTTTTAGTTCCGTTTATTTTAAACTAGCAGCATGGCCCGGCGTTGCCCGTGCTTGATTCAAAACTCGTATGACTCATAAAGCAATCGCTATCACTTGACTTAAAATATTTTTGCCCTTCCTTGCCTTTAAAGGAGTGACCTTTGCCATGCTGATGTTGCTACATGCCTTACTTCTTGCCTATCTCACACTGCAAATTTTTTCTAAGCTCTATACTAAACATTGAATCCATTACGAAAAAAGAACTAAACAAAATGAACACAAAACGATCAGCTTTAAAAAAGGACTCGTAACTGGAAAAACCAAATGAAAAAAGAATGTTAACCACAAATACTTTTTCACACCGAACCCAGTTCTGCGGAATCAGAATCAACGTTGAGTTTAAGCAAGCGAATGAGCCAATTGGAGTAAAGAAAGTGCCATGCAGATTTAAATTTTTCCCACTTGTGACGAATGCAGCTATCGATTTTTTGCATGTTATCATGCTAGTTAACATTCGTATCAGTCAGCTGTTGGCTCTCACGCTGGCCAATAGACTCTTCCTGCCTATTCGTGGCAGCCAGCTATAGGCTCTCACTCTGGCCAGTAGAAAATGGCCGCAAACTACATGAAAACTGCTGTAAAAGCATGAAAAAATCGATTATTTCCACTATCGATGTGAGTTGGGAAATGCAAAGTCAGTCTTGGCCTTCCGGCTAACTTGGAGCATGTGTATGTAAATTTTGGTGCAAATCTGTCGAAAATTGCGGCCGTGCATTCGTTACACACACACACACACATCCTGCCTTTTATAGATAGAGATACAAAATTATAAAGAAAAACCAACAATCCACGTATAGAATATGGACTGTCTCATCATTACGATACCCCTATATATTTAAAATTTAGATTATGTTTCAACACCTGAAGATTGCATAGATGCTTCATTTTCCGAAGAATGTGATTGTAACTTAATAATATTACTAGGGAAACCACTTTCTATATCATTAAACGCGTTATTCAACTTAAAACCAAACGGTATAAAGAACCAGTGGTTTTAGAATCCAGCCGGTGCCCAATTTAACTGATATTTCCATAGTAAAGACAGAAAATACCAGTTGCTTTCTAATGGTTTCGGCGTGCATTACTTCGTGCCATTACTTCGTGCTGTTAAGTTGCGTACTGCCTTTCAAACTAGATCCTCGTTTCCAGCCTTTATCAAAGATCGGTTATCCTATCTTCGAAATAGTGATGTGGTATATAAATTTAAATGCCGTTGTAATGAGCTATACATAGGACGGACCAATCAAAGGCTGGAAACTCATATTACGCAACACGTGACAGCCTATTTGCTTTCTAGTGTCATATGAAAAGAACCACGTACGACTCTTCGATTGGCCAACATTTATTAACCAATCCTGACAGTGCCACCCATTATAATGACGAATTATTTTCAAACTTACATAGAGCACGCTCAGCCCACCATCTACTAGGCTGTGTATATTAAATTTCATCAGCCAAGCCTTTGTAAGCAAAAGGAAGACTTCATTCGTTCCTTACGTTCGAGCCGGGGAATATAAGTAATTTTTTTTTTTTTTTATTTTATACTCTTTTTGGAACCTTTTATTTTGTTTTTAGTCGTCAATTTGTTTACAATTAAAATCTGTTTTAATCCTGTTCCAATTTTTCCTCCTCATTCGTTATTTACAAGTGCGTCAGTGAGTATTAAGGTCGGTGTCGACGTTCACCTTTTGATAAAGTGTTGGCGAAAGGGTCTCCTAATGGTAAAATAACGTCCTCTCTATTTAAGTATATATATATATATATATATAAAATGTCATTCGCAGACAGTAGTTTCGCTAAATCACAGCTCTTCAGTGAGACTAGACATCCGAACGCTTGAAGCCAGAACCGAAACCCGACCGATTTAGCTTCACTCAGACCTGCTACCACGGAGCTATCATCATTCAGCAGGGAGAAACAGCTAATTCTAGTATATTGTTTTTACGAATGTAAACAAACGCCAATCAGTCAGAGGGCTCCAATTCATTTTACTGAAAAGCTTTGTATTAGCCGGTATATATATATATATATATATATATATATATATATATATATATATATATATATATATATATATATATAGAGAGAGAGAGATAGATAGATAGATAGATAGATAGATAGATAGATAGATAGATAGATAAACCTAGTAAGCCAGACAAACCATACCTAATGAATGAGCACTTTTTATTTTTGTTATAATTTTCAAACCATTTAATGCAATCCTTAGTAGATTGCCATTGGTTAATATTAAGGAAAGTCATAAGGGATTTACATATATCCTGCAGAATTATTTTACTTATTTTACCTAATTCAGAACTGCATCTGTGCGATTTTTTTCGGCAGAAGTTCATGTTTGTAGCTCTTTCTTTTTTTAAAACCTTTTTTTCCCTCGAGATTGATTTGATTATTGGCAAATCAAGAATTCGAGGGTTTTTCGAGACGAGTCTATTTATCTATACTTGTATGTATATATATATATATATATATATATGTCCGAGAAATTTTCATATGGTAGACTCTGTCGTCGCGGACGATAAATGAGGGTTTAGTAAAATAAAGAGGTGCTCGACTTCTATGGGTTCCCAATGCCTGCAGGTATTTTGCCAACTTTCAGATCGAAGGATCATGTGGTTGAGCCATTTTGTTCGAGTGGCTGAAGATCAACTGACACATATTTGTGCAAGTAGACAGCAATGCCTCCTTTACTGCGTTCGACAAAGCCACAGTGCCAGAAAGGGCGATCATTGAGAGGAACGTCATGCGGCCAACTTTCTTTAATATTTGCACGCATTTGATCCCGATGTTCAAGTTGGCTTCGCTCAAACCTTTGTATAGATTGTAGAATATTGGTTAGCGTGCAAGTAGACTGACACACAAGTAGACTGGTGTAGTCACAAGTTAAAACTGACCTGAGTCCTTTAATCGAGAGATATATGGGTAAATAAAGACCACCCATGCAAACGTGTTGGACAGGTCTATTTTAGCAAAATGGACCAACCTAACTGGGGCATTAGGTACTCTCTTATGAATGAGGTAAAATTAGCTGGCTTGCTTTTCCAATAAGACAAAAGAAGGCAGCCATGTTAGCAGGTAAGTCACTTGACTTTTACAGGACAGGCGCCCAGCTCCTTCGCACTGGCCCTTTGTTTTCCCAGGAAGAAAAGACGATGCTGCTTCGCTTCAGCCTTTGTGACGCAAGAGTGGTCTTCCAAATGACCTGCTTGTGAGAGGCTGGCCAAAGAGGACTTTTGAAAATCTACTGTTAACATCTAAAGTTAAATGGAAAATTCTTAAACAAGCTAGAATCTGTAGTGAGTGAACCGTTGTTCCTTTGTCTACAGGAGAAAATTGAGATAATTAAACTCTTAAATTAAATCAGATATGAAACTATAGTGAATTGTAGGCATATTAAGGAATTAACCTTACAATCTTGTTAAACTTTATAGCTCAATAATCACTCCTCGTATGTTATATTATTAGGTTGGTGCAAAAATAATGTCGTTTTCTCACATAGTAACATATGTGAGAAAACGACATTATTTTTGCAACAACCTAATATCTTTATATGAACATTTTAATGTTATCCTTATTGGTTTATTCTTGATTAAGATATTAAATAGGTTACTATTCGTAAATTACTGGTAAGGTTAGCCATGAATCAGTTTACAATTATTTTATGATGTTGTTTGATAATAATTTTTATTTATTATAATATGTTTTTCTTACATTAAGAAATGGACAAAGTCCGACAATTTATTTATTAAAGACATTTTTATGTTTAACGTTCTTTTTATAGATACAAGTATTTAAGTAAATGCTCTGTTTATAATAAACAGTATTAAATAGCATTTACCGGCCTGAATGTCCGAGAAATTTTCATAGAAAATATTCGTCCTCTAAATGACGGTTCCGTATAGGATGCAGGTTCGAATCCTGTCAAAGGACGAATATTTTCATTTGATACGCCATGAGCAGTTATGAATGTACGAGATTCGTGGAAGATTGAAGTTTATAAGCAGTAAATTCGACCTTGCCTACCGAACGCTCTTTGTGGCCGAGTCGGTTAAGGCACGTCAGCGTAAATGACGGTTCCGTATAGGATGCAGGTTCGAATCCTGTCAAAGGACGAATATTTAAAGCATAAAAATGTTTTTCTTCTTAAAGTCTCTTTTATTTACGTACTATGTTTAATTTGTTTCAAAATGTGAATTTCCTTTCTTTTCTTTCCATTCTCTTTGTAGTAGGGTATATGCTTTCTTATGCCCTTCCTAATACCCTTCCCTTTTTTTGGGGGGGGGGGGGCTTTCATTTTCTTTTAATTGATTTCTTATTTTCTTTCCTTTGTTTACTAATTTGCTTTTTTTCTCGCATTTCCTTTTGTGAAATGAATAATTTTTTTTTATACATATATATTTGTTTTTTGTTTTTTTTTTGCCTTTGATGGAAAATTTTCAAAAATGTAAAAAGAAGTCATATTTCATAAATTGTATTTTTAAATAAAATCGTTTATTGCCACCATTTCTGCCGGCCTAACGAGACGTTTTGTGACGTCGTAACAAATATGCATTTTTGTCACGGTTACTTGCATGTTCCAATGTAACAGTTTATAAGAAATATTTATTGCTCTACTTTTGTATTGAGACCTTTTTTAAATTAATGTTATGAACGTTTGAATTTATATTCTTTTCCTTCTTTTACATTTGGATATATATATATACATATATATATGTGTGTGTGTGTGTGTGTGTGTTTGTGTGTGTGTTTTATTTTTAATTTATTTTGTTTAAACGTTATTTTTGAGGGATACTCATATTCGAGTAGAAGCTCCGTTTTTAACTAAAAATATACGAATAACGTTTAAATAAAATGAATTATGAATAACAATATGTCAGATTTAATCTACTTCCTATATATATATATGTGTGTGTGTGTGTGTGTATGTATGTATATATATATATATATATATATATGCGTGTGTGAGTATATATATATATATATATATACTGACACACGCATATATATATATATATATATACATACATACACACACACACACACACACATATATATATATATAGGAAGTATATATATATATATATATATATATATATATATATATATATATATATATATATATATATATATAAACTCCCGAAAATGCACATTTAAAATGACATCGCGAAGAAATGAGTGCTAAATACCGCAATGTTATAAGTGTATTGATTCGGTGTTTTTTTTTTTTTTATCTTTGTTTTTTTTTTTTTTGTTAATAGTAAGATATATATATATATATATATATATATATATATATATATATATAATATTATTATTATTATTAATACACACAAAAATGCAAACTCCCGAAGATGCACATTTAAAATGACACCGCGGAGAAATGGGTGCTAAATACCGCAATGTTTTAAGTGTATTGATTCGGTGTTTTGTTTTTGTGTTTTTTTTATGTTAATAACAATATATATATATATATATATATATATATATATATATGTATATATATATATATATATATATATATATATGCATGCATGCTCTTGTACATCACAAATAACTGTTGTAACTGCTAAGCAACCTTGACATATTTGGGAAGAACATTAGAATAATCAGTAAACTCTACTCGAAGCAAACCGGCCGCATCTGGATAGAAAATTCAGAAAGGACTGTAAAACAACGATGATTCTTCTAGCGAGACTTATACAATCTACACAGTGAAGCATGTCTGAAAGAATTATATGTTCTACCAGGATTCATTATCGCCAGCCACAATCTTAACATAAAATATGTAGGTGACACAGTGCTGTTGTTGTTTTTGTTGTTGTTGTTGTTCTTCTTCTTCTTCTTCTTCTTCTTCTTCTTCTTCTGCAATCATGGCTCTCCGCAATTTCCTGTCAATTGTAGCTCTTAGAAGTGTTTGTCTTTTGAATATCTATTCTTTTTTCTTTTCGTATTCTTTTTCCATGCCACTTCTTTCCACCACACTTTTCTTTCCGTAGCTACCTCCGTATTTCGTGTAGTATTCTCTTTCTGTGTCTGTTTTTCTTTTAAAGGTGCCTTTCATGGTCGTGTACCCACACCCGATTACTTAGCCCCCTCTCCTTTTTAGTCCCAAATTATTTTTCAGGGCTATCCTTCTTTCAGCCTAACTTTTCTTTGCGTACCCGCTCTGCTTTTCGTGTCATATTCTATTTCCGTACCTCCTCCTCCTCCTTTCAAGCTCTCTTTTTCTTTTTTCTTTTTTTCGTAGCCCCTCCGCTTTTCGCGTCATATTCTCTTTCCGTACCTCATCCTACGCTTTCAAGCTCTTTTTTTACGTGGCCCCTCCGCTTTTCGAGTCATATTTTCCCTCCGTACCCCCTCCTCCTACTTTCAACCTCTCCTTTTTTTATTTCGTGGCCCCTCCGCTTTTCGTGTCATATTTTCTTTCCGTACCTCCTCCTCCTAATTTCAACCTCACTTTTCTTTTCTTTTTCGTGGCCCCACCGTTTTTCGACTCATATTTTCCCTCCGTATCTCCTCCTCCTCCTTTCAAGCTCTCCTTTTTTTTTTGTGGCCCCTACACTTTTCGTGTCATATTCTCTTTCCGTACCACCACCTACTCTTCTTTCAAGCTTTCTTTTTTATTTTTATTTTTTCGTGGCCCCTCCGCTTTTTGTGTAATATTCTCTTTCCATACCACCTCCTACTCCTTTCGAGCACTCTTTTTCTTTTCTTGCCCCCACGCAGCTTTTCGTGTCATATTCTCTTTCCGTACCTCCCCCATCTCCTTTCAAGCTATCTTTTTTTTTCGTGGCCCCTACGCTTTTCGTATCATATTCTCTTTCTGTACCTCCTACTCCTCCTTTCAAGCCCTCTTTTTTTTTTTTTTCGCGGCCACCTCCGCTTTTCGTGTCATATACTCTTTCCGTACCTCCTCCTCGTTTCAAGTTCCTTTTTTCTTTTCGGGCCCCCTCAGCTTTTCGTGTCATATTCTCTTTCCGTCCATCCTCCACCTCCTTTCAAGCTCTGTTTTTTTATCGTGGCCCCTCTGCTTTTCGTATCATATTCTTTTTCCGTACCTCCTCATCCTTCTTTCAAGCTCTCCTTTTTTTTCGTGGACCCTCCGCTTTTCGTGTCATATTTTCTTTCCGTACCTCCTCCTCCTTTCAAGCTCTCTTTCATTTTTTTTTTTCGTGGCCCCACCGCTTTTCGAGTCATATTGTTCCTCCGTACCTCCTCCTCCTACTTTCAAGCTCTCTTTTTTTTTTCGTGCCCCCCTCCACTTTTTATGTAATACTCTCTTTCCATACCACCTCCACCTCCTTTCAAGCTCTCTTTTTCTTTTCGTGCCCCCGGCCGCTTTTCGTGTCATATTCTCTTTCCGTACCTCCTCCTCCTCCATTCAAGCTCTCTTTTTCTATATTTTTTTTCGTGGCCCCTTCGCTTTTCGTATCATATTCTCTTTCCGTACCTCCTCCTCCTCCTTTCAAGCTGTCTTTCTTTTTTTCTCAGCCGCCTCCACTTTTTACGTAATAATCTCTTTCCGTACCACCTCATCGTTTCAAGCTCTTTTTTCTTTTCGGACCCCCTCCGCTTTTGTATCATATTCTTTTTCCGTACCTCCTCATCCTTCTTTCAAGCTTTCCTTTTTTTTCGACGCCCTTCCGCTTTTCGTGTCATATTTGCTTTCCGTACCTCCTCCTCCTACTTTCAAGCTCACTTTTCATTTTTTTTTTTGGTGGCCCCTCCGCATTTCGTGTCAGTTTTTTTCCGTACCTCCACCTCCTCTGTCTTTTTTTTTCGTGGCCCCCTCCACTTTTAGTGTAATACTCTCTTTCCGTACCACCTCCTCCTCCTTTCAAGCTCTCTTTTGCTTTTCGTGCCCCTCGCCGCTTTACGTGTCATATTCTCTTTCCGTACCTCCTCCTCCTTGTTTCAAGCTCCCTTTTTCTTTTTGTGCCCCCTCAGCTTTTCGTCTCATATTCTCTTTCCGTACCTCCACCTCCTCCTTTCAATCTCTTTTTTTTCGTGGCCCCTCCGCTTTTCGTGTCATATTTTCTTTCCGTACCTCCTCCTCCTCCTCCTACTTTCAAGTTGACTTTTCTTTATTTTCGTGGCCCCTCCGCTTTTCGTGTCACTCTATTTCTGTACCTCCTCCTCCTCCTTTCAAACTCTCTTTCTTTTTTTTTCGTGGCCCCTCAGCTTTTAGTGTCATATGCCCTTTCCGCACCACATCCTCCTCCTCTTTCAAGCTCTCTTTTTATTTTATTTTTTCGTGGCCCCTCTGCTTTTTGTGTAATATTCTCTTTCCATACCACCTCCTCCTTCTTTCGAGCTCTCATTTTCTTTTCTTGCCCCACACCCCCGGCCACTTTTCGTGTCATATTCTCTTTCCGTACCTCCACAACCTCGTTTCAATCTAACTTTTAATTTTCGTGCCCCCCCACCCCGCTTTTCGCGTCATATTCTTTTCCGTACCTCCTCCACCTCCTTTCAAGCTCTCTTTTTTTTTCGTGGCACTCCGCTTTTCGTGTCATATGCCCTTTCCGTACCTCCTCCTCCTTCCAAACTCACTTTTTTCTTTTTCGCGGCCCCTCCGCTTTTCGTGTCATATTCTCTTTCCGTACGTCCTCCTCCTCCTTTCAAGCTCTCTTTTTCTTTTTTTTCTTTTTTTCGTGGCCCCTCCCCTTTTCGTATCATATTCTTCTTTCCGCACCTCCTACTCCTCTTTTCAAGCTCTCTTTTTCTTTTTCTTTTTTTTTTTTTTCGTAGCCCCTCCGCTTTTCGTGTCATATTTTCTTTCCGTACATCCTCCTCCTCCTTTCAAGCTCTCTTTTTCTTTTCGTGCCCCCCGCCGCTTTTCGTGTCATATTCTCTTTCCGTACCTCCCCCACCTCCTTTCAAGCTATCTTTTTTTTTCGTGGCCCCTCCGCTTTTCGTGTCGTATTCTCTTTTACGTACCTCCTCCTCCTCCTCCTTTCAAACTCATTTTTTTCTTTTTCGTATCCCCTCCGCTTTTCGTGTCATCTTCTCTTTCCGTACCTCCTCCTCCTACTGTCAACCTCTCTTTTCTTTTTCTTTTTTTCTTTTTCGTGGCCCATCCGCTTTTCGTGTCATATTTTCTTTCCGTACCTCCTCCTCCTAATTTCAAGCTCTCTTTCGTTTTTTTTTTTTTTCGTGGCCCTTCCAATTTTCGTATGGTATTCTCTTTCCGTACCACCTCCTCCTCCTTTGAAGCTCTTTTCTTTTTTTTTTCGTGCCCCCTCCGCTTTTCGTGTCACATTGTCTTTCCGTATCTCCTCCACCTCCTTTCAAGCTCTCTTTTTTTTTCGTGGCCACTCCGCTTTTCGCGTAATATTCTCTTTCCGTACCTCTTCCTCCTTTCAAGATCTCTCTTTTCCTTTTCGTGCCCCCCGCCGTTTTCGTGTCATATTCTCTTTCCGTATCTCCTCCTCCTTTCAAGTTCTCTTTCTTCTTTTTTTTCGTTGCCCTCCGCTTTTCGTGTCATATTTTCTTTCCGTACCTCCTCCTCCTCTTCCTCCTCCTCCTCTTTTCAAACTCTCTTCTTTTTTTTTCGTGGCCCCTCCGCTTTTCGTGTCATATTTTCTTTCCGTATCTCCTCCTTCTCCTTTCAAGCTCTCTTTCTTTTTTTTTCGTGGCCCTCTCCACTTTTCGTGTCATATTCTTTTCCGTGCCTCCTCCTCTACCTTTAAAGCGCTCTTTTCTTTATTTTTTCGTGGCCCCTCCGCTTTTCGTGTCATATTCTCTTTCCCTACCTCCTCCTCCTATTTCAAGCGCTGTTTACTTTTTTTCGTGGCCACTCTGCTTCCTGTCATATTCTCATTTCGTACCTCCACTTCCTCCTCTTTTCAAGTACTTTTTTTTTCCTGGCCACTACGCTTTTTGTGTTATATTATCTTTCCTTACCTCCTCATCCTCAATTCAAGCTCTCTTCTATTTTTCGTGGGCCCTCAACTTTTCCTGTCATATTTTCTTTCCAAACCTCCTCCTCCACCATTCAAGCTCTCTTTTTTTTTTCCTGGCCCCTCTGCTTTTTGTGTCATATTCCCTTTCCGTACCTCCTCCTCCTCCTCCTTTCAAGCTCTCTTTTCTTTCCTTTTTTTTCGTAGCCCCTTCGCTTTTCGAGTCATATTCTCTTTCCGTACCTCCACCACTACCTTTAAAGCGCTCTTTTCTTTATTTTTCGTGGCCCCTCCACTTTTTGTGTCATGTTCTCTTTCCTTACCTCCTCCTCCTCCTTTGAAGCACTCTTTTTTATTTTTTTATTTTTCGTTGCCCCTCCGCTTTTTGTGTCATATTCTAATTCCGTACCTCCTCCTCCTATTTCAAGCGCTCTTTTCTTTCTTTTTTTATTTTTTTTCGTGGCCACTCCCCTTTCCTGTCATTCCGTACCTCCTCCTCCTCCTTTAAAGCTCTCATTTATTTTTCGTAGCCCCTCCTCATTTCGAGTCACATTTTCTTTCCGAACCTGCTCTTCCTCCATTCAAGCTCTTTTTTTTTTCGTAGCCCCTCCGCTTTTCGTGTCATATTCTCTTTCCGTACATCCTCCACCTCCTTTCAATCTATTTTTCTTCATTTTTTTTTTTTTTTGTGGCACTCCGCTTTTCGTGTCATAGTTTCTTTCCGTACCTTCCCCCCTCCTTTCAAACTCTCTTATTTCTTTTTCGTGACCTCTCGCTTTTCGTGTCATATTCTCTTTCCGTACCTCCTCTTCCTCCTTTCAAGCTCTCTTTTCTGTTTGTTTTTTCTTTTTCGTGGCCCCTTCGCTTTTCGTATCATATTCTCTTTCCGTATCTCCTCGTCCTCCTTTCAAGAGGTCTTTTTCTCTTTCTTTTTTTTTTTTTGTGGCCCCTCCGCTTTTCATATCATATTCTCTTGCCGTTCCTCCTCCTCCTTTCGAGCTCTCTTTTTCTTTTTTCTTTTTTCGTGTCCTCTCCGCTTTTTGTGTCATATTCTATTTCCGTACCTCCTCATCCTATTTCAAGCGCTCTTTTCTTTCTTTTTTTTACGTGGCCACTCCCCTTTCCTGTCATATTCTCATTCTGTGCCTCCTCCTCCTCCATTCAAACTCTCTTTTTTCTTTCTCGTGTCCCCTCCGCTTTTCGTGTCATATTCTTCTTTCCGTACCTCCTACTCCACCTTTCAAGCTCTCTTTTTCTTTTTTTCGTGGCCCCTCCGCTTTTCGTGTAATATTCTCTTTCCGTACCTCTTCCTCCTTTCAAGATCTCTTTTCCTTTTCGTACCCCCCGCCGTTTTCGTGTCATATTCTCTTTCCGTACCTCCTTCTCCCCCTTTCAAGTTCTCTTTCTTCTTTTTTTTCGTGTCCCTCCGCTTTTCGTGTCATATTTGCTTTCCGTTCGTCCTCCTCCTCCTCTTTTCAAACTCTCTTCTTTCTTTTTCGTGGCCCCTCCGCTTTTCGTGTCATATTTTCTTTCCGTACCTCCTCCTCTTACTTTCCGTACCTCCTCCTCTTTTCTTTTTTTTTTTCGTGGCCCCACCGCTCTTCGCGTCATATTTTCCCTCCGTTCCTCCTCCTCCTACTTTCAAGCTCTCCTTTTTTTTTCTTTTTTTTTTTCGTCGCCCTCTCCGCTTTTTGTGTCATATTTTCTTCCGTATCTCCTCCTCCTACTTTCAAGCTCTCTTTCTTTTTTTTTTTTTCGTTGACCCCTCCACTTTTCGTGTCATATTCTTTTCCGTACCTCCTCCTCTACCTTTAAAGCGCTCTTTTCTTTATTTTTCGTGGCCCCTCCACTCTTCCTGTCATATTTTCTTTCCAAACCTCTTCCTCCACCATTCAAGCTCTCTTTTTCTTTTCATGCCGCCTGCCGCTTTTCGTGTCATATTCTCCTTCTGTGCATCCTTCTCCTACTTTCAAGCTCTCTTTTCTATTTTTTCTTGGGCCTCCCCTTTTTGTGTCATATGCTCTTTACGTACGTCCTCCGCCTCTTTTCACCCTATCTTTTTTTTTTTTTCGTGGCCCCTCCGCTTTTTGTGTAATATTCTCCTTCCGTACCACCTCCTCCTTTCAAGCACTTTTATTTTTTTCTCGTGGCCCCTCCGCCTTTCGTGTCATATTCTCTTTCCGTACCTCCTCCTCCTCCACCTTTCAAGCTCTCTTTTCTTTCCTTTTTTTCGTAGCTCCTCCGCTTTTCGAGTCATATTCTCTATCCGTACCTCCACCACTACCTTTAAAGCGCTCTTTTCTTTATTTTTCGTGGCCCCTCCACTTTTCGTGTCATGTTCTCTTTCCTTACCTCCTCCTCCTCCTTTGAAGCACTTTTTGTGTCCTCCTCCTCCTATTTCAAGCGCTCTTTTCTTTCTTTCTTTTTTTTTTTTTTTTTTTCGTGGCCACTCCCCTTTCCTGTCATATTCTCATTCCGTACGTCCTCCTCCTCCTTTCAAGCTCTCTTTTTTTTTTTTTTTCGTAGCCCCTCCTCTTTTCGAGTCATATTTTCTTTCCGTACCTGCTCTTCTTCTATTCAAGCTCTTTTTTTTTCGTTGCCCCTCCGCTTTTCGTGTCATATTTTCTTTCCGTACTTTCCCCTCTTCCTTTCAAACTCTCTTTTTTCTTTTTCGTGACCCCTCCGCTTTTCGTATCATATTCTCTTTCCGTACCTCCTCCTCCTCCTTTCAAGGTGTCTTTTTCTTTTTCTTTTTTTCGTGGCCCCTCCGCTTTTCATATCATATTCTCTTTCCGTTCCTCCTCCTCCTTTCAAGCTCACTTTTTCTTTTTCTTTTTTTTTCTTTTTTTCATGTCCTCTCCGTTTTTCGTGTCATATTCTATTTCCGTACCTCCTCCTCCTTTCAAGCTCTCTTTTTTTTCCGTGGCCCCTTCGCTTTTCGTGACATATTCTCTTTCTTTATCCACTCCTTCTTTCAAGCTCTCTTTTTTTGTTCCTCTCCGCTTTTCACGTAGTATTCTCTTTTCGAACCCCTTCTTCTTTCAAATACCCTTTTCGTCGTCTACTCTCTCTTCATATCTCGTTGTCTTTAATGGCCTCTCTCTCTTTTGACTTTTGTCTCCCCTTTCCTACGTCCATTTCTTTACGTGCTATTAATCCTTTCATGTCCAACCCTTTCTCTGTCGGCTCGATAGGATTGTGCCTATTTAACTTAATTCTTTATCAGGTCCTGACGAAGATACTTGTCTGGACTTTGATAGACGAGTTGTTTTAAATCACTTACTGTGGTTAGATAGGACAATTTGCTCCGGTTATTGTAAACACACACTTCTAAAGGTTATCTAGTATTGGGTGGCTTCTCATGTTCTTATGCGACTGAAAAATGTTTACAGACTCTCACCTTTTGAAGGATTTATTTATTTAAGCTTAAAATAAGAACATGACATACCGTTTGAACCAGTTGTATTGTCTGCTGCCAAGAAGATTAGTTCACTCTGTCATGCCAGACAATTTTTCTCGTCAGAATCCATTTTGCTCGTTTGCAAATCTACCCTTCGTCCGGGGATGACTAAGAACGAAGTAAAATGAAAATGGCGTACACAAAGAAAGAAAGAAAGAAAGAAAGAAAGAAAGAAAGAATGAAAGAAAGAAAAAAGAAAGAAAGGGGGAATGAAGAAAGAAAGAAAGAAAGAGTGGATGAATAAAGATAGAACATAATAAAAACAGCGTTGAAAAAGAAAGAAAGAAAGAAGAAAGAAAGAAGAAAGAAAAGAGTGACTGAATAAATAGTGATAACTATAGTAAAATTAAAGAAAAAAGAAAGTAATAAAGAAAGAAAGAAAGAGTGAACAACTAAAGACAGAATAAAATTAACATGACGTTAAAAAGAAAGAGTGAATGAATAAATATTAGTAACTATAGTACAAAGAAAGAAAGAAAGAAAGATAGAAAGAAAAAAAGAAAAAAAAAGAAAGAAATGATAAAATAACAACAGCGTACAAAAAGAAAGAAAGAAAGAAAGAAAGAGTGAACGACTAAAGACAGAATAAAATGAAAATGACGTTAAAAAGAAAAAACAGTGAATGAATAATTATTGGTAACTATAGTACAAAGAAAGAAAGAAAGAAAGAAAGAAAGAAAGAATGGAGAGTGAGAAATGAAAGAAAGAATAGAGAATGGGAAAGAAAGAAAGAAAGAAAGAAAGAAAGAAACAGTGAATGAATGATGACAGAATAAAATGAAAATGTCTTTCAAAAACAAAGAAACAAACAAAGTCAAAACGAATGAGTGCAGAGAGGATAAAGCGAAAACGGCCTTCCCCTAAAAGAAAGAGTGACTGAATAGAGTGGTAACTATAATAAATTTAAAGAAAGAAAGAAAGAAAGAAAGAAAGGAGGATGGGCAGCCAATAAAAAAGAGCAAACGTTGGTAAAGCTATACAAGGTGAAGAAAACAGATGGGGTGAATAAAAGGGAGAGAAGTTCTAAAGAGAGAGAGTTCGGTGATTCATTCATTTTAAGGTTATTTCTACGCTGAAATTAAACAAATTGGGCGCCATCTTTAAAAACAATGGCACTTAATCGTATGTATGTGTGTTGGCGATTAATTTTGCTTCTCTCTCTCTCTCTCTCTCTCTCTCTCTCTCTCTCTCTCTCTCTCTCTCTCTCTCTCTCTCTGTGTGTGTGAGTGTGGATCTACAGAGGCATGTAAATCAGCTAAACTGTCAAGGTGTGTCCGGACGGTGTGTCCCAACCACAAAATTGACAACTATTTTTTCTATAAACCGTTAAATTCTCCCTGACGGATGAAACTTAGCAATTTCCTAGGAAACAAAGATTTCATTAGATTCTTCTTGCAAGCAACAACAAAATAAATAAAACCTTGAATTTATCTATTTTTCCTGCTTTTTTTTTTCTTTACTTCTTTTCGACTTCCAAAAGGTAGTAGTAGAAATGGCTTCCCTAATTCCAATAGTGAGAGAAGCACACACAAGAATGAATAGGGACAATTGTGGTTAGTTTGATGGGAAAAGCTAAAAAAACAAAGGAAACTATTTTAAAATTCCACGCGAATATATATGAATATTTACGAAGTTAAGTCTAGTCTGGCACAAGGCCAATTTCTGTTACATCAATTCTTTCTTTATCTCTGAAGGAGGCTTACGGCCGCATCACGTTGAAACACTGGTCCCCTTACGATCACCGAAGTTAAGCAACGTCGAGCCTGGTCATTACGTAGATGGGTGACCGCCTTGGATATTACAGGTGCTGTAAGCTTGGATGTGCAGCTTGAAAAGGCTTACGGCCACATCACGTTGAAACACCGATTCCCGTACGACCACTGAAGTTATATTTTGAAATTCCAAGAATTTTCTTCAAGATAATAGCGATTAAATCGCCAAACAATTCTGTTGTTCCTGTGAATATTTAGACATTTGTAATAGACTGATTCGATCTTTAGCCCTTATCAATCCTTTGCGGGTTATATAAAGCCAGAAAATAGTTTGTTTTCAGATTGTAAGAACTTTTTCTGATGATAATAATAATTTACTGATACTTGTTTGGAGGAAGAAGATATAAATTAATATCTTTCCCAAGAGTATTTGAGCCTAAATGAATATAAAAAACTAACTGGAATTGGAACTTTTCTCTCCAATTCCAATGCAGTATTCCTCATACCAGGGATTAATATTTAAAAGCCCCGTCACGAGGGATGTATGTGGCACAAGGCCGAGTTTACCGTGGGTTCTCCGAGCCCGTAGGCTCGGCCAAAAATATTCCCTTAGAACCCGTATAAATGGGTTCAGGGTCTGTCTACCTCCCCGGACGAAACTTATACCAGGGGTTGGCAACCTACGGCAGCCTCAAATTACATCACGAGATTCGAACCAATAACTACTACAACGCAAAGAAGAAATTCAGCTGTTTCAATTTTAAAATATATTAAAATATATATCCTATATATTACTACATAAAATATATTGTAGAACAGGTATATTGACCTTGACTTATATCAAAATACGTATACTGTTAGCACACTGAATAATTTTAAAACCCTAAGTAGGCACATAGTTAGCAAAAGGTGGCCGACCCCTGCCTTATACCACCCGCACATCCAAGTTTACACTACCTGGTACTTCCAAGCGGTCACCCATCTAAGTACTGGCCAAGCTTAATGCTGGTTAACTTTAGTGATTGAACAGAGGAGCGTTCGGTTTACATTTGATACGCCATGAGCAGATATGAATGTACGTGATAGATTCATGGAAGATTGAAGTTTAAATACAGTAAATTCGACCTTGCTAGCCGGAGGCTCCTTTGTGGCCAAATCGGTAAAGGCACGTCAAGCTAAGTGACAGTTCTGTATAGGACACAGGTTCGAATCCTGTCAGAGAACGAATATTTTCTGTGAAAATTTCTCGGACATTCAGGCCGGTAAATTTTGTTTATTATAAACAGAGCATTTACTTAAATATTTGTATCTATAAAAAGAATGTATAACATAAAAATGTCTAATAATATAATATAACTTCCGGTTAAATAATTTTCAGCCCCCTTCTTGGTCAGATGAAATGGCTTTCAGCTCTCCATCATAATTATTTGACGGAGTCAATTATATATTTTTTTTTAAATATTTCAAAAGTTTTATTTCCCTTTAAGACAGTCTGTGGCTCTTCACAGCTTTCTTTTCTTTATTATCTGTGATATAGATTATTATATAATCTATAATATAATCTATAAAATATACTGAAACCCGTTAAAAGATCATGGGCTCAAATATAAACGACGAGATTTTACCACAGTGGTTTCCAATCGATTTGGGACCACGCCCCACTTTGGTATTTCTAAAATTCTTACATATTCAACATTTTATTGCAATTCACGTAAAGAAAGCTTAAAAAGCCATTAACTTTGTCTCTAAACAATCCTCCAAAATGGCGTCCATTAAAGGAAAAAATTTTTTTTAAAGTTTCAAAATATATAATAGAGAACTGAAAGTCAGAAATATAAAATATTTGAATGAAAGGTTATTCTGTAATATACTTTGATCATTTTAATCATGAAATAATAATGCAAAATGAAATTTGAGCCCACTAGAAAACAATTAATGTTAATAATTCATTCTCGAATCGCGCCCTTATTCTTTTGGTATAGTATGTCCCACAAAATATTACCATGCCCCAACGGTGGGTCATGTGCAACACGTCAGGAATCATTCATTTACCTCCTCCTGAAACAAGTAAATGCCTAAAAACTCAAATATTTAGAATCAGTTTTTACCTACCCGAATCAAGTAAATGTTTAAACAAGAAATATTTACCTCTGTGCGAAACAAATAAATGCTTACAGACTCAAATATAAAGGCTGAAAATTAACCTGTCCCCAAACTAAACCCACTTTTAAAGACTCAAATATGAACCATGAAAATTGATCTATCCCCAAACCAAGTAAATGCTTACGGACTCAAATATAAAATATAAAAACTGACCTATCCCCAAACCAAGTAAATGCTTACAATCTCAAATATGAACCACAAAATTTGACCTATCCACGAACCAAGTAAATGCTTACAATCTCAAATATGAACCACAAAAATTGACCTATCCACGAACCAAGTAAATGCTTAAAGACTCAAATGTAAAGTGTAAAAATTTACCTATCCCCGAACCATGGAAATGCTTACAGACTCAAATATAAACCATGAAAATGTACCTATTCCCGATCAAATACATGCTTACAGACTCTAATATGTACCATGCCATGAAAATTGACTTATCCCCGAAGTAAATGCTTACAGCCTCAAATAAAAAGCATAAAAATTGACCTATCCCCGAGTCAAACACATTCTTACAGACTCAAGTATGAATCTTGAAAATTGACTTATACACGAATTATTATGTTGGTGCAAAAATAATGTCGTTTTCTCACATATTAACATATGTCAGAAAACGACATTATTTTTGCACCAACATAATAAATGAATGCTTACTGCCTCAAATATAAAACATGAACATTGATCTCTCCCCGAACCAAACACTCTCTTATAGACTCAAATATGAACCTTGAAAATTGACTTATCCCCGAACTAAATAAATGTTTACAACTCAAATATAAAGCATGAAATTTAACCTGTCTCCGAACAACTTAAATGCTTACAGACTGAATTATGAACAATGAAATTTAACCTGTCTCCGAACCATGTAAATGCTTACAGATTGAAATATAGTCTGAAAATGTACCTATCCTCGAACCAAAGACCTGATTACAGACTCAAATATGTACCATGAAAATTGACTTATCCCTAAACCAATATATACTTAAGAACTCAAATATAAACCATGAAAATTGCTCTATTATTCTGTGAATGATAATATAAAAAAACGATAAAACAGCGAAGGGAAAATTGGATTCGTGCCTTTGTCGAGATGCAATTATGTGTTAGTGGTAATAAACATCCGAATTTGTCATTCGAACTCAAATCGATGATTCGCAGGCGATAACTATGATGTCATCGTCCACGGTGCTACTAATTATAGAGAGTTTAGGCATTTTAACGTCATTCTTGACTTCCCGTTCCTTACTTCTTCGAAAATATTTCACGTGTAGAAATTGCCAAGAGGTTCGTTTCCGTTGTTGGCGGACGACAAATAGAAAAATTAAAATCGAAAACACTTGAAAAAAAAAATTATAAAACCCGCAAGAATGTCAGCAGACATTTCCTACGGAGCCCAAAAATGATAGCAACTCTGTCATGCATAGATTCTTGCGGAAATACAATTGCTTTCACGACCTTTCCCAAGAATCTTCCTTGCCCCTTCCTGACGCATTCACTCAGGCGCCACTTCCGGTTTTTATATAAGTACCTTCCGGTTCGCCCTGGTCAGCGTATCCGAATATTTCTATTACTACGCGTTCACTTGAAGTCTATCAATGAAATATCAGCTAAAAACGTCAACTGTAAACATTCATGATAATAAGATCATACCCGAAGATAAAAGATCATACCCGTATATAAAAAAAAAACTCAATATACATCTACCCGCAAATCAAGTAAAAGTATAATTGGATACATACCAAAAATCGATGAAAAATGAGCATACAAAAAGATAAGATGCCCGAAACTTAATAAAAACAAAATGTTATCATCATTATCTTCATATTATTAATAAGAGGAAATACTAAAAGTTTTCTTTGTTATTAAATTATATTTTTAAATTCTTTTACGAATACACTATTTACATTATTCGGACTATTGTCCTCATCTTTGTCGACATATTTATTACAACGTTTCGTCCTTTCAGTATCTGTCTATATTTCTGAGATGAGGTATTATGTACACTATTTACATTATTCGGACTATTGTCCTCATCTTTGTCGCCATATTTATTACAACGTTTCGGTCGTTGTACTCTCCGGCCTTCTTCAGGTTGTTGGAATTAGGAACTGAACCCTTTATTTTGCTCACTGGGGTAGACTGTTCTAGTTCCACTTGCCATGTTTAATTGATGTCAGTTATCAGTTAACCCCTTTTAATTCCCCTCTCCAAGTTCCTCACAACCTTAACCGGGTATTGAACTCACACTCTTTGGTTCCTGTCACGGGATCTAACTAACGCCTTTATCTACTGTGCCATCTGTCCGCTATTCACAAATTCCATAGTGATACTCATCCAAGTATTCATAACCCAACGGATTGTGCCCCAAGAGCCACGACTTTACTTTCCCCTGAACCGCTCCGTCGTAGAGCATTAGCTGGTTTCTTTTTCATCACCGAGACCCCTTGGTACAGTTGGTATTACGCTTGTGTTGTATCGAAATAGTGCGAGTTCGAATCTCGGTAGTAGATGCGCACTGTTGAGGAGTCCCAAATAGAACGAAACGGTCATCCAGTGCTTTCTGCATTCTTTTGAGGGTTCTTCTAGACTTTGCTGAATTACTATAATGATTTGCCTATATCCCCTAAATTCTATTACTTGTATGTATATATATTTATGTATGATGTTAATTTTCCAATCTAAATACAGGATGTCCATAAAGTTCGAGTGCACTTTAAAAATGTATAACTTTATTTGTATTTGCGATAGAAATAATCTGTAAAAAATGTTACAAAGTTTAATGTACCTAGTTTTAAGTATAGCTAAAATAACTAATGTGATTTCAGGCATTACTGTAAATCAGTTGGCAAATGTTTTCCGTGAACTGCAAAATCGTATTACCCTTTGTATTGCTAATGATGGAGGACATGTGGAAACTTAAATAAAGTTTCAATAAAACCTTAAAAAATATAGATTTACTTATTTCTAATACGTTTTACAAATTATTTATTTATGGTCATATATATATATGTGTGTGTGTGTGCGTGTGAACATTGTAGTCAACACTCAGAAGCGATGACTGCGTTTAGCATGAAACAGGTTGTCGCCTCCGAGGGTTGACTACAATATTCACTTTTATATTGACATATACGCTCTATCCCTAATATTGACCACTCTATCCTATAAATATAGCATATCTTAAAACTTATTTATATATATATATATATATATATATATATATATATATATATATATATATATATATGCCGATGGCGCGAAAATTGCGTTTAAGCAAGAAGCAGCTGGGTATTGATCTCAATGTTCACTTGTATATTTACTTACATACGCTCTCTCCCTGATATTAAGCACTTTATTTCATAATATAGGATATCTTATAATTATATTGGTCACACACACACACACACACACATATATATACAGGATGACCATGAATTTCGTGTACACTTTAAAAAATTTTCAACTTTATTTGTATAAATTTGTATTTGCGATAGAAATAATTTTGTAAAGTGCACATGAACTTTATGGACAGCCAGTACAAGAAGAGAAATAAATTTACAAAAACAGAATCAATGTTAGCGAGACGAAGTGTAATTTAGAAAAAAATGTCATTCATTCTATATTATGCATGATGCATGCAACAAGTACAGCAAAAAAATGTTTGTTTAACGGCATATCAACTCTTTATGGGTCATTTAATGCCGGGATTTTATTTTCTTGTGAGCTTTGAAGTAATAAAATAGTTATTCTGCTTTCACAACTGAATACATGGTAGATGATAGTCAGATTTTGTGCATATACATGTTTGTGTGGACATGATTACTAAAAACAATGATATGTGGGCTTTTTAATTTGCAGTATATTCGAAGTTATATCATGGAATACGATTTGATTTCTTTAAGAAAATACAGGATATTATATGGATTAATCTTATGAAAGAGTTCTTTCATGTCGATTGTAGCGGCATCTCAACACTTCTATGGGTCGTTTAATGGCGAAATCTAAATACTTGGATGTAATTGCATGCCTTAAAGTACAGATAAAATGAATTTTTTAAGCATTTCACCCCAAGCAAAGCGGGGGTGCTACTAGTACGTGGACGTTAGTCATGGCCGAACCAAGGAATGTAGTTCGGCTGAGCACTTTCCTTGAAAGTAGCGACAGATCAACGAGAGACTTGACACATCCCACCTGTGAGAGAGTGGTTGGATGGCGGAAAATAATGTGTCCCTCAAAAGGACTCGGAGAGGCTTTTGAACTCTAACGAGATTGAAATGGGGGGACTTGGCAGCCCCTGTCCATATATGACAAAAGTACTCCATTTTCCGTCTGATCTAGGTCTTGTAAAGGTAGAGGATACCATGTGGAGTCGGGTACTTACTGGAGCAGTACAGTGAGCTGACCATTTTACCTGCATCTTTGGCAATGGATCGTATGCAAGAGTTCCATTTGAGGTTGCTGGTAAGTTTATGGATCACCAGTCTCTCAATACTGCAAAACTACAGCCAAAATAAAACTTGACGCAAAATACACTTGCAAAATACTAAGGAGGACTTTTAATATCATTAATGGCTTGTAGAACTCCCTTCCGGTTCCATGCTTTCCATCCAACTTCAATCTTCAAATATTTAAATGTAATGTCAACCGCTATCTACTGTCCTCCTGATTACTCTTTCCTCTTCCCGTTCATTATTAATGTTTCTGTTCCTAATTCTTCCACACCCAGTAACCCCTTGTGTCTTAGTGGCTTTACTGCCTTACTTGTGGAACCCCCTTCTGGCTCCATGCTTTCCAGCCAAATTTACTCTGCAAAAATTTAAATGCAATGTCAATGGCTATCTACTGTCCTCCTGATTACTCTTTCCTCTTCCCGCTAATTATTAATGTTTTTGTTCTTAATTCTTCCACAGCCTGTAGCCCTCTGTATCTTAGTGGCTTTATTGCCTTAAAAATGACTTTATTTTATCCAATTTTAGTTCCTGTTGCATTAATAAAATGATTTAATTCTCCGTTTCGTCAAGTATCTCTTAACTTTTGCATGCCTTTGCTTTCTGTATAACAATGTGTTCGGCTTTCTACCTGTTCTCGAACTGCGCCCATGTGAATGTGACAATTTACTTTACAATACTGAATGACCACAGATACGATTCCTGAAAGAGAGTTGTCTAATATTTGAAACTTTTTAGTATGAATTCGTATAAGTCAGTCAGTTAAGTGTCATATGCGATACACGCTTGGGCGGTCATGTCTCTTTTCATTCATGACTGACTAGGCCAGTGCTTCCCAAGTATTTTTTACTCTGGGCTGCATTTTTGGAATGAAAATGTTCTCGCACCTCACCAAATTTTGAATGATAGGTACATTAAAAAAAACAAAAAAAAACAGAGCGTGTTAAAGGGAGATAACTTGATGTCAGAACATTATCATTGATAACTCTCTCCTACAATTTGCAGACCCTGGTTACTATATTATTAATCTTACTTATTATAAAACGCAGAATGTGTGTGTGTGTCTGTACGTTTATATATTTGATCGGATTTCCTACATGTTTCAACCGATTTCAACAAAACTTCATAGGACTGCGTAAAATTAGCTTGCGGTGGTTCTGACAGCGCCAAAAATTGGAAAAACACAATTGTTTTTCTAGGAAATCAATTTGAAAACACAATAAAACACGATTCTGTCGCCAGAATGAAAGGGGGACAACTCATATCGAGTTATACTTATTGTAAAACCCAGGTTGTGTGCGTGTGTGTGTGTGTGTGTGTTTATATATGGGATCGGATTTCCTACATTTTTCAACCGATTTCAACAAAACTTCACTTTTTTTGGCAGGTAGTGTTTCTTATTGTCTTGCACACTTTCTTCTTTATTTTTACATTTAGAATGCTTTAAAAATTCCATTTACAAGACAATTGTTTATAATAAAATTCTATTCAATCGATAGACTCATAACGATTGAAAACAATTTTTTTGTTTGAGTTTGAGTTTGGGTTTGACCAATTCGTAAAAAAAAACAAAAAAACAAACAAAAAAACTAATTAAGACATGCGTGTCCGTCAACCTTAAACAATAATCTTTGTCAATTTTATTTTTCAGTCTTTATGATGGTCGATACTTGATCTATCTCTTACTGTTACATCCCTGGGCAACGCCGGGCTCTCCTGCTAGTACTTGATATAATGAAAAAAATATCACAATGATAAAATCGGTCGATAATTGTTTATATTAGGTTGGTGCAAAAATAATTTCGTTTCTTCACATAGTAACATATGTTAGAAAACGAAATTATTTTTGCACCAACCTAATAACTATACAAGGACTCCTGCATGCAATTACAAGTAATCCATAATAATATTTTAAATGTTAAAATCGTATCTATTTTTGGCATATTAATTTTTTTGAAACTGTTTCTAAATCTTTGATTGTCTTTCAATCATTCAGCCTCACCTGCTATCCTCTTCTGCCGCACATATGAGGTGTGCTGCACTGTTTGGGCACCACTGGACTAGACAAAAGATTTTCATGCAGTAAGCTGCTGTTTCTTTCTACGGTAGACTGGTCGCCAACCAAAGCTATAGAATCCAGTCTCTCCTACTATTCAACCCATAGCTGGGGGAGAAGAGATGGATTCGTACCTTTCCTGAGAGTATTTGAGCGTAGGTAGAATGAAACAAACCTCACCGAAATTCGAATCGGTATCAATTAAGCAAATTGATTTTTTATCTAGATGGCTTTTTTTTATTTATTTATTTTTGATTTTTTGCGCGACAGTTTATATTGAATGTCTCATAATGATGGGACATATTCTAAATGCAAGTATACTTCTTAGTCTTCCGCTTCTTCTTCTTTTTCTTCTTCTTCTTCTTTTTCTTATTCTTCTTCTTCTTATTATTATTATCATTATTATTATTATTATCATTATTATTATTATTATTATTATTACTTGCATTATTTACGTTATTCAGACTGTTATGTGAGTTCAATACGAGGCTACAGGATTAGTGAACCAAAACTTGGAGAGTCGAGTTAAAAGGGAAATAATCGAGACAAACGGAAGAGGAATGGCACGTGGAACTAGAAAAGTCTACCCCCGGTTGACAAAATAAAGGGTTCCGTTCGGAATTCCAATCACCTGAAGAAGGCCGGGGCGTACAACGGCCGAAAGGTAGTGAATATGCCAATGAAGATGAGGATAACAGTCCGAATAATGTAAATAATACAAGTAACCATAATACCTCATCACAGAGATATAAACAGATTCTTATTATTATTATTAATGATAGTATTATTATTATTATATAGAGTGTCCCATGACGATGGAACACATTCTAAATGCAAGTATCTTGGATTATAAAAATGCCATTAAACTACCAAGTATATTTATTACATAACTGATATACAACAGTTCGACATATCTAAGATTTGAATATTTCATCCGTACTCTCTCTCTCTCTCTCTCTCTCTCTCTCTCTCTCTCTCTCTCTCTCTCTCTCTCTCTCTTAGCTTTTCTCCTATTTTATTTTGTTGGTATTCTTTAAAATAATGTCAAGCGTTAACTGTAAATCATATTAATCTGTATTTTTTAAATTAACTGCAATATGCCTATATATGTTAATTTATTCTACCTTTTTTTTCTCTCTCTCTGTTTCGTTTCGTGTGAGATTAATTATTAAATAGGTCAATGTCTGGTCCCTACCCCCCCACTCCCTTACTCTTAAGTATCTTAATAAAAATAGATTTAAAATTATTCCTATCTCTCCCTTCCTTCTCTAATTTCGACCATATCTGTCGTCCTCCTCCTCCTTCTCTGTCTATCATCTTACATCAACTGAAAACTGCCCTTCAAAAGCTTATATAAAAATAATAATATGTAAATTTCAAACCATTTTCTTTTTATGCTTGGAAATGTGATCTGAAGGTGCAGGAAAAAATCACTTTCCTGTGGAAATAAAATATAATCAATGGACTCTTAAGGTTGTATGTTTTTTTTAATTTAAATTAAATTAACACACACACACACACACACACACACACATATATATATATATATATATATATATATATATATATATATATATATATACATATATATATATATATATATATATATATATATATATATATATATAATTCCAACCCAAAGAAGGAAATAAAGCCATTAAGACTGAAGGGGTTACTGAGTATGATAGAATTTAAGGGGAAAAGACACTGTTAAAAAGAGAAGACAATAAAAGAACAAGAATTAAAAAGATATAAGATTACGATTGACATTGCATTAAAATTGTTGAAGATCAAAGGCACTATGAAGCAAGGGGTTACTGAGTGTTAGAGAATATGAGAAAAACTACTATTAAGGAGAAAGGACAATAAAAGAATGAGAATTTAAAGACATAAGATAACAATTGACAATACATTTAAATTTTTGAAGATCAAAGGCAATAAAGCCACTCGGATGCAAGGGGTTACTGGGTGTTAGAGAATATGAGAAAAAACTACTATTCAGGAGAGAGGACAATAAAAGAACAAGAATTAAGAAAACAGAAGATAATGATTGACACTGCATTTAAATTTTTGAAGATCAAAGGCAGTAAAGCCACTAGGATGCAAAAGGGTTACTGAATGTTATATTAAGGACAGAAGACAATAAAAGAACTGGAATTAAGAAGACAGAAGATAGCGATTGACATTGCATTTCAATTTTTGAAGATCAAAAGCAATTCTATATTAAAATTGGTGTTTCACATAGCTTGTTTTAATCATGTCACTCCAACCAAGGCAATAAAGCCACTAAGATGCAAGGGGTTACTGAGTGTTAGAGAATATGAGAAAAACTACTATTAAGGAGAGAAGAAAATAAAAGAACAAGAATTAAGAAGATAGAAGATAATGATTGGCACTGCATTTAAATCTTTGAAGATCAAAGACAATAAAGCCACTAGGATACAAGTGGTTACTGAGTGTTAGAGAATATGAGAAAAACTACTATTAAGGAGAGAGGACAATAAAATTAAATGAATTAAGAAGACAGAAGTTAACGGTTGACATTGCATTTAAATTTTTCAAGATCAACGTTGATTGGAAAGCGAGAAACCGGAAAAGAGTCCCACAAGACAGAAGTGCAAGAGAAGAAACTATTAGCATAGAACTTACGGTTGTATCTAGCCATTTCAACTGTAATATGATTATATGTTGCCGCCAATCAAGTACTGCACTTAAATTCATAAAGTCTAGGTACCATAGGGGAAAGTTGATCAGAACAATTAGCATGAAAATATTTATAGAAAAGCCAGAGGGAATCTACATTATGGTGGTGGGGTAGTGACTGAAGCCGAGATGCCAGGTTAGGAACAATAACATTACAGATTCATCTTTGGATTTTATCAAGGATCTCTGAATGTATAGCAAGAGCAACAAATCATATGTAGCAGCAATATTCAAAGCCTGGACAAATGGTAGACTTATTGCCACCAATCTACTACTGCGCTTAAATACATAAAGTCTAAGAATCACAGAGGAACAATTACCATGGAAGTATTTATAGAAAAGTCACAGGGAAGCTACATTATGGCAGTGGGGAAGTGACTGAATCCGAGATGCCAGGTCAGGATCAATAACAATATATATATATATATATATATATATATATATATATATATATATATATATAGATAGATAGATATATATGAAGAAATATAGTCTTAAGATGTGCTATATTTATGGGATAAAGTGCTCAATATCAGAGATAGAGCGTGTGTAAATATAAAAGTGAACATAGAAGTCAACACTTAGAGGCGACAGTCAGTTTCATGCTATATGCAATCGTCAGGCCACGAGTGCTGTTATTTTTCTCGGCTATTTATATATATATACGGGTCAGTGGTGCATTGTGGGTATTTGGCGGTTATTTTACCGGAAGTTGTTTATTTATTTATTTGGGTTAAATTAGTTTCCTTATTTTTATTTTTATTTCTTATCTTATATATATATTTATTTTTAATCGGTGTTTTATTAACGTAGTAAAAATTTGTTTATATCGCTTATTTAATAGTTTTGTTTTGGTTTGAGAACTTAATTAAAGCTATTGATTCGATTTAGGGGTTGATTGTTGTAGTTTATTCTAACTATTATTTTGGCGGGAATAGTTTTTAATTTGTATTTATTTGGATTGATTATCTTTATTTGTTTTTTCTAACGGTTAGTTTATCGGGATTGGTTTATTTATTTATTTGGATGAATTTAGGTCAATTTATTATACTTATTATTACTTATTTGCATATTTTCTATTTTCGGTTTTCGATTTTTAAGTAAGGTAGTATTTTTTTTTATCGTTATATAATAGTTATAGCTATTTTTTTTCGTCCGATTTTTTGGTTAGATTTTTATAGTCTAACTAATATTTTGGTCATAATGGTTTGCTAATTTGTTTATTATATACTTTATCTATTTGGGTTCGTTGTTTTATTATTATTATTATTATTATTATTATTATTGTTATTAAATTTCGTCTATTCTAACAGGTGTGATTCGGTAATTTGTTTAGGTTAATTAATTTTGCATATTTTATTGTTATTTTGTTTATTTTTTATTATTATTATTTTTTTTTTTCGTTTTCGATTTTTAAGTAACGTAGTAAAAATTTGTTTTCATGTCTGCATTTTGAGATGAGGTCAGATCTTTTATTTAATAATTTATTTTGGTCTATGAAAGTAATTGTTTGGTATATTACGTTGTTTTGTAAACAATTACCGTTTAAGGGACATTCGTTCTTTATTCTGCAGTTGCACGTGGGTTTCTAGTTCTAGAAAAGCAATAATAAAATTTTTTTTAAAGTAACGGATTCGACATAGATATAAAAACTAACCTAAACGAAGTAGATTTTCTTGATGTTACCTTCAACCCAAGAAAAGGCACATATAAACCATACAGAAAACCCAATGATAAACCACTCTATGTACACACATCTTCCAACCACCCGCCTTCTATAATCAAACAGATACCAAAATTGATTAACCGCAGGCATTCTGACAATTCCTCCAATGAATCCATATTTAAGAACGCTAAGAAAGACTACGAAACAGCCCTAAAAGATAGCGGATTCCAAGCAACACTCACATATTCATCACAGAACACAAAAAATGCCAACAGTAGAAGAAATATCATATGGTTCAACCCACCGTACAGCAAAAACGTAAAAAAAAACTTAGGAAAAATATTCTTCAAACTCTTACATAAACACTCCCCGGAATCAAGCACCCTACACAAAATATTCAACAATAACACAGTAAAAAATCAGCTACAGTTGCACCGAGAACATGGCACAAATAATAAAAAAGCACATCAGGAAAATTATAAAACATTATAATAAAACAACGAACCCAAATAAATAAAGTATATAATAAACAAATTAGCAAACCATTATGACCAAAATATTAGTTAGACTATGAAAATCAAACCAAAAAATCGGATGAAAAAAATAGCTATAACTGTTATATAACGATAATAAAAAAAATACTACGTTACTTAAAAATCGAAAACCGAAAAGATACGCCGCCAAACAATCGATTAAAACAATTCCCAGTTTAAATAACCGACAAAGCCGTAAAAAATTCATGAATCCTTTATTCAACCAGTTGTTAATACCAAGGGACAAACATGTGTGATAACAAAAAGCAATTTCTAAGTACAAAACTTTATATTGAAAAGAAAAAGCGTATTTCCCTCCTTTGTTAATCAGACAATTCTTATATATGATACAGTCACCAACAGAAGACGGCTTCGTTGTATCACAGTTCATCAATGTGGCTGGACATGCGATTGCTTCAAAACGAGATCGTAACACCGACCGATTTTATATCAGTCGCAGACACTCACCCTTAGGGCATCAAGGAACTCCTCGGAGAAAAGGGGTTTTTAATATGTTATATACGAGATATAAGCATTACCGGTTACCAGAATGTTCAGTTCATAGCGAAATTCACGCATGTTTCATTCAATAGTATAGACATATGTCTATTTATTTTGATAATAATCCTTTATAGTTCTCTAATTATCTTCATGAGGTTAAGTTGAAATTCATCAAGGAAGGCGCCGTATATTTTGTTAACCCTAGTACTTCGAATCTCCTCCAAGATTATCGTCAGGGGTGAATTGCGGAGACAAACTTAATTTAAGTGTAATCGTTGTGATAATGATTTTGGCAAACACGCACGAACACGCCGTGCTATAATTACTTTGAAATTAAGCATGGTGGTTATCATGCATTCGATTTGACCAATATTTATACCCTGTATACTTGCATATATATATATATATATATATATATATATATATATATATATATATAGTCATCCAACATATATATATATATATATATATATATATATATATATTTATATTGTCATCCAATATATATTTATATATATATATATATATATATATATATATATATATATATATATATATATATATTTATGAAGAAATATAGTCTTAAGATGTGCTATATTTATGGGTTAAAGTGCGCAATATCGGAGGTAGAGCGAGTGTAAATATAAAAGTGAACATAGAAGTCAACACTTACTGACGACAGACTGTTTCATGCTAGACGCAATCGTCAGGCCACAAGTGCTGTTATTTTTCTCGGCTATTTACTAAGTGTTGACTTCTATGTTCATATATATATATATATATATATATATATATATATATATATATATATATATATATATATTGTCATCTGCAGACAGACTGTTTCACTGTATCACAAATCATGTGGCTAGACATCCGATTGCTTCAAGCCGGGATCGAAACGCGGCTGATTTTTCATCAGTCGGAGAATCTGCTCCTAAGCTATCAGCGTACGGCAGAGAGGAAGGTGAATTTTAGCGTATTTATTTTTTAAGCAAACACACCAGTGATCGAGAAGACTCAATTCAATAGAAGAGTCTTGTATTAGCAGCAATAGTAGTCACTGCTTATATATTCGCGATTTCTCCCCATAGTACTCAACTGAAAATTATTTTCAGGAGCATATATTTTCATCCACAGACAGACTGCTTCGCTGTATCACAACTCATCAGTGTGGCTAGACATCTGTTTACTTCAAGCTGGAATCGAAACCCGACCGATTCAGTCAAAGAATCTACCCCTAATCTATCGGCGCAAGGCAGAGAAGAAAGTAAATTTAGACATAACGTGTCAGCTAATTGCCTTCTGGCCATCATCTGTGAATTTACCCATTCCGGTATTGACTGATAACCAAGACAAGAGAGTCCTAGTTTGACCTTCTATTTAGCCGACTAATAGAGGAATTTACTGTGTTGGCTGCTTCTATAATTAATGTATTACGTCTCTACGAGAATATTTTATATTTTACCATTATGGCGGTAAAAAGTAGATGCACAAGATAAGAGAGACCGATTGATTTGCAATGCAAGACATTTATTTAACAAAATAACAAAAGAAAAGATTTTCTTTTCCTAGAAATAAATGGGATACACAACGAAAATTGTTAATGAATGTATTTGAGTGTAACTTGCCTGTGTTGGTGTGTTTGCGTGCGAAGCATTCACAGCCCTTTTGGCTTCTGTATGAAAAGTTGATGGTACACACTTCGAAAGGTGGGAAAACTGGAAAAAACGAGTTACTTAATGCTTTCATACCCTCAGGGCTGCTGCTGATAATGTATATTACAACATTACAGGAAGATGGATTCATAGTGAAAGTGTATAGAAAGTGCTTTGATTGCTAGAACATTAACCTTTCTTGGCAGATCTTCTATTATCACAATGTGAGATACTTAATAATAGAAGTGATAAAAACAAAAAGCATAGAGAAACTTAATGAGGTCGGCTAGACTACATATTCAGCCACTACTGAAATAAAAATCTGGACTGGTACTCTCTGGCCATCGTCAGCTGTGAATGTTACCTCTCTTAGAGAGACCAGACTGAGCTACTATTTAACCCATAGCTAGAGGGAAACTGATTCATGACTTTTTAAATGGCATGAACACGAAGTGAATGAAACAGAACCGATCAAAATTTGAACGCGGTTCGGCAATTTCAGAGCGGAATGAACAAAACCCAAGGCATGAAATGACTGTTCTACAGCCTTTATTTCTGGTTGAAAGTAGCATTTTGCAGGAGGGGGGTTCTTAGTAAACAAAGTCCTTACATAGATGTTTTGCAGAGAGAGATTTCTCGGCTTCTTCTTCCGACGGGAGGAATGAGAAATCTAAGGGTGAAACTACTAGGATAGTTAAATGTCTTCTGCAGCAAGAGTTGTCTGTAGTTTTTTTTTTTCCTTTGGGTAGGTGTCTCGAAGAGAGATTTCTCTGATTCCCACGGGACGAACGCATAATCTGAAATCAACCTGTCTGGGAAGACGTCATCTTCGGCAACAGGAACTGAGTAGCCCTTCGAGCTGAGCCTTGAAGGTTGCGGCCCGCCGTAAAGGAAAAATAAACCGTAAAGTTAGAGGATGCTGAGAGGAAGATGGAAAAGAGGTTTAAAACTTTTGAATTAATGTAGGATGTTAATTTTCAATTTTGTAATTAATCCCGGACGTTAAACTACATCCGATAGGAAGGTCTTTGATCAGGAGGTTTTGTGGAGCGTTGAATCACCTCTTCATTGCTGATGTTCCCAGGTCCACCCTGATCCGAGGTGGTAGCACCTGTTAGGGTCCCAAATATGGGCAAATGGTTAACCCCCAAACTGGGGTCAAAACGTGTAAAAATAGATTTTAATACCAGCAATATATTTTTGTAAAAGAAATATTGCCAGCAATAAATTTTTTAAGAAAAAATTATTACCAGCAATATTTTTTGGGAAAAGATATTACCAGAAACACTTTTTGAAAAAAATATATTACCAGCAATAAGAATCTTGATGGCATTTAAATAACCCATTGAGGTGTTGATATGCTATAAAACAAACCATTCTGGGCAACCACACGTATTTTTATTTCAAATTTTGGAATTATTACCGGACTTTTATTTAATTTTTAGAATTAATACCGGAGTTTAATTTTAAATTTCAAAATTAATACATGATTTTAATTTTTATTTATAAAATTAATACCGGATTTAAGGTTCGCGTTATGAGGTTAATATTTGTTTCTAAGTAAACCTCATTTGTAAAAGAAGACATATTGGACGGTTTATATAAATGCTGTCTGTCTTCATTACGTTTTGTTATTAATCATTTCTTGGAGGAATTATGCCTTAATTAAAAGCGGCTACATCATGACAGCAATCTTTATCTCCACCCATTTTTAGAATGTTTATACCAGCATATGCCTTTCTCAATTATCAGCAGATAACTTGAAATATATATATATATATATATATATATATATATATATATATAAACACTTAGAGACACTTGAAATATATATATATATATATTTATAAACACTTAGAGACACTTGAAATATATATATATATATATATATATATATATATATATATAAAAACTTGAAATATATATATATAAACACTTGAAATATATACATATATAAATATATAAACACTTAGAGACACTTGAAATATATATATATATATATATAAGTATGTAATGAAAAACAAATCACTTTCATTACAAAGTGATTTGTTTTTCATTACATATTAGCTCTGTCCTAACATTGAGCTCTCAGGATTTCATCCTCTTTGGATTTACCAATTCGGTTTACCAAGTTCCTTATAACTTAAATATATATATATATATATATATATATATATTTATAAACACATAGAGAAACTTGAAATATATATATATATATATATATATATATATAAACACTTGAAATATTAGGTTGGTTCAAAAATAATGACGTAATAATGTCGTTTTTTGACGTATTTTTTAACGTCAAAAAACGACATTATTACGTCATTATTTTTGCACCAACCTAATATATTATACATATATATATATATATATATAAATACTTGAAATATATATATATATATATATATATATATATAAACACTTAGAGACACTTGAAATATATATATATATAAACATTTAGAGACACTTGAAATATATATATATATATATATATATATATATATATATATATACGTAGAGACACGTGAAATATATATATATATATATATAAACACTTAGAGACACTTGAAATATATATATATATATATATATATATAAACACTTAGATGCGAGAGTCTGTTTCATGCTAGATGCAATCGTCAGGCCACTTTACACGCGCTCTATCTCTGATATTGATCACTTTTTCTCATAACTATTGCACATATTAAGACTATATTTCTTTATATATATATATATATATATATATATATATATATATATATATATATATATATATATATATATACAGGGTGTCCATAAAATTCGTGTGCACTTTGAAAAATTTATAACTATTTGTATTTGCGATAGAAATAATCTGTAAAAAATGTTACAAAGTTTAATGTACCTAGTTTTAAGTATAGCTAAAATAACTAATGTGATTTCAGGCATTACTGTAAATCAGTTGGCAAATGTTTTCCGTGAACTGCAAAATCGTATTACCCTTTGTATTGCTAATGATGGAGGACATGTGGAAACTTAAATAAAGTTTCAATTAAACCTTAAAAAATATAGATTTACTTATTTCGAATACGTTTTACAAATTATTTCTATCGCAAATACAAATTTATACAAATAAAGTTGGAAATTTTTTAAAGTGTACACGAAATTCATGGTCATCCTGTATATATGTGTGTGTGTGTGTGTGTGTGTGACCAATATAATTATAAGATATCCTATATTATGAGATAAAGTGCTCAATATCAGGGAGAGAGCGTATGTAAGTAAATATACAAGTGAACATTGAGATCAATACCCAGCTGCTTCTTGCTTAAACGCAATTTTCGCGCCATCGGCATATATATATATATATATATATATATATATATAGATAGATAGATAGATAGATAGATAGATAGATAGATAGATAGATAGATAGATAAGTTTTAAGATATGCTATATTTATAGGATAGAGTGGTCAATATTAGGGATAGAGCGTATATGTCAATATAAAAATGAATATTGTAGTCAACCCTAAACGCAGTCATCGCTTCTGAGTGTTGACTACAATGTTCACACGCACACACACGCACACACACACATATATATATATATATATATATATATATACACTGCCAAATTATATATATATATATATATATATATATATATATATATATATATATATATACGTGCCAAATTATTATCAAGATAACTTTTTTCTAATATTTCAAAAACCGTCCAATCACTGAAACTTTTGTACTGATCTGCGCAACGTAAACAAACTGGCGCCATATTTGTTATCAACACGGTGATTTGAGCGTGCCAAATTATTAGAAAGCTTTAGTAAAATTCAAAGAATTGAGCAAACAAAACGTTTATTAATGTTGCACGTGAATGTTTATGATCAAAAGAACCTAATAAATAAGATAATCAAACCAATAATAGCCGATACAAACAAAAGCACAATTTTAAACAAATTAATATGGAATGTGCTTTCCCTGTTTTGAAATTACTTCAAGTCGACGATCCATAGAATCTGTTAATTGTAGGATGTCATCTGCTGTAATGCCGCGAGATATATCAAGAATTGCTTCCCACAACCCAGCGTTGCTCCTGAATTGTCGTCCGTTGGCGTACAGTCTTCGCTTCATGATGCTCCAAAGTTTTTCGACTGGGTTCAAATCTGGAGAATTTGCTCGCCACTTCATTTTTCGAGGTCCATCGAAGCCTAACTGTTTCAAATATTCAGTAGTCTTGTGAGCAGCATGTGAGGGAGCATTATCTTGCATAAAAACAATGGCCCTTCTGAAGGCAACTCTTTGCCTTTTCATCCACAGTTCAAGATGCTCCTTCATAAACGCGATGTATGCATCAGCAGTCATTTTGATGCCATCTTGTACTCTCCATGGGCCCACTAATGTTTTTTTTCCAATAATACCACCCCAGATCATTATGCCTCCACCGCCTTGTTGGCGTCTCAGACGCTGATGGCGATTCTCTCCGCTCATTACCCAGCCTTTGCACCATCTATCTAGCCCATCAAGTGTTGCTCGAGTTATGTCTGTGAACAAAACTTTAGAGAAGTCAATCTTCATATTGTCCTCGGCCCATTTCAATCGATTTTTAATGTGATTTCTCGTCAACGGAGGCTTTGATACAGGTTTGACTGTTGTTACTATTTCCCTCAGATACCGACATCGAGTCCTTTTAGACACAGTAGGATCCCCAATGCGACTGAAAAGCTCTTGACTGGTAAGTCCAGGGTTCTTCGGGGCCTCTCGTTTAAGTCGTGACATGAGACGACGTGAAATAACCCTCGGCTTGCCTTTATCTGCCCTTTTGCGTACTTGTGTATGGTCGGCGGTGAACTTTTTCACCGTTTGATGACACCTCCCTATCATTTTAGAAATTTCTAGGGTAGATTTAGCTTTTGAGAGTTCTGAGGTGATAGTTTTCTTTTCAGCATCACTTAAATGGCTTCTTTTCACTAAATTCTTACACTTTTCTAATAATTTGGCACGCTCAAATCACCGTGTTTATAACAAATATGGCGTCAGTTTGTTTACATTGCGCAGATCAGTACAAAAATGTCAGTGATTGCGCAGGTCAGTGTTGCCAACATTGTGTGAATTGATTGGAGGATTTTTAAAATATTAGAAAAAATGTTATTTCGATAATAATTTGGTACGCAGTGTATATATATTCCTACTTTATATCTCGAGATTCTTGAAAAAATTCAGAATGTCTGTATTACAATCGATCCTGACTTGGCATCTTGACTTCAATTACTTTCTCACAGAAGTGACGTGACTTCCCTCTATATGTTTTTACAAATATTTCCCAAGAAATTGTTCTGAATAGGTTTCCTCCTTGATATCTCCACTGCATGGATGTAAGTGTGATACTAAACTGGCAACTCGATCTCGCCGTTTTACTGTTGAACTAACTAGATGGAATCGTCTGGTCTATTCTAATAGTTTTTTTTCTCGCACTTCCCACCTATGGAACTTCCTTCTGATTTCTTGCTACCCAGCCAACTACAATCAGAAATTCAAATGCAATGTCATTCGCTATCTTCTGTCTTCCTGAATTGATTTTTTATTGCTATTTCTCCTCACTAAAGTCTTCTCACTCTCTTTCACCCCCAACAACACCTTCCATGCATATAGTATCATCACCTTGTTTGGGTGTTAAATAATCACACACACACACACACACACACATATATATATATATATATATATATATATATATATATATATATATATATATATATTTAAACCTAGAGAGCCAGACAAACCTACCAAGGTTTCACCTAAGCGGATCGTCAGGGTAGGTTTGTCTGGTTCTCTAGGTTTAACTAGGTCGGCTCTACTTACCGTATTGAGCACGTATCGGGGTTTTTTCTTAGGACTTTGGACTTGCATGCTAGACGATTATTTTCGGCTAACGTACATGTTCTTGGTTCTTTCTTTTTATATACCTTTATTTTCTCCCTTTGGTATTTGTTTGATTATTTGCAAATCAAGACTCCGAAGGTTTTCCGGACGAGTATAATTTCTTATATTTATAAGATTATTACTACTAATAATATATATATATATATATATATATATATAGATTTACATTATTCGGACTATTGTCCTCATCTTTGGCGGCATATCTATTACAACGTTTCTGTCGTTGTATGCTTCGGCCTTCTTCAGGTGATTGGAATTTCGAACTGAACCTTTTATTTCGTCCACCGGGGTAGACTTTTCTAGTTCCACATGCCATTCCTCTTCCGGTTGTCGCGGTTATTTCCCTTTTAACTTTTTCCCTTTGTATTTTTCATTGATGAGACATGGCACAGTGGATAAAGGTGTTTGATAGATCCAGTGACAATACCAAAAGAGTGTGAGTTCAATACCTGGTTAAGGCGGTGGAGATCTTGGAGAGGGGAAATTAACGAGAGATAACTGATAAATTTCATCCATTATACATGGCACTTGGAACTAGAACAATCTACCCCAATAAGCGAAATAAAGGGTTCAGTTCGACATTCCAACCACCTGAAGAATGCCGGAGTGTACAACGGCCGAAACGTTGTAATAAATATGGCAACAAAGATGAGGACAATAGTTCGAATAATGTAAATAGTGTACATAATACCTCATGTCAGAAATATAGACATATATATATATATATATATATATATATATATATATATATATATATATATATATATATATTGAACAATAAAAAATATTAAAAAATTAAAATCTTCAGACACACTGTGTTGTAGATTAATGTTCTTTCGTTTTTATTATTATTATTTCATTTAGTTTCCTCGACTAGTTTCGACCAAAATGGCCATCATCAGGAGAAGAAATATTTTTGCTTGCTCGTAGCAGAGAACTACAGAAATGAATGTCTTGATGGAGAAAATGAACTTTTGTCTGTTGTTTTCATCTGTTTTTTGTTTTTTTTTTATCTTTTGAACATGAATCTTTTAACATTCCTTGTGTTGGTCAAACAGTCTCTTTTAAATTGTTATTTCAGATAAGAGCTGGATGGATCTAGACTGCTCTGAATTCTCCAGCTCAGTTTGACAGTTTTATTGGTTCCTGGAGAGGGGATGTGTCTCTGTTAAGTGTGTGTATGTGTGTTATTTGGTTCTTAGGGAGTGAGTGAGTATGATATGTGTAATAATATATATATATATATATATATATATATATATATATATATATGTTTAATTATATATATATATATATATATATATATATAGTTTATGAAAAATTAGGTAATCCGTATGGGTAAACCTAGGGAGGATAAAATCCAGAGAGCTCAATGTAAATCCAGAGCAAATAATTTAAATAAAAACAGACCACTTTAAGGTTCCATGTAATAAATTATTTCACCACAGTCCTTTTAAAAGGACTGCGGATCATCAGAATTTACTTCCAAACAAAAAATGAAAAGAAAATTTACACATTTTTGACGGGCCGTATTAAACATATGTAAATTAACGAAGTGAAGAAGTGAGGGGGGAGAGAGAAGACATGAGTGAATTAGCAGATATTGACACATTTAAACAATTAACTTAACGGAAGTTATATATTGATATCGAAGGCTAGAGAAGAAAAAACACATAGAGAAAAAAGATAGAAGGAAGTTATGAGAGAAGATGTCACTAATTTTCTTTGTAAAAAAAGGCTAGAAACAAACGCTGTTATTTTGTTTTATTTTGAAAGTGTTATTTTGGGGGTTCATAAAGATTATAATGTTTGATATAAATTTGAATGCCTCTAGACTGTCTACAAATAATTTAATTTGATGTTTGTTAGTGATTTAAATTTTTTTTTAATTTTGGGGATTTTCTATGAAATAGTCGATTAGAAAAATATTTATAGAAAGTACATTAAAAGAATAAAATTTTATTTTAAAATATAAGTTTACTACTAGAAATCATTTTTTAATCTCTTTAAAAAAATTTATTATTGATTATTAAGTTGACATCTCTATCTCTATTCATGAATTTAACTCATGACTGTTTCTAGATAGGTAATCTTTTTTACTTAAATTTTAGTTCAGTTAATATGGGGTAATATTTGAAGGTAATATTAAAGATCTTGCTCTATGATATACTGTATACACACCCATGCAAATATCACGTATACACACGTTCCTTTACATGTGCAATCGCTCATACAGGTACCTATGTGCCGAAATACACAGGTAACTTCATGTATTAACATCTACCTAAATATCAAAAATTTTTCCAGTTTAAATATTTTATCATCAATAATGATTATTAAAGGGTAATATATTTCAATTTAAATTAAATTATCAATTTAAAAAATGTTCCTCCATATTATAAAGAATTTTAAACTCACACTTCCAATTGGAGAATATTAAATGAGAAAATAAGATAGAACACTAACAACAGGACTGTAAGTCCTTCTTTTATAATATTCTATGTATCCATAAATATACATCTACACACATATCCGTACACATACACACATACATATACATACATATCCATCTATATACATATATTCACATATACACATGCATATATATATATGTGTATATACTCATACATACACACATACATACATACACATTTACATATACACACACATATACCCACATATATACACATATATATATATATATATATATACATATACACATATATACACATATACACACACATATACACACACATATACATATACACATATACGCACATATACACACAAATATACATATACATATATACACACTCATGTGCGTGCATGCAAAAAACATATCAAAATCTATACTTATTTACCTTATTATATCGTTATTCTACCATCCCTGATCCCGTTCCAAATCATTCAACTCATTCTAATCGAACCCTTCACGAGCTGAGTCATCTTCAATTTCTAAATCTGTATCATGGCTGTCACTGAGTTCTTCTTCAAGATCCAGATCATCAAGAGAGAGAAGTTGAGCAAAAACGGGTACTAGGATTTCAGCTGAATGAAGTACTGGACTTATAGATGGTGGGAGACTTGGATGCTCGATTTTGTATTTGTCTTACTTGTTATATCCTGAAGTTTTCACTTAACAAAAGTAACAGTCCATTCAATGATCTCTTGGCTCTCGCCAAATCATAGGGTATGCCAAATGCCAATTTCTCACGTGTTCCCTTGGTCCACATTCTTAAACTCTCGACATATTGCTTGCATACATTGTGGGCGCCCAACACCAGCCTTGATCACCAAGCTTTACTTCAAAATATGGAAAATAGGCTTGACTGACAAACGTGATGATGTTTGTCCTTTGACTGGGAATGCTGAAACTGTCAAAGAAATAACAAAAGAGGTCTATGCATTTTTAGGCACTTGTGACGATAATCTGACTATATTTCTGACATGAGGTATTATGTACACTATTGACATTATTCCGATTACTGTCCTCACTTTTGTCGCCATATTTATTACAACGTTTCGTCCTATCATTATCTCTCTATATTTCTGAGATGAAGTATTATGTACATTATTTACATTATTCGGACTATTGTCCTCATCTTTGTCGCCATATTTATTACAACGTTTCAGCCTTTCGGTATCTGTCTATATTTCTGAAATGAAGTATTATGTACATTATTTACATTATTCCGATTACTGTCCTCACTTTTGTCGCCATATTTATTACAACGTTTCAGCCTTTCGGTATCTGTCTATATTTCTGAGATGAAGTATTATGTACGCTATTTACATTATTCCGACTATTGCGCTCATCTTTGTCGCCATATTTATTATAACGTTTCAGCCTTTCAGTATCTGTCTATATTTCTGAGATGAAGTATTATGTACATTATTTACATTATTCCGATTACTGTCCTCACTTTTGTCGCCATATTTATTACAACGTTTCGGCCTTTCATTATCTGTCTATATTTCTGAGATGAAGTATTATGTACATTATTTACATTATTCGGACTATTGTCCTCATCTTTGTCACCATATTTATTACAACGTTTCGGCCTTTCGGTATCTGTCTATATTTCTGAGATTAAGTATTATGTACATTATTTACATTATTCGGGCTATTTTCCTCATCTTTGTCGCCATATTTATTACAACGTTTCAGCCTTTCGGTATCTGTCTATATTTCTGAGATGAAGTATTATGTACACTATTTACATTATTCCGACTATTGTCCTCATCTTTGTCGACATATTTATTACAACGTTTCAGCCTTTCGGTATCTGTCTATATTTCTGAGATGAAGTATTATGTACACTATTTACATTATTCCGACTAGTGTCCTCATCTTTGTCGCCATATTTATTACAACGTTTCAGCCTTTCGGTATCTGTCTATATTTCTGAGATGAAGTATTATGTACACTATTTACATTATTCCGACTATTGTCCTCATCTTTGTCGACATATTTATTACAACGTTTCAGCCTTTCGGTATCTGTCTATATTTCTGAGATGAAGTATTATGTACACTATTTACATTATTCCGACTATTGTCCTCATCTTTGTCGCCATATTTATTACAACGTTTCAGCCTTTCGGTATCTGTCTATATTTCTGAAATGAAGTATTATGTACATTATTTACATTATTCCGATTACTGTCCTCACTTTTGTCGCCATATTTATTACAACGTTTCAGCCTTTCGGTATCTGTCTATATTTCTGAGATGAAGTATTATGTACACTATTTACATTATTCCGACTATTGTCCTCATCTTTGTCGCCATATTTATTACAACGTTTCAGACTTTCGGTATCTGTCTATATTTCTGAGATGAAGTATTATGTACGCTATTTACATTATTCCGACTATTGCGCTCATCTTTGTCGCCATATTTATTATAACGTTTCAGCCTTTCAGTATCTGTCTATATTTCTGAGATGAAGTATTATGTACGCAATTTACATTATTCCGACTATTGTCCTCATCTTTGTCACCATATTTATTACAACGTTTCGGCCTTTCGGTATCTGTCTATATTTCTGAGATGAAGTATTATGTACATTATTTACATTATTCGGGCTATTTTCCTCATCTTTGTCGCCATATTTATTACAACGTTTCAGCCTTTCGGTATCTGTCTATATTTCTGAGATGAAGTATTATGTACACTATTTACATTATTCCGACTATTGTCCTCATCTTTGTCGCCATATTTATTACAACGTTTCAGCCTTTCGGTATCTGTCTATATTTCTGAAATGAAGTATTATGTACATTATTTACATTATTCCGATTACTGTCCTCACTTTTGTCGCCATATTTATTACAACGTTTCAGCCTTTCGGTATCTGTCTATATTTCTGAGATGAAGTATTATGTACATTATTTACATTATTCGGACTATTGTCCTCATCTTTGTCACCATATTTATTACAACGTTTCGGCCTTTCGGTATCTGTCTATATTTCTGAGATGAAGTATTATGTACATTATTTACATTATTCGGGCTATTTTCCTCATCTTTGTCGCCATATTTATTACAACGTTTCAGCCTTTCGGTATCTGTCTATATTTCTGAGATGAAGTATTATGTACACTATTTACATTATTCCGACTATTGTCCTCATCTTTGTCGACATATTTATTACAACGTTTCAGACTTTCGGTATCTGTCTATATTTCTGAGATGAAGTATTATGTAAACTATTTACATTATTCCGACTATTGTCCTCATCTTTGTCGCCATATTTATTACAACGTTTCAGCCTTTCGGTATCTGTCTATATTTCTGAGATGAAGTATTATGTACACTATTTACATTATTCCGACTATTGCGCTCATTTTTGTCGCCATATTTATTATAACGTTTCAGCCTTTCAGTATCTGTGTATATTTCGAGATGAATATTATGTACACTATTTACATTATTCGAACTATTGTCCTCATCTTTGTCGCCATATTTATCACAACGTTTCGGTTGTTGTACGCTCTGGGCTTCTTCAGGTGGTTGGAATGTCGAGCTGAACCCTTTATTTCGCTCAGCGTGGTAGACTGTTCTAGTTCCACGTGCCATGTCTAATGGATGTCAGTTATCAGTTATCTCCTGTTAGTTCCCCTCTCCAAGTTCTCCACCGCCTTAACCAGGTATTGAACTCACACTCTTTGGGTCCTGTCACTGGATCTATCTAACGCCTTTATCAATAGTCCGAATAATGTAAATTCTGACGTTAAGTAGCCGAGGCAGACATGGTCTGAAAGAATGAAAATATATATTTCGGTAAACAATAAGTAGATTAGTTATAAGACCAGAGAAACAAAAAAAAAACACAGTAACATCTGCTTAAACATTGTATACAGAATTTTGTTTTGTTTGCAGAATACGACACACCTATATGGAGCGCACACAACCTCTCACCCCTACTGTCTCACGTGTAACTGAAGAGGTATCAGTTTTCACCCTCTCCGTCAGACCGTTAATCGCAAACATATGACGTAATTCAACATCAGTAAAATAATATTATTATTCATTAATTATTAAAATAAAATAAAAAAATCTAAGTATTATTTTATTGATTACTTTTCTTCACACTTTGACCGCAATTCATAAAAGAGGCGCTATTAGCAAACCAGTACAATTGTGCTTATTCCAGGAGGGAGCTGTAAGGGAAAAAAATTTGACATGATAGAAGAAAGCTGTAGTTTTGAAATCAGCATGCCAATTTTAATCTAAATCAAGTGAAAAAAACGAACTCAACAAAAACCATGTTCAAAATTGTTCCCCAGTGTTATTTATTTAATAATTTAATTTACAAATTAGCCATTGTGTCTATATACGATCAACCTCACGTTATTCAACAGGTAAAAAGGAGTGTTAGAAGTTTAAAAAAAAAAAAATTAGAAAGATACTCACACGAATTCCAGCCGTGCGAAACTTGTGAAGGCTCGGAATAAACGCTCCTTTTCGAAACAACACAAAAATAAAATACAACTCCGTCAAAACATGAAGGAAAATAACAACAATAAAAAAAAGAATCTTCTGCGAAAATGGCTGTAGAAGTGACAGAATTCGCTGGAACAATGGAAAATTCTGGAAAATTCTGGAAATTTTCTGTAAGGATGCTGGAAAAATTAAAAAAATTAAGTCTGCCGTATTTAATGAAAATGTTTAAAAGAAAAGATTGTTGCCGATATATATATATATATATATATATATATATATATATATATATATATATATATATATATATATATATATAATAATTAATTCCCCTCCCTATAGTTTATATTGTCTGTTTAACTACCACTCTCAACCCCCTCTATTAAATTACAAAAATTACACTACCCACTAATTTCTAATCCCATTTTTCCTCTCAATTCGTTGTTGGAAGTTTTACCTGATGATCCTGAATCCTTAAAAAAGGATTTAGGTGAAATAAATTATCGTAATGGTACCTTAAAGTTGTTTGTTTTTCATTACATATTTATATATATATATATATATATATATATATATATATATATATATATATATATATATATATATATATATATATATATATATATCGAAATAAAAGTATAAAACTTAATATTAATTTGGAAAATCTTGCAAAAATAATTGTTGAATTTTAGCGAAACTTTTAGAAACCATTCACAAATGATGGAACTTATTATAAATATCTTTTATTTTTAATAAAGTCATGGCAGAATTTTTTTTTCATATGTATTAGCCCCTCTAACTAATTGTAAGAAAACTCTATAATTTCAATTTTGAGGAGATTAGTGATTATATTAGTTAAAAGCACAATGCTTTGAGGAAACCAAATCATGTTTTTGCTTATTTTTAGTTGGAATCCCTCTACCTGAAAATCGTCTCTGAAGTGTAACATACAAAACTCAATAAAACAAAAATATTATTTAATTTCAAAAGTTTTTAATTGCTTTTATTTATTCCAATAAACATGAACAATATTGTCTGAAAGCAAAAAGATATTTCGATGAAAAATGAATTTTTAAAACAATTACCTACAATTATTTGTTATTTCTGTAATATTTATTTTTATTTTTACATTATGTTGTTAATTCTTCTAAAATTATGGAAAAGCTTGAGGAACTTAACGAATGCTGTTTTTAAGTAGATATATATTTACAGATTGTAATTTCCAAAGCTTATTACAAACTAACGACCCTCATATTTAAAAAAAATTAATTTGTGTCAATAATTTTTACCAAATGAAATCTACGGAAGCCGGAAGTATCGTGCGTGCAATAAATAAAAAACGTCAGCAGTGGAGCACTTGTATCTTATTATTTTTTTTTTTTTATAGTATTTATAATTTCTCCAGATAGTATCAACAAACTTATAGTACAGTACTTAAAAAAAAAAAAAAAAAAAAAAAAAAAAAAAACGGAATGGCGAAAGTTTTTTTACTTTAATTATTACAAGGTAGTACTTAAGCAGGTCCGCTTAAAAAAATATGTCCATTCTGTCCGTCCTTAGGGGAACTCGAATCTCACGTCATCTGTCAATAATTGATAGACGGCATCAATTCGCACTTGTCAATTCACGCGTGGTTCAAATCGGCTCTCTTTTATTTTAAAAAACATTTTTCTACGAAGAAAGTAAGTAAAAGTTTCTTTTAAATTATTTTAAATAAACTTCAAATTTTCTATATTTTTTCGAATAAATTTTGAAATATGTATAATTAATTTTTAGATGAATTTTAAACGAAGAATTTAACTTATTTTTAAAAATTTAAAAAAATGGCTTAAATCGAGTTTTTTTTTTTTTCGTTATTTGGTAAACAAGATTTGTAACTAAAATTTTGGACATGTTAAGTATGAGTAAAAAATTTCAAAAAATATTCAAAAAATAGTTTAGTGTTTCTTCTCAATAATGAAGTATACATTTAACACGAGGAAATTTCTTTTTCATTAATTTTCAGACCGTTCTTGTCATGCTATCGATTTTCATGAAGGGACCTAGACATATTAAAAACGGGCAAAGCATTTAATTTAAAATTAAACACAGAAAAATGCACAATAAAAGGAAGTTGTGGGAGGAAAAAAAAATTCGCAAAAGGAACTAGAGACAAATGACAGCGTGCCCCAACAAACACTCACGTTGTTTACACAAAGAAGGCTTGCGGGACCCGATGTAAAGTGCCTCCAAAACCTTAAGATGAAATAAAGAGTGTGACCGGGACAACACGGTGAACCAGCCAGCACTAGTATTTAGTCACCCCCCCACACACACACACGTGGGGGTGGTGACTAAATACTAGACAGTTTATGTTTATACAAAATATTTAAGGCCGGTAAATGTTGTTTAATACTGTTTATTATAAACATAAATATTTGTAGCTATAAAAAAAAAGAATGTATAGACATAAAATGTCTTAAAATAATTGTCGGATTTTGTCCATTTCATATATATATATGTGTGAGCTGACGTATTATGTATACTATGTACATTATTCGGACTATTGTCCTCGTCTTTTATATATATATATATATATATATATATATATATATATATATATATATATATATATATTAAATTAACTGGTTTAAAATATTTTTTCGCTACACAGTAATAACCATGTTTCAAAAATGTAAGCTAAAACCTTCAAATTTAATTTTGTAAGAACAATAAGAACATCGGATTATATATCTTACCGTTCTTTCTTTATATATATATATATATAATATATATATATATATTATATATATATGCGCGGTACTTATTGGAAAGCACTCGCACTCAATATCAGTGATAGAGATAATATATTCAGTTGTATGGATATGACTTTGCAACCCTGGGTTTCACGCTTTTGCGATCATCATACTCATATCCATACAACTCGCTACTTATATATATATATATATATATATATATATATATATATATATATATGCATGTATACACGTGGTCAAGTTTGACGTCATGAACTGCAATGCGATATTTACTTCCTGCATTTCATATGCACGATTTTATTGTTGCATAGCAATCATTGTTGCAAAAATTACCATCTTTAATCTCCGATGATGGCTTATGTAAGCCGAAAGCTTAGAAACGATTAACAATAAAACATGTATCAAGATGGTGATTTTCTTTCGTCTTTCAATGATAATGTTATTAAGCTTATTACACGTTATGAAAGGATTTTGCTTAAAATAAATAAACAAAACGTGTCTATATTATTTAATGAAAAAATGCTGCCTAAATACACACATATATATCTATATTTATATACATACACATTTTACATATATATATATATATATATATATATATATATATATATATATATATAAACATCATATATATATATATATATATATATATATCGGTTCACACACTTCACCCTCTGATCTTATATGCTTTAGACCATCTCAGTCACGGGAAGCCTTAAAACTCAGCAAGATTCAATTATCCTTTCTGAAGAAGGCACATCGTCTCGTTCAGATCTTCTCGAAACCCCACATCTGCACATTTTTTTTTTCGTTTCCGAAACGTAAACAAAGTAATTTCTAAGAATCAGTGGATTAATTATCTGACATTATTCCCTATTCTAAATGCTATTTTGTTGATGCTCATGTTTGAGTAGACGCCCTGTCCATTTTTTTTTATAACTGTGTTAACTACGCTCACCGGCCTGCACAATATATATATATATCGCTACTTCCTTGGAAAGTGCTCGAAAGAACAACATTCCTTGGTTAGACCAGTTCTAACTTTCATGGCTAGGACCCGCCATGCTACTCACATTTTAGCGAACCACCCACATTCCCTCTGTATTCCATTGGTGTGATGTAAGTTTCACTCGAGTAGTGAAAAAAAAAGGACAAATAATCACGATTCTACAGGTACACGCACATACCCGCAGACGGGCGCATTTGTGCACGCGCACGAACGCATAGATAGAAAAATTGCCCTAATGAAAAGTGCATATAAAAATGGAAGAAATCGAGAAATATAAATAGTCAATTGCTGATATCCCCTGAGGAGTTGACGAGGGATTCCCGGGGGGTCCTTCTACAAAACTTCTGAAGACGGGATTCTAAAGGTAACATCAATCAGCTAATTGACAAACTTTTTACTTATATTAATTCTCTCTCACTCTCTCTCTCTCTCTCTCTCTCTCTCTCTCTCTCTCTCTCTCTCTCTATCTATCTATCTATCTCTGGAAGACACTACTACATACATGCTTATCAAGGAAACTTACTTTATATCTCTCGGATCATAGTGCCATTTAAACAGAGACGGAGACCTATCAACCTCTATTCGCAACATACTTATGGAAGATACGACAATAATAGACTCATTCACATATTAAAAAACGGTTAAAAATAATGGAAGTATAAATGATAAAAAAGAAGACGCCAACTATCAAATATATCAACTATGAACACGGCCAGAATGTGCTGACCGTGTTCGGAAATTAAATAAAAATAATTCCTATCCATATCGATAGCAAGCATGGCAGAGAGAGAAGGAAAATTAACAGACTTAGATAGATAGATAGATAGATAGATAGATAGATAGATAGATAGATAGATAGATAGATAGATTTATGTATACGCATTTTGACCAAATAGTTTTTAATAACATAAATACTTTATTTAAAAAAAAACTATAAAACTATCAATAATATCAGCTATGAACACGGCCAGAATGTGCTGACCGTGTTCAGAAATTAAATAAATATAATCCCTATCCCTATCGATAGCAAGAAATTCCATCTGGTGCGATGCTATTTCCACTTCAACTAGCTCCACCATCAACGTTTTCTGCGCCCACTTGTGTTGAAAGATCCGAGAAAAGGGGCGTTGGCGATGTTATCACTAACACAAATGTGATGAGGTCAGTAGACGAAATGTGGAAGTTCTTTGTCGAAACCGCGTCTGATTACTCCGTTATGATCCGGTCCTGCCCGGTCTGGTCGCATGCGACAGTCGTCGATGGTGTTGGCGATTTTTGAAACACAAGATCTGTAAACGCACTTGATAACAAGAGTAAAAACGGTTAAATTTTAATGTGACTGAAAACCATGTGAAGAACATAAAAAAAAATAACCTTAAATAAAATATGCCGAACTGTAATTGCGATGTAGGCAGGATACGGTTGATAAGCGACCGTATTGACTCACCTCATGGAAGACTGATTTCATAACTTTGGCTGATCGCTGTCATCATTGTGATCACCTCTCTCTTCCACCTGCGGCGATACACCATTGGCATGGCCTTCTTTCTTATCGATCCTGCGGTCATTATCCTTTTACGCTGAGAAAGCCTTATTCTACTTTGTTGACTGCTAGATTTACGTAATTTACGTAACATTTTCTCTTCAACTAGCCAATCAAATATTACTTTGGTATTTACGATTAAATTCAGTGAAAAAAAATTTTTTTTCAAATTCTTTTCAATTTTACTTCACTTATGATCTTCAAAAAATTCACTGTTATAAAAAGAAATTTTCAAAACAATTCTCTAGATTTTTTTTTTTTTTTTTTGCCAGGACGATTTCCAGTAACAACTGTCAGCTAAACTACTTGTCAAGTCCTGACCTTTTTAAAATGCTAAATCACCTTAAACTTGTTTGGTTTAGTTTGTTTCGTTTTACGGCATATCAACCTCGATGGGTTATTTAATGCCGACAAATTTTTTATTGCTGGTAATATTTTGTTTTGTCAAAAATCTATTTCTGGTAATATTTTTCCTTCAAAAATGTGTTGCTGGTAATAATTTTTTCAAAAAACTATTGCTAGTAATATTTTTTTCCTCAAAAATGTATAGCTGATAATATTTTTTTATTCATAAATATATTGCTGGTAATATTTTTTTTTTTTTTTTTCAAAAATGTATTGCTGGTAATAATTTTTTACAAAGCATTTCTGGTATTAAAACCTATTTTTGCACTTTCATAATGTTTTGACACCAGTTTAGGGGTTAACTATTTGTCCATAGCTGGGACCCTAACAGGTGCTATCACCCCGGGTCAGGGTGAACCTGGGAATACCAACAATTAAGAGGTGGTTCCACACTCATCAGAGGCCTTGCTGTTGGACGTAGTTTATCGTCATACCCAGGACGCGGACGTAGTTTATCGTCATACCCAGAACGCGGATGTAGTTTATCGTCATACCCAGGATGGCCTTACGTTTATACTCGATTAATATTCTCCTCAAACGAAATTGTGATTGCCAGCCAATCTTTGACGTTGCACTTTCACATTAGAAAGGAGCGTTGAAATTCATGCAATATCAGTCCTCCAATATGACAACGAATTCCAGATGAAGAGAAAACTGAAAGCAACAAACATGTGGTTCTACAGAAGGATGCTGAGAATGCCATAGTCAGACAGAATATGTGAGTAATAAGACGTTTTAAGAACAATGGAAGCTAAAATGACACCTATCTTTGTGATTATAGAAAGAAACATTTGAAAATTCTGTGACCCATAATGAGAAAAGAGGTCTTGGGGAATTTGACACACACTAGACACATTGAAGGTAAGAGGGGGGAGGAAAACAGTGAATTTGCATAAAAAGATGGAAGAACAGGGAGTAGAAGAGATAGTAAAAAGAGAAACACTACTCAGAGCTAAAAAAAAATAGGAAGTCGTGGAGATCCATGATCGCCCGAGTTCTGAAAAGACACGGTACATAAAAAAAGATTTACCGCTGAAAAGAGTCCGGAGATGCCATGTAATATAAATCCTGCTTTTTATACTAAATGCTCGCCCAGCAAAGTGTCTGAGAGCCACTCAAGTTAAAGCGTCACTGAATGTGGTTGTTTTATGGATGTCAGAGGAGGAATTAAGTACAGATTATATTAATATGTAGGATATATATCGGTTGAGCTTACACTTGTAGAGGTTAAGATTATAGTAATCGGGGAAGCATCCCCTCGGGAGTCTGTTCTACAAAGTAGCGATTTTTCGGTTAGAAGCTAACTGACCCCTGGAATAAGGAGAATGGAAATGATTCGACCCTGTGTGCGTAGTAAGATGGTTTTCAGACGTAAAGTTTTGAACTGACGGAATTAATGAATGTAGCTCGTCTGAATATTTTCCACGGAAATAACGATAGAGTAGCGATAAAAGTTTCCTCACAGATAAAGAGAAGATATCAGACAACAGTGGTGATGTACTACAGAAGGAAGCTGAGAATTAGAGCTTCTTCCAGCGAACCACTAACCTATGGATCCCAAGAGGATATTTCCCTGATCACTACTATATTAATATGTTCAAGTCGAGAATCAACCGCTACCCCTTAACGTAGCCCTTTACTTCGAGTGGCCTCAAGGCCTTGTCCAGAGTGAACCTTATTGTAAAAAAATACCATTGACAGAACATGTGAGTTTTAAAGAAAATGCAAACAAAAACGACACTTAGACATGTATCAGAAAGAAACAGTTGAAATTTCTGGGACAAATTCAACAATTCTGGGACAAATTCAACAATTCTACGATCATGGAAAGTGGGTTCACTTTCGTGCCAGAATCCAATCTTGCACATTCACAAATCTACCATTCGTCCGTGCATTGAATACTGTTGCCATATCTGGTCTGGTTCTCCTGCTTTTCATCTTGAGGTTCAATGCAAAAATCCCAAAAAAGATCTGTAATGTAATCGACTCTGACCAGGCATCTCGACTTCAGTCACTTTCTCACCGACCTAACGTGGCTTCCCTCAGTCTTTTCTACAATTACTTTCATGTCAGTTACTCTGTCAGTTATATGCCATGCTCACGTTTTCAACTGACTTGAAGTGGAGCGACTACATCGAATCAATAGCTGCATCTACTGCAAGGAAAGCAGGGTCACAGTGTCGTGCCAGAAAATCTTTCTCGTAACAATCCATTTTGCACATGTACAAATCGACCATTCGTCTGTGCATTGAATACTGTTGCCATATCTGGTCTGGTGCTCCTGCTCGGCATCTCAAGATTCTTGACAAAATCCAAAAGATCTGTAATGTAATCGACCATGACTTAGCATCTTGACTTCGGTCACTTTCTCACTGACGTGACGTGGCTTCCCTCTGTCTTTTCTCCAAACATTTTCAGGGCAACTGTTCTGATGAGCATTTTCCCCTGGTTCCTTGACTGCATGAATTTAAGCGTGCTACTAGATTGGCAATTAAGTCCCACCCTTTTACTGTTGAACTTATTAGATGCAACCACTACAGTTTTTTTCTTTTCTCTTGTGGAACTCCCTTCCGATTTCTTGCTTCCCTGATAACTCTGTCAGTTATATGCCATGCGTGATACACGCTTAAGCGATCATATATCTTTCGATACATGACTGACCCTTTAGGTTGCTATTTCTTTCTGCGGTAGACCAGTTACCTTCCAAGGCTATAGAACCCGTCTGTCCTGCTATTTACCCATAGCTGGTAGGGAGAAAAAATTCATACCTTTTCCAAGGGTATTAGCACGTAAGTGGATGTAATGGATTCGACTGGAATTCGAACTCGGCTCTCCGAGCCGCTAGCCATTACACATTTTTCCTGCAGTAGGTTGCCATTTCTTTCTCCTGTAGTTGCCATCCTAGGCTATAAAACTCGATCTGTCCTGCTATTTACTTATAACTGGAGAGGGGCGAGTAGACGAGGATTCATACCTTTTCCCAAGGGTATTAACACGTAAGTGAATGTAATGCATTCGATCGGAATTCGAACTCGGCTCTCCGATTCCTCAATCTGAGCCGCTATCCATTACTCTTTTTTCCCGCAGTAGGTTGCCATTTCTTTCTGCGGTAGACCAATTGCAATCCAAGAGAACCCGATCTGTCCTGTTATTTACCCATAGCTGAGGGTAGAAGAAAAGATTCACACCTTTCCCAAGGGTATTAGCACGTAAGTGAAAGTAATAGATTCGACTGGAATTCGAACTCGGCTCTCCGACTCCTCAATCCGAGCCACTATCCATTATTCCTTGATAACTACAATATGGAAAAATTTAAATTCAACCTCAGTCGCCATATTCTGTATTCTTGAACCCTATTTCTTTTCGTCCTTTCTTCAATCTTCCCAATTCTCAGTCCTCTCACTGTCTTTCACTTTCACTCCATGTAACTCCCTGCGCCTTAGTGGCTTTATCGCCTTCAAACGATTTTTAAAAAAAGATAACAAGGTCTTTGTAAATTATTAAGTGAACGGTGATCTCATTTAATTAAGCGAGGAATACCCATCACCTGTAAAAGTGTAAAATGTATGATCGTTAACAAAAGAGAGAGAGCTGAAGATGCGAGTTAAGAATTGGAAGACGTCGGAATAAAGCAAGTGTAGAATTGTAGCTGTGTGGGTAGTGATATAACAGACGACGGCAAATGCGGACACCGGAAATCCGAAGCACGTTGGAATAGCGAAAGATGCCTTCCAAAAGCTACACTAAATATTAAGAAACAGAAAAATTTGACTTGAGTTATACACCCTGAAAGTGTGTATACCCTTTTTGAGACAGCCTGCAAGAGTAGATAGGTTCTCCTATCGTCCGGTTTACACTCTTCCCCGGTCTTTTGAAATAGAGTAGAGCCTTATCCCTTGTTTCCTGTTTAGGATTGAATTTCCGGTTCCTTCTAAAGTCTTCTCATTCTCTTTCGCTCCCAGGAGCCCCTTGCGTCTTAGCTGCATTACCATCACACACACACACAGACACACACACACACACACACACACACATATATATATATATATATATATATATATATATATATATACAATTATTTGTATTATAATGATAATAATGGACTCTCCTGTCGGCCTCGACGTATGAGGATCTGACAACTTAACCAATTGATTCAGTTATGAAATTTTGTGCGATAATCTTAAGTGGCCCTTGAGACCCACTAGTGATTAACAAAGGAGGCTGCATATGGAGCAAGAGTAAGGATTGTGGAATGAGATCACTGTTAAATTGGCTGACCTTTTAGATCTTGCACTCGCTTCTTGAAGACGATTCAATCAGCTTTGTCCACTTTATATTGATATATATATATATATATATATATATATATATATATATATATGAGATAGAGATAAAAATATATATCTATATAGAAAGTGAAAGAGAGATAGAGAGAAAGATATATATGTGTGTGTGTGGGTCTGTGTCTGTGTGTACATATGTCGGATTCAAGTTCTATTGCACAACATTTAAAAGAAAATTCTTGTCCACATTCACGTTTTAGAGAAATATTAATTGACAATATAATAAAAACAATTTATTGCTTGAAGCGCTTTATATAAAAAGTAACCAACACTAAATAAAATGAATTAGGAGTATAGGAACAGTGTTTTAAAATGCCTATAAAAGCAATGTTGAGTATTTTAAAACGTAAATAAAAAAAAATATAAATTAAGTTATCTCCCTTGCATATTCCTAACTGTTAATTTTTAAATTGACTATAACGGTTTTACAAAACAATTCACATAACTAAAACTACGAAGTATTTCTTAATCAGTTTAATAACAACACCAAGAAATTTATTCGTGAATTTGAGAGGATTAAAATACATATAAATAAATGTAATATGTCTAGATTATTCAACCAAATATGCTTGAATGAAGGTATACTGCCTATATATATTTATATCCTTTTGGGAATCATCAGTACGCATTCACTACCGCATATATATATATATATATATATATATATATATATATATATATATATATATATATACGTTTCATTAAATAATATAGACAAGTGTTGTCTATTTATTTTATTTAAATTCTTTTCATAACATCTGATAAGCTTAATAACATTATCATTAAATGAAGAAAGAAAATCACAATATTGATCCATATTTTTTAATCCAATCTAAGCTTTCGGCTTACATAAGTCATTATCAAAGATGTCAATTACTGTTCATATTAAGCAATATACGGACAAGACAGTGATGATAGTCTGTGATTGTTTACATAGATGATTTCCTAGCAACGATAAACATGTGCATATAAGACGCTATGTAAACAATGCTCTGGACGGAGCGGCTTGGGGATAGTAGTCGTGGCTCGTGGATCGTGGGGATCACAGTCCTATGGGTAAAGGAACTTGGATGAGTTCCACCACGGAATATGTGAGTGAGCGGCGCTATATCGAATCTATATATATATATATATATATATATATATATATATATATATATATATATATATATATAAGATAAGGGCAGATTTCATAGTTTATTTTTCTCAGGTTAGGCTTCAACTGTTTTTATGTAAATAGCTTCAAGAATATTTAGTTTTTGTTTATTTTTTTCATGTTTAAGTATAATTATGTTTTCAACAAGGATTTTCCGGAGCAAAGACAAAGACAGATAATGCGTAAATAGATGACAGAGCGGGTATTTGGAAGGATATTCAGGAGACAAAAGTTACTTCAAACGAGAAAATATTGGAAATTGTGGTGAGCCATGATCGTTCCCGTCCTGAACGGAGACGGCGCATAAAAGAAGAAATTTGGAAAGCTTTAAAACTTTAAAACTTTTCATCTGTTATTACTACGAGGCGTTAACAAACATTAGATTTTTAAGATGAAAGGAAAATTAATCCAATATTATAAACTAAATTTTTTTAGCAACATGTTAACGCGTGTTGACATCCTACTCGCATTTAGTCTTGTTGAAGTTATCGCTAACATTTTTGTCGAGATTTACAAACTCTACGTTTCGTTCAATTTCGTAAACCAATCGACAATTTGCTTGGGAAAATACTTAGACAAAAAAACCGACATCGCTATTTTTACACACCCTAGTAAAACCAACTGTACCAGCTACTTCTTTCTTTGCCCTTCTCCCCAAAACATGGTTTTAATCGGTCAATGTATGGCTATTTCAGAGGGTGTGACTGACGGACGGATTAACGAAAACCACAAAATTTTAAAAAAAATTTATTTTTTTAAGCATTTCACCCCAAGAAAGGCGGAAGTGCCACTATCACACAAAGCGCTACAGAGTGTGAAACTAAGAATAAAGAGTAAGTGGTTTCAGAGAATGAAAGTAAAAATAAAGAGAGCCGTTTGAAGAAAGGATAAAGAGAAGGACGGGGATCAAGATCAAGGTAAGATGTCGATTGACATTATATTTAAATTTTTGAAGATTATACTTATCAGTGAAGCAAGTAAGAAGAAGGGAGTTCCACTGTCGGGAAGTGCGAAAGAAAAAGCTTTTAATGTAGAAGTGGTGGTTATATTTAAATGTTTCGCCAGTAAAATGGTGGGACCGAGATGCCAACCTAGTAGCACACTTAAGTTCATGCAGGTGGAGCACCAGTAAAAATAGCTCGTCAGAGAAGTTGCCATGAAAATAGAGAGATTTGGTATAAAATTATAAATATCAGGTATGTGAAAGTTTCTTATATTTACTAGAATTTTTTTTCTTTTGCAACACTCTGACGCATTTTAAAATCCTTACGTTACTTAGTATTGTTGAAGTTATCGCCAACATTTTTTGTAGAGATTTACAAACCTTATTTTTCGTTCAATTTCGCAAACCAATTGATGAAATTTGAATTTGTTTGAAGAAATACTTTGACAAGAACTCTACTTCGTGGTTTGATAATTTATTTAATTTAATTTAATAGGAGTTCATGGTAAACAATAATTTTTAAGAAAATTACTTTTTTCCTTTTTAACAGCGAAGAATACTCTGTTGGATCTGTGCTAGTTTTGAAGAAGTCTTTATTATTCCGTTTGATTAGCTGATAGAAATGCTGACAGTCGGTCTTGAGTTTATCCATAAATGTTTGAAATTGCTTTTGCCCTTTCTCCAGATGAGATGCAACCAGCAGCGCTGCTGTAGGACCAGCAATGTCGTTAGTGTCACGCGACAGTAGATAAGTGGACTCCTCTGAAAATGGAGTGCCCATTTCTTCTATCATATTTATAAGCCGCTGAACCTTTTCAAAGAATGCCTTCTGATCAGTTGGCGACTCCGAAGAGCTGATGGATCCTCTGTCATGCAAACAGCTCCCCCATCCACTTTAATGACGGCATTGTTTTGTTCATGGGCTTGGTCGATTGCCATTGCGGAGGTCTTCCTGTCAGTTTTATGAACCACGAAATTCCCATTGTGGAATTCTCTGGCGACCTAGGGGTGCTGTTTCTCTAATTATATCATATCACGCAGATGAATAGGAAGCCATCTTGCATAGTTGACGTTGTTAGCAAAGAGGTAAGGTATCAGTTCCGACAGTGATTCTCGATATAGATTGAAATTCCCTTCTCTAAATGCTCGCACCAGTGTTAAGATTGTCAATTCCATGTTCAGGATAGAGAACCAAAATGCGAACTGTGGACTCTCCTTCTTTCGACTATCACACCATTCCACAAAGCTGGAGGCCTCCTCATCGCCATCAGAATGTTCGGCAAGGTACGAACTGTAGACTTTCTTCAGGAGCTGAAACAAACTGCATGCTGTGACCTGATGTGCTTGACATGTTTTAGCGATATTGGTTGTCGACAGGAATTAATCTGCAGTTCCGGAAGAGGCTACATCAGCTTCAACAAGTGCACTTGTCCATCCACTGTCTGCTAGTATCGACCCAATAGACTTCAGTGCTGTCATCTCAATGTGCAGCCCACCAAACATGATCACAAAATTGTCTTCTCCATATTCCTCTGACTAGTACCACTGTATTTCTTTTGCCATGGCATAGAGTGGTTGATCAGCTGCCAGGACGGGAGTTTGCTCTGGGTTAAGAAATGCTACAGCTTCCCTTACTTTCTTCATGGCATGATCTCGGAGAAGAGGTAGCAAGGAAGTGATGCTGGTTTCACATTCGCTAGTCCGTTTCTGGCTCGCATGATGAGCTGACCATGTTATATTGGATTCATCATCTACATCGGTGGTACCTTGAACTTTTTCCAACCATTTGTATTCGACTCCTATGTTCCTTTGGAAAAGACTGGGGTCAGGCAGTGATACTTCATCTACTGAGGCTGGGGTTCGGTTCTTCTTGAAGTAGGCTGGCGCGATGTTTTTATAATGCTCTGGAAGCTCAGGAACCTTTCTTGTCCTACTGTCTGTTATTTCCGGTGAAGCCCGCTGTTCTCCTCTGTTTTCCTTACTTGGGTACTGGAACATGGAAATATTAGGTTGGTGCAAAATTAATGACGTAATAATGTCGTTTTTTGACGTTAAAAAATACGTCAAAAAACGACATTATTACGTCATTATTTTTGCACCAACCTAATACTTGTACCATGGAATGACGTGCTAGCTGTGGTGGCCGTGGGATTGTGATCAATGTTGTCGACAGCGGCCGTAGTGAACAGCCCTTTTCGCATCGCTGGTGCGCACACAACATCTACATACTGTTTGATCAGTTTCAACAAGCTTGCCGGATATCTCTAATACCCTGTCATACGATATGCTTAGTCCATGATCATGGAATTTGTCAATCAACTTTTTCGTGTCTTGGCGTACACCTTCAACCCAACATAGACAGCAAAAGGGGTCTCACGGTCTTTAGAATGTATTTTGGCTGTCAAATTTTTGAGTAGCAGTTGAACTGTAAAAGCTGAACAATAGCTAAGTCTGACTTCGCTATTCCGTGCGTCAGATGTGATTTTATATCAACACCATGTTCAATGCTGCACATGAACTGAAAAAGTGCAGGTGGGATAGCCTCCTCACCAAAGCCATCTTTGAGCTCACTGCTGAATTTTGTCTTGTGCTGGTGCATTTCTTTTCTCAGGATATCTGCTGCTTTAAATAGATGGAGAGCATTGCTATACTGGCTAGCTTCATGGAGCACTGGTCCTATGTCGGCTTTGAGGGCAAGGAGTACATCACGTCCCTTCTTATGGGCTCAAGTTCTGGAATCCGAGCAAGTAGCTGTTCCTTCAACCTGTTAGAGTGGATATTCGGGGAACCAACCCCAAGCTGTTCCAAGCCGAAATACAACCAGTGCTGCTTCCGTGTTGGTGACTTTGCTATCCATGATGTAGATAACTAGTTCTGAAAAGGCCACTGGGTATAAATTCTTCCCTGGATCACTACTCTCTGCTTTCTCTAGGGAATTGAGGTACGCTCTTTCAGCATTGTACAACTTTTGGGGGTATCAAAGGTGGTACTTAACCTCCAGGGCAACAACATCTCCGCCACTTAATTTTGCAAGGAGCTTTCCATCGTTCAGGGTTCTGGCACATTGATTGAGGTGTTCATTTAGTCTCTATGTCATCCCCTCTTGCAGATTCGAGATAACATCTTCTTCTTCACAGAAGAAACATTCCACTTTTGGAATGTCTGCAGAATTTCGTCTTTTGCTTCGAGGTTCATCTGTTGCTCCGGAGGTGCCCGGGACCGCTCTTCTTTGCTGTGCTCTTTCTAACTTGGTGTTGTTGAACAGCAATCGGCAACTCTGATGATATTTAGCTCCATTTCGAACCAGAGTGGTTTCTATACCTTCACCTTCATCAAGCCTTGAAGGCTCAAGTGCGATCGGCATATCATTGATGGCATAAAACAATGGTACATTTCTTGCAGTATTACTGTATCCAGCATAATCTTGCTTCCTCTGGAATGAACTAAGAGGTGAAATGAGGGTTTCTTTGCTTTTTTCTTACTGACAAAGGCAGCATTTGCTCCAATCAGTTTTCGTTGTGGAATCTATCCATCATTTGACAGGAACGGGCGAGGGTTTATCCTTTTACCACCGTTCGCTCACTTTGATGTATGGGATACAACTAGGTTCACGCAACTGCCCTACACCTAGCCCGATCGTTCATCCAATGCCATTTGAATCCCGTGCGATCTGTACACCATCCAGATAACTTCAAAAGCCCCTGTTATCCTTGGCTCGGCTCTCCCGCGTTGGCACAACCTGTCCATTCAGGTACGTCTATCTAATATATTAGGGGCTTACTAGATAGAATTTGGGATACTAAACTCTATGTTTAGTTGACATTGAACCCCATGCTGAGTTCCACAGCAGTGTCTGTCACCAATGTACCCTGGTAGTGAGCAACATACACTCTCTTCATATCTCCTCACATTTCAATTTGAATGTTGTCTCCTGGATGAACTGCCACTACTTGACCTTATCAATTAACTGTCCTACTCTGCCTCCTCAATGAACTTCCACTATGAGACACTGGATGCCATCTTGAAAAAAAGCCGCCATGTTGAGTTTTCACAATGCCAGAACTTTTATCTGAAAACAGACCTGCAAGGAACACTCCTGCCAAATTTCAAGTTTTGTAATATGGTTTTTGAGTAAAACCATGAAACAGAGGCCCGTTTAGCGGCCATCTTGAAAAAAGGCTGCCATATCGAAATTTTTTCGTGGCTACCACTTTCACCTGAATAAACTACCTACAAGGAACACTCCTGCCAAATTTCATGTTTATATCACAATTTGCACTATGATTTTTGAGCAAAATACATGAAACAGAGGTCCGTTTGGAAGCCATCTTGAAAAATGGCAGCCATATTGGATTTTTTCGTGGCTAGCACTTTTTTCTGAAAGAGTGACCAATCGGACAATTATGCCAAATTTCATGCTTATCTCACAATTTGCACGATGGTTTGCATAATCTGCTCCAGTATAATTTTCACTTGACAATATGAATATAATAGCGTTTTCTAAATTCTTTTAGTTGCTAAGGACATTTTGTTTTGTTGTTAATAGTCATTTTGTTTTAATAAATTCATTTCGTTTTTGTCTTGAAAAAGTCCACATTGGACGAAACGCGTCGTCTAATAATACCGTTTTCCTATTGTCTTTTACCTTTATATATATATAGTCATCCAGAGAAAGACTATCTCGCAGCTCTTCAGTGTGGCTAGACTTTCGATTGCTTCAAGCTGGAATCGACTCTCGACCGGTTTGGAATCAGTCAGAGATCCCACACCTAAGCCGTCGAGAAAGTAATGGAAATGTTTTCTATACGAAATACGCCAGCGGCTAAGAGAACTCAATTCGTACTTGAAGAGTAATGCATGTACTGATTTTATTAAATTTACCCTTTTCTCTAGAGAACTCTATCGAAGGGACTCCAAAGGCATATATATAGTCATCCACAGACAGTTTCGCTGTATCACAGCTCTTCAGTGTGGCTAGACATCCGATTACTTCAAGCCAGGATCGAAACTATAAAGTACATATTACTTACCTCAGTAGTAGTACGTTTCAAAGTTTCATGTATGTACAATCGTCAGGTACTAATATTTATGAACTTAATCGCTTACATCTCTTTTTTAATTCATATTTATATACACACACACACACACACATATATATATATATATATATATATATATATATATATATATATATATATATATATATATATATATATATATATATATTATGAAATGGACAAACTCCGACAATTATTTTAAGACATTTTTATCTTTATACATTCTTTTTATACATACAAACATTCAAGTAAATGATCTGTTTATAATAAACAGTATTAAACAACATTTACCGGCCTGAATGTCCGAGAAATTTTCACAGAAAATATTCGTCTTCCGACAGGATTCGAACCTGCATCCTATACGAAACCGTCATTTAGCTTGACGTGCCTTTCACCGATTTCGCCACAGAGGATCGTTTCGATTGGCAAGTTCGATTTTATTGTTTTTAAACTACAATTTTCCATGATTTTCTCACGTACATTCATATCTGCTCGATGCGTATCCAAATGTAAACAAATGACGTCACACATTATGAAATGGACAAAGTTCGACAATTATTTTAAGTTATTTTTATGTTTATACATTCTTTTTATAGATACAAATATTTAAGTAAATGCTCTGTTTATAATAAACAACATTAAACAACATTTACCGGCCTGAATGGCTGAGAAATTTTCATAGTTTTTATACCAGAAATACTTTGTAAAAAATTATTACCAGCAATAGATTTTTGAAGAAAAATTATTACCGTCAATACATTATTACCAGCAATACACTTTTGAAGAAAAAATTACCAGCAATAAAAATCTTGTCTTAAATCTTAAAATACCCTATTGATGTTAATATGCTGTAAACCAAACCAAACCATACCAAACCAAACTTCACTGCCATTTCAAAATTAATAATAATAATAATAATAAGAAGAAGAAGAAGAAGAAGAAGAAGAAGAGAATGATGTCTCCTCATCGATGTAGCTATTTCTGGTTACCATAATATCAAGGTCAAAAAATTAGGAAACTTAAAAACTACACTAACCTCCGGATTGAGGTTGCCAAAATATGGCCATTGTTGTCCTAGTTATCATTGGGGCACTGGCGTCTATACAGAGCCGGATTTAGATGAAGAGAGGCTTATTACACTTTGGAGGTTCCTCTAAATCCTCTATTCTCACGGGTAGGGGAAAATGGAAGAGTGATAAATTAAACAAGTTGAGTAAAGTCAAGGATGTTTCAAATTACTGAAGGGTTTCTTACAGTCTACAATGCGTTATGACAGCATGTGTAAGACCTATTACAGTGTCAAAAATATTATACACCTTCGCTTGATATTCCCCCTAGATTATGAGGACCTAAGCCTATAGGTACATCTGGCACGACTTAGATGGTCGGAATTACGATGAGAAAGAACTTGGGTTTCACTTACTTAAGGCTGATTTTTATTATTTTCAAATTTACTTACCGTAACTCCAATACGGTAAGTGAATTTGTAAACAGCCTGGCTTTTATTTCGAGCATTTGATTTTTAACAAGGTTTTATTAGTTGATCGTAAGCAGAGCCAGATTTAAATGAAAGGCGGGGGCTAGGCTATTCCTCTTTTGAGGCCCCTCCAAATTCCCTATTCTCAGAGTAGTGGAAAATGAAAGAGTGATAAATTAAACAATTTCAGAAAAGCCAAGGATGATGACGGATATTTAAAATTACTGAAATTTTGTTTCGAGTCTACAATGCTTTATGACAGCATGCGTAAGAAAAGCCTATGACAGTCAAAAATATTATACAACCTAGCTGGAGGCTCTCTAGATTTTGAAGCCCTAGGCTTCAACCTGCTAAGCCTATAGGTATATCCTGCACTGCGTCCATACCACCGTATCTACATTAAGAAAATCGAAATAGGCCTCGTATCTCATCGCTTCGGAAGTCTGCGTTGCTTCGATCTTCATAAAGTCGGCAAAAAGTGCCCTCTGCCTGAGGTCGAGCGGCTTGGTAGAGGACACCTATAATGCGAGATCGGTTGAAAACGAAAAACCGTGCAGAAGAAAAGAAGATAATAATAATAAGAAGAAGAAGAAGAAGAAGAAGAAGAAGAAGAAGAAGAAGAAGAAGAAAAAGAAAGAAAGAAAGAAAGCAAGAAAGAAAGAAAGAAAGTCAATGGGCGCTTCCTGGACAGTTTTAAAGAGACTCCCAAACCATGTCCTTCTGCGAGTCACTATGCAAGCTGTGATGATATCGAAGGTCAGCTGTATTTTAATACACTGGCGCTCGCTATGTTCCGCAGATTCGTTTGGATTATGGACTATGAAAATGCATTGGTCAATGATTTTTACTATGAAAATGCATTGGAGATGATTTTTACTATGAAAATGCATTGGTCAATGATTTTTACGATGAAAATGCATTGGACAATGATTTTTACTATGAAAATGCATTGGAAATGATTTTTACTATGAAAATGCATTGGACAATGATTTTTACTATGAAAATGCATTGGAAATTATTTTTACTACGAAAATGCATCAGAAATGATTTTTACTATGAAAATGCATTGGAAATTATTTTTACTATGAAAATGCATTGGTGAATGATTTTTACTATGAAAATGCATTGGAAAAGATTTTTTATTAAAAAGCATTGCCAATGATTTTTGTTAAATTGGAAATTATTTTTATTACAAAAACTTCCTGGAAAATCCTGATCATTTAATTGATTTAAAAGAAAAAGAATCTGTCTATTCATCTCCTAAGGATGAGTGAGAAATTGGGATGCTATATCATTAAGTCAAAGGATTCGTGGAATTGGTTGACAAAAGTCTAAACTGAAACGCAGAACTGGAAATCCCATCCCTTCAAAAGTCTGCATTGCTTTGCTCTGCAAATAGTGTGCAAAAGGTTCCCTTTGGCTAAGGTTGTGTGGTTTGGTGGAGGACGCCCATAATACGAGATATCCAGTTGAAAATGAAAAACCGTACAAAAGAAGAGAAGTTCATAACAATAGAAGCGGCCTCCCATCTCCATCGGTGTCTATATAGTAAGTATGAATTCGAAGCCGAATAGAAATGGTACCACCACAAACCAAAGAAGTCGAGATCTTATCAAATTACAACATTCAAGTGGACCGCATCCTTGAGACCAGCGAACCAGACCTAACCGCACTTAAAAAATAAATAAAAACAAAAAACAAACAGGAAAATGTCTCCTCATAGACATGACTATTCCTAGTAACTATTAGGTTGGTGGAAAAATAATGACGGTTTTTGATGTTAAAATATACGTCAAAAACCCTCATTATTTTTGCACCAACCTAATATTAGGTTGGTGCAGAAATAATGACGTAATTATGTCGTTTTTTAACCTATTTTTTAACGTCAAAAAACGACATTATTACGTCATTATTTTTGCACCGACCTAATATAATATCACGTTTAAATAAATTGGAAAACTTAAAAGGTAGACTGACCTCCGGATTGAGGGTGTCAGAATGTGGGACGTTCAGGAATCTACTGTCCCAATTATCATTTGAGCGTTGGGGTCGGGATCGCCATAGTTAAAGACATGCATTAAGAAAAACGGAATAAATCTTAGTATCGCATCGCTTTAGGAATCTGCGTTGCTCGACACTGCAATTATCAGGTCATCCCATAAGTTCTGAGAATTTTGAATAAAGAAAACAAGTGACCAAATGTTACATTTAATTAAAGATTCAATCAACAATGTATTTTCCTTGATTATCTATAACTTCCTTCCATCTATTAACAAGCTTACTAATTCCATTACTGTAAAATTATTTTGTCTTTGATCCGAAGAACTCACAAATGTCAGTTTTAACCTCTTCCTGTGTTACAAAAGCTGTTTCTTCCAAATGATTCTGTAAGCTACGAAACATCACCTCTGTTCGATTCATTAGAGCAGGTCTTTTTTTCCTCAAAGCTTGGTTCAAATGCTCTAATTGCTGACAGTATATTTGAGCATTAATTGTTGCATTAGGTTGTAAGAATTCAAAGTGGATTATTCCTTGGCGATCCCACCAGATTGAAAGAAGAACCTTTTGCCCATGAAGTTCCCTTCTCGGCTGTGGCTGGGGTCCTTCCCCTTTACCAAGCCACTGTCTACGACGCTTAACATTTCGATAAAAGATCCATTTTTCGTCGCCAGTTACAAGTCTATTCAAAAAAGGTGAAACAAGTTGGCGAGAATGGAGAGAAGAGCAGATGTCAACTCGGGATTTGAGGTTGTTTTCAGACAATTCATGACGTACCCATTTTCCAAGTTTAGAAACTTTTCCAAGTTGTTGAAGATGACGATGAACAGTTGTATAGTTTGAACTGAGAACCACTGCCAATTCCTCAACTGATAAAGCAGGATTTTCTTCAAGGGCTGCTTCAAGAAGCTTTACATCAAACTCAACTGGGCGTCCGGTTCGATCTTCATCTTCAAGGGTGAAATCTCCACCTCTGAATTTTGCAAACCATCTTCTGCAAGTTCTTTCATTCACACATTCCTTTCTATAAACTGAGTGAATGTTTCTAGACGCTTCGGCTGCTGAGTTTCCTTTCTTGAACTCATAAAGCATTATGTGCCTCAAATGATTCTTGGGTACTTCCATGTTAGCAGGGTTTTAATCAAACTAAATTTAATTTTGTTCTCTGAAATAAAATTTGATCAGTTTAAATGCATCTAAACAAAAATAATGTTCAGTTCCATTAGACATTATAAAATACTCTTTAAATTTCGTTCATTTTAACAAAAAGTTAAAATTCGGACAGAACTTATGGGATGCCCTGATATTCTGCGAAAGGTTCCCTCAATCCGAGATCGTACGACTTGTTGGTGAACACCCATAATGCAAGATGTCCGGTTGAAATCGAACAAAAAACGTACGGAAAAGCAGAAGATAATAATGTCGCATTCGTAAAAATTACTCATCCAGAAGACATAGAAATGACAAATTTAAGTAAAATTATAGACTAAGAAAGTAAGTGTTGGAGATTAGTTTACACTATTTACATTGTTCGAACTTTTGTCCTCATCTTTATTGCCAAATTCACGACGTTTCCGCCATTGTACGATCCGTCCTTCAGTAATCGGAATTTCGAATTGAACCCTTTAATTCATCCGCCGGGGTAGATTGAATATGACAACAAAGATGAGAACAATGCATATAATTACAATACCTCATCTCAGAAATATAGACAGATGTTGGAGATGAAATTAGCCGACTGGTCGCTTTAATTTCACAGTTCAGATACCTTTTAGACATTTTTAGCTATGAATAGTGTGCCTTGTATGTTGTCAAATACGATACTTAGCAAAAATTGTTGTCTTTTTCTTCACTCTAAATTTCTCTAAATTTTTCAAAATGACGTTCTTTTCTGAGACACTTATGGCAGAAACCAGATGGTCTGTATTTTAGCTATTATTGTTGTCCCTTACGCTTAAGCTTCGTTTTGTGGCTTATCTCCCTAGTTACCAAAGTAGGCAGCTTGGACAGCCTTCGACGGGTGCCCGGTAATATTCAAAACCTTTAGCAAATTGTGCTGATGCATGGTCATAATGACACGGCGTGATATCTAAATAACACATTGCAAATCATTCTAAGCATCATGCGCTGATGTGTTGAATTCGCCCGTTTCAACACCAGATGGCGTTCGGTCGATAGATAAACTGTGTTTTTTTTTTTTGTTTTTTTTTATGAAATAACATCTTTCACCGTCGTCTTTTTCTCTTCTTTTTTGTTTAGCGTTTATCAGTGGAGAACGTCTGCTTTCTTTTGCTTGTTTTGTTTGCTTTTTGTTTTTGGGTTTTTTGGGGTTTTTTTTGCGGGGGTGGGGATTCTTTTTTGTTTTCTGAGTTTGCTTTTTCCTTTTTCTATTTACGGGGTGGTCTTATTTTTTTGCATTTTTCTTTGTTTTTTTTTTTTAAAGATTTCCGTATATATTCGAGTCTCGTGCGAGTTTTATTTTTTTTTTTACCGTTCTTTTATACCCGCCCCCCCCCCAAAAAAAAATAGGGGTGCGCAGTATACATTGGTATTTTTTTTTTTTTTTTGAAGAGGTTAAAAATCATGCATTTTCGATGACTGATTAAACTATATACAAGTTTATTTTTTCTTGTTTTTTTTCCCTAGAGGGGTTAAAATTTATGCCAAAAAATCCATTAATCTGACTAGACATGAAGTCGACTTATACACGAGTAGATACTGTATTTGGGGTTTGTTTTTCTTTTTTGTCATTAGTTTTGTTAAGCTGTTATAGTGATTCCCAAGCTTAGCTTAGATGTGTCACAAGGCTGAAATTATTGGCGATCGAATTCACTCGTAATTGTTCTAACAAAACAAGCTTGCCAACTATTACACCACCTCGAGGTACTCAAGTATTTGACAGTGATTTTCTAAGCGCAACTTAAATGTGGCACAAGAAAAAAACCGCAGATCGATCAGACACAGTATTTATATTATGAATACCCCACCACGTACTTCTAAAATTAACTTTAAAAATCAATAATTTTCGATTCTTACAAATGTGGCTTGAGGAAATTTCACACGAAATATTTTTCCTGTTTTTTTTTTTTTGCTTATTTTTTGCAAATGGATCAATTAATTAAAGTATTACCTTTTCTTTTTAGACCCTTTCATTTAAACAGACCTAAGAGGTGGGTTACAAAAAGTCTATCTAATCTAAGATAAGTTAGTCGATGTTAAGCAACCTCGAGCCTGGTCAGATAGGTGACCGCTTGGTAATACCAGACCTAAGAGGTGGCTTTCAAAAAGCCTATCTAGTCTAAGATAAATTAGTCAAAGTTAAGCAAAATCGAGCCTGGTCAGGTGGGTGAACGTTAGGGAATACCAGACCTGAGAGGTGGGTTATAAAAAGTCTATCTAATCTAAGTTAGTCGAAGTTAAGCAACGTAGAGCCTGGTTTTTGTTTGTTAGTTTTTTTGCAAACAGATCAGTTAATTTAAGTATTACCTTTTCTTTTTAGACCCTTTCATTTACACAAAATTGTGAGGTGAGTTACAAAAAGTCTATCTAATCTAAGTTAGTCGATGCTAAGCAACGTCGAGCCTGGTCAGATGGGTGACCAGATCTGAGAAATGGATCACAAAAAGTGTATATAGTCTATATGCTAAAATATGAAAACAGCAGGATATTTTGATTATCCATATATCAACTCTCCCAAATATGAGTTATTGATAGAATTAATTGAAAAAAATGTTATTTTATTTTTTGGAAGGATTACGGTAACGGTATGCTAGTAAGATTGGCTAAATATTTAGTCACCATGATGTTGCAAGAATCAACACTTTGGAGAGTAAACATTTACGAACTCCTGGATAATTTATCCCACAAACAATATTTGTGCGTTCAGTGTGTGTCCAAGTAAAAATAAATAACACAAAATCATATAATATAAAGGTCAATGCATACATTAACAAAAGAATTACATGTGACGAAAAGGAAAAAAACTTGCTACCTATAGTGTGTGTGTGTGTGTGTGTTTCTTTAAAAATGATGATTGCGTCTAGCACGAAACAGCCTGTCGCCTCTAAGTGTTGACTTCAATGTTCACTTTTATATTTACACACGCTCTATCTCTGATATCGATCACTTTATCCCATAAATATAGCACACCTTAAGACTATTTCTTCACACACACACACACACATATATATATATATATATATATATATATATATATATATATATATATATATATATATATATATATCACAAATAAGAGAAAGAACAATTGGATTTATTTTAAAATAATTTTTTGTGCAAGCTAATGTCTGCTTTAACAAATCTGAATTCTATATTTGGCTCCACCCAATATTTTAATAGTTTTTGTCGCTGACAGGTCTAGCGTGCCAATTTATCATGACATGATTTAATAACCCAACTTCCTCCACCCTCTGACCTTATTTTTCATGTTTCTATTTCAGCTTAGATCAGACTTGGAATTGGTTAATCCAGACATGCCCACAAGTATATTTTTTATTCTGAGTTTAGCCTCCCGCCACTATAAATTTTGATCTCAATTTGTTTCGAAGGTTAGTGGCGGGGGTAGTGAATTTCAAACAAGGGGCTCAGCAAAAGCATAATGTAAAAAAAGAATACATTCTTTTAAGTATTTCTGCTAAAAATAGGTAAAAGGTGAGTGTTACTTAAATTTATTTGTATACTACTGAAACTCCCGCTACGAAATCTACATGCGGTATGCCCATACAGTTATTTTGCTTTTTCTTATTGGGCTTTTCTACAATTACGCTAGTCTACCTCGAATCAGGGTGTAATATTTGCCTGAATAGATAATTAGTTATACCTTTTGACTGAGAATCTATACTAGTATTCTACTTGTTTTTATGTGCGTCATCACATTTTCTACCGAGACTCAGAATGTAACACCAGCCTGAACTAGAAATAGTTATACTTCCTGACAGAGAATTTCTACGATTATTCTGCTTGTTTTTATGTACGACAATTACGCTTATTTACATAGGATCAAAGTGTAGTATCTGTCTGATCCCCCAGTTGAGTCACTCAGTGGGTCAGTCAGACTGACCGGCTTGAACTCTCTGCCTTCTGGCAGGGAGGAACCCGAACGAGGCTACGCCGAAGGGCGGATTCTCTTTCGGGTAGGTAAACCGACCCTGAAACCGTTTATACGGGTTCAAAGGGGATATTTTTGGCCGAGCCCACTGGCTCGGAGATCCCACTTTAAACCGGCCTTGTACCACATGATGCCCTCGGGGGGCGGGGACTAAATACCGTCTGATCCTCCAGTTTCTCAGAACGACAATTAGTTATACTTCCACACCGAGAATCTATACTATTAATCTACTTGTTTGTATGTACGACCATTATGCTTTTCTACCTAGGATCAGAGTGTGACAACTTTCTACAGCACATTTGAACTGCAATCAGTTACGCTCCATGGCTCAGAAAGCTAGATAATATTAAGTGGGAAACTGGTAGGAATAACAAAATATATATATATATATATATACGGTTAGTGGTGAAGGAATTAAGTTGATGTGACGAAGAAAATGTAGAATAACGAGAAAGACACGTCAGATCTAACGACCATTCCTCCAGCTATATTTTCTCTCTAATAAAGCCGGTACACTGTTTAATAAATAAACGGAGCGTCTACTCATATATAAGTATTCACTAAAATAAGGTCCGACTAATATATATATATATATATATATATATATATATATATTATGTTGGTGCAAAAATAATGTCGTTTTCTCACATAGTAACATATGTGAGAAAACGACATTATTTTTGCACCAAGCATATATATATATATATATATATATATATATATATATATATCATCCAAGATCATCTTCACGGCTAAGACAAAAACTGTTGTAATAGATAGTTGTGAATTTCTTTCTTTTTTTTTTTTTTTTTTTTTGTAAATGCGCACGAAACGTCCTTTGTTGATTCAAAATTAACGTTATCAAGGGAGATAACTTAATTTATATTTGTGTGCAAACATTTTATTATAAATTACAATTAAAAATTTTAAAACATTTTTGACGCCATTTTGAGTGGACTTTCTCCAATCGTCCCTTGTTCACTGCACCTGTGATGACACCCAAGGTTGAGGGTATTTGGTTATACTCCCCAACTCGCTATGTGCACAGGTTCGTTTCCTTATTGGCTGTGATCGCTTTCATCAAATAATACAAGTGACGACAAATGTTTTTAAAGACACTTGTTGGGAGTTCACAACAATACGATTTCTCACATAGCCTCCTAATCTTTCCCTTTGGCTGAACTTCTATCTCCCTAACTTCACTGGCCTCTGGGCTCGGCGACTCCTGATCTCCCACTACTGATCATTCTATCACTGACTTCTAGGCAGCTCCAACTCTTCGGGTCAACAACCTACTTCTTTTACAGCTGGACCCACTTTTTTCCCCAACTTCCTACCTCTCACTGCTTATATGGATAATACTGGGGTCCCATCCCCACACCCAGTAGTGTTGAGAAGCTATATGGGTGGTCAAATCTTCAAAAGACTACTTTTATGACGATCTAAAATCATTTATAAAATCTTTATTTCCCAATTCAAAGGCAGCTATAGACATAAATCCCCAAGAACACTTCATCCATATTATTATTATTGTTATTTGTTGGTCTCTTGCGTTCTATCCTTCAGGACTGGGTCCACACTGTAGTTCTACGCTTCTCAAGGGGACATGTCTCCTTTCACTTCATACATATTATTATTATTATTATTATTATTTCTTTGTTGGTCTCTTGTGTTCTATCCTTCAGGACTGGGTCCACACTGTTGTTCTACGCTTCTCAAGGGGACATATCTCCTTTCACTTCATACATATTATTATTATTATTATTATTATTATTATTATTATTTCATTGTTGGTCACTTGTGTTCTATCCTTCAGGACTGGGTCCACAGTGTAGTTCTACGCTTCTCAAAGGGACATGTCTCCTTTCACTTCATACATATTATTATTATTTCTTTGTTACTCTCTTATGTTCTATCCTGCAAGGCTGGGTCTACACTGTAGTTCTATGCTTCTCAAAGGGACATGTCCTCTTTCACGTCATACATATTATTATTTCTTTGTTAGTCTCTTGTGTTCTATCCTGCAAGGCTGGGTGGACACTGTAGTTATATGCTTCTCAAAGGGACATGTCTACTTTCACTTCATACATATTATTATTATTGTTATTATTATTATTATTATTATTATTACTATTAGGTTGGTGCAAAAATAATATCGTTTTCTCACATATGTTACTATGTGAGAAAACGACCTTATTTTTGCACCAACCTAATATTTCTTTGATAGTCTCTTGTGTTCTATCCTGCAAGGCTGGGTCTACTCTGTAGTTCTATGCTTCTCAAAGGGACATGTCTCCTTTCACTTCATACATATTATCATTATTTCTTTGTTAGTCTCTTGTGTTCTATCCTGCAAGGCTGGGTCCACTCTTGTAGTCCTATGCTTCTCAAGGGGACAACGTTCTCCGATTGTCCTTCGGTCACTGTACCTGTGATGACATCTAAGGTTGAAGGTATTTGCATAGGCACCCAACACACTATGTGCACAGGTTTGTCTTCTCGGTTCTTGATCGCTTTCAACAAATAATACAAGTGACGACAAATGTTTTTAAAGGGAATTGTTGGGAGTTCACAACAATATGATTTCTCACATAGCCTCCTAATCTTTCCCTTTCGCTAAACTGCTATCTCCCTCACTGGCCTCTGGGCTCGGCGACTCCTGATCTCCCACTAATGGTCCTTCTGTCACTAGCCACTGGACAGCTATCACTCCTCGGGCCAACTACCTACTTTTCTCACGACTGGACTCACTTTTTTTTTTACTTCATGTCTCTGTCTGCTTATATGAATATTCCTGGGATCCCACCCCCTCCATCCACTTGTCTTCCAGAAGATTTGGTACCACCCCAAAGCAACATGCGTGATCAAATCTTCAAATGACTACTTTTATGACTGTCTAAAATCAATTATAAATTTTTTCCCCAGTTCAAAGGCGAACTGGAGATATTAATCCTGAAACACTAACACTTAATTTTACTCAAAGATGGACTGGAGACAAAATTCCTACAAATCTTCAGTAGCTGAGTTGACTTAAAAGGAAGGAATTTATGTCCTTATCTTCTAAAGATATGTGAGAAATCATATTGTTACACATTTCTGTTATAATTGTAATTTTTTTCGAGTTCCCTGATTAATGCTATTCGGGGTATACAAAATAAAGGAGACAAAGAACTAACTTGAAATATTCCTCTGTTGATGTTTATTTCACTAGACTTGTAGATTCCATTTATATGATTAAGGTGAAGTGTTGTTTTCCATATCGACATACTTTGTATGATAAAATTGATGACAACAGGTGATACCTATATATATTAAAAGGCATTAAGGTTCAGTAATTACACTATCAAATGCGTTACAGTAATCAATCAAATCTATACTGAGATTTTTCTTTGTATCGAAACAGTTTTCGAACATCATCCTATTAATAAGTAATTAGCCTTTACATCTGTAAGTCACGTTTGCACCTTTTTTTTTTTTCAAGAGGTACTATGTCATTTTTTTTAAGAAGGAATATGTCAGTTTTGTAAGAATAGATGTAAACAGTTTGTAACTAGTGGGAAGACATGTAATTGGTCTGTAGTTTTTTGTGGACATTTGAGTCACTATTCTTGGTTAGAAGGAAAGAAATTCTTTTGGTTACCCATACCGGAATTTTAGTGGGATTATTGACCATTTTTTGAAGTTCTTTGGCTAGTTTTTTTTTGTGTGCTTTATTTAGAGAATAGAGCCAAAAGTTAGGAATTTTATCTATTCCTGGAGATTTCCAGTTATGTGCTTTTTTCAATTCACATTCAGCATCCTCTTCTGTGATTCCCGCCCATGTTTGTTCTGGTTTATTTTTCATCCGTTCTACCTCTTGTGTAATCCAATCTGCTGCTTTTGTTATGTTCTTTAGGGCAAGCTCATCTTTTTATTATTTCTATGTAAAATTTCTTCACGTTGCTTAGAAAGATTTTCTTCCTACCTGTAGAATCTTCATCTGTTTTCACAGTGTCCGATTCTTCAACCTTCAGTTGTATTATTTGCTTTATTTTTTCTTTCCATTTCTAATTTTGTGTTTTCTTTTGATTTTTCTACCTTTTCTAGTCCTTAAATTTGTTCCTCTTGCCAATTCATCGAGTCCTGATAATTCACTTCGAAATTGTTTAATTTCTTTCTCTATTTTTCTTTTCAAAGATGAATCTTCATGTCTGTGAAAACGCTTTTTTTATTTTGATGCTTTTTTTAGTTGTTGCTATTGCTGATGCAAATATTGCTTTATTGAGACTTATATGGGGGTCTACTTCATCCAGAATTAATTTGAGTGCTGCATTGTAGAATTTTTGAGCTTAATCTTTGTTGGTTGTAATTTGGCAAGTTTTTCTCGTTCCTCCATTTCAATATTTTGTGTCTGACTTATATGCTTTATCATTTCTTCCTTAGTTTCTTCTATAGTCTTCTTGTTTTCCGTAAAATAATTCGGTTCAATGGGTTTTGGATTCGTTTTATTGCAGGTTTGTGAGCGACTAAGATCCCGACTTTCCAACTCTTCTAAAGACTTCATCACGGTGATTTGTGTGTATCTCAAAGAGATGGTTATTTTTATTTTCATTTATTTATTTATTTATTTATTTATTATTATTTCTTTGTTAGTCTCTTGTTAGTCTGCAGCGCCGGGTTCACACTGTAGTTCTATGCATCTCTAAGGAAAATATCTCGTTTTTCTTCATCCTGATTATTATTATTATCATTATTATTATTATTATTATTATTTCTTTGTTGGTCCTTGTGTTTTATCCTCACTGTAGTTCTGTGCTTCTCTAGGCAACATGTCTACTTTCACTTCATCTTTATTATTATTTCCTTACCAAAGACCCAAGGTCAGAAATGGCTTCAGGACATTTTCCGATTATTATTTCAGTAAAAATAAATAACTAAAATCATACACATTTTATATAGATAAAACCATTATTATTATTATTATTATTATTAGTGGTAGTAGTAGTAGTAGTAGTAGTAGTAGTAGTAGTATTTTTGTTTCTTGGTCTTTTGTATTCTATCCGTTGCGGTTGTGGCCATACTGTAGTTCTATGATTCTCTAGGCAACACGAGGTTTGTCAATTGTCGCATATTAATATTATTAATGTTATTATTATTACTATTATTATTTCTATGTTGGACTCTTGTGTTCTGTCCTGTAGGTCTGGGTCCACACGCTTCTCTACAGAAGCTGTGTGTTTGCAATTTATCAATATAATTGTCTTTGTTTAATTTTATTTAACAATTTTTGTCGTTTGTTCGTCTTTTTTTTACTTCGTTTTCTTGGGATTAATTTTTTTTAACCAAATTTCTTTTTGTTTTTTGAAATATTCCTTTGTCTTTTGGGAATCTTTTAAGTTTTTATAATATTTTACTTGCGGCAAATTCCTATAATGGTACCAGTTGAGTCCTTCAAGACTAGCAGAATATGTTCTACGATTTACCCATTCCTCTAAACAGTCTAATGTGAAAGAATCAGATTCCTTATAAAATTTGTTGGCTGCAATTTCCGGTCGACTGCGAAGCCAAGGTAGGTCACCGGAAGTAAATATGCAAATGCCGCGCACATATTTACCGTGACACTTGATATGTTCGTACGCCCATAAAACAGTCTTGGAAACGTGCGTTTGATCATCATGTTTAACGTCAAACCCCTGGTAGCCACCCGGTGCGAACGGCAACCGATTTAGGGTTGGCCAAATTGTCTCTTCGGGGGCGTAGGTAGTGCCAAGCCAGTGATAAAACTCTATAACGATCTCGTCCGTCAATACAAAATCCACAAAATCTCGCGAAAACATACCGTAAGCACTTCCTTTGTATAATGTTATGTTATATTTGAAAGGCGTGTTAGTGCCAACAATAAATATATCATTTTCTGTTAGCATCATTTTTTGTTTTACTCGCCAGAGTAGATCTAATTTATACCCTTCTATGTCATTAACGCCATTAAATATTTTAAGGATCTCTACTAATTCTAGATTGGTTCTTAATATGAATTCCTGTCCTGTAAGGTTAATGTAGTATTTCCATTTGATGTTGGATTCCATACAATGTTTCATACAGTCCAATTCGACGGTAACGAGACGAATACTCGAATGGATAACGTTAATACGTTTTGATAGGACGATGACGTTTTGAAAACAGTCAGAAATGTTTTTAATAAGTCCATACGTTTCATAGCTGCTTTTTGAATCGACATGGATACAGTAAATGTTATGGGGTCTGTAAATTGTTCTGAGAAGTTGTTCCATTTGATAAGCGTTGTCGTGCATCTTTATGCCAAAAGCAAGTGGGAAATTCAGTTCTTCGTTAGAAACAGGTTTGTCGTCGTACCCGTGTTCTGAGCGCAGTCTGGGACAGTCTTTGACCAACTCCTCCAAAACGCAATCGTTTGATAAATTCTGGCCAATGCCCGATGGTGTGCTCGAATGAGGAAATATTTCTTGACCCCGAAATAATACTTGACACTCCAATGACGGTTTTCGAGGAGGCCTGCATTTTCCTGAATCGGAATGATTTAGGAAAATTCGATTTCTTTTGAGAATAGTGTTGCTGTGGCTCAAAAAAAGCAGCAAGGAGAAAACGATAACAGCAACCAGAACAACGAAGCACCTTCGGATGAACCTGAAAGGAAAACAAAAATATGACAAGTTTTCATTAAAAATAGGGAAGACGTTTGTCCAATACAATTAGACATGATTTAATGCTTCATTTAAGACATTCAAACAACTTAAAACTACTCGGTGGAAAAACAAAAGCAATAAGATGAAAGAAATACTAGTCAAAAATGAATAAGAATTGCAAAGGTTTCATCTAAGAAATTCAGACAACGTAAGACTATTATTACTTGGTGGAAAAGCAAGAGAAATAAGATGAAAGAAATACTAGTCAAAAATGAATAATAATTGCCAAGGCTTCATCTAAGAAATTCAGACAACTTAAGACTATTACTACTTGGTGGAAAAGCAAGAGAAATAAGATCAAAGAAATACTAATCAAAAATTAATAATAATTGCCAAGGCTTCATCTAAGAAATTCAGACAACTTAAGACTATTACTACTTGGTGGAAAAGCAAGAGAAATAAGATGAAATAAAAACTAGTCTAAAATGAATAATAATTGAATTTGTTATATCTAAGAAATTCAGCCAACTTAATACTATGTACCTCCACTGATTCCCTAAATAATTAGTTTCATCCTCAAAATCTTTATGTTATTATTAAGGGGAAAACTGCCAACCTGTCAACACCTTAAATAAACAGCTACTTCAGTGTTAAAAATAGATGCCTGCCTATGTTAAACTTTAAGTAAGCAATACTTGTTTCAAATCAGATTAATTAAACTTTAATCATCTAATATTCTGAAAATAAAGTTTCAGAAAAGTATATTTTGAAAGATTTTTATAGCAGAGTATTGTATTATCATGACAGTTGTCTAAAATGGCACTAAATCCACCGATTTTAGCAAATTTCACAACGAAAATTCCTTTCTACCAATTGAAATTAGTTTTGAAATGCAGCAAAGAATTTTGCTTATTAGAAATATTAAGTTTAATCTATTAGCCAGAAATAAAAACTAAAATAAAAACTTCAAGAAAGGTTTTTCATTTTTTAAAATTCATTTTAAACCATAGTTATCTCGTTTTTGTAGATGTACCTACTGAAGATTATTACTACTTGGTGGAAAAGCAAGAGGAATAAGATGAAAGTCAAAAATTATTGATAATTAACGATTTTTTTATTTAGTTAAACTCATAGCGTCTTACCACATTTGTTCAGATATTTGACCACGTTTGACTTTTTTTTTTCTTTTTTTTTTCTTTGGTTTTGTTTATTTGATGTTTCGCCTGTTTCACTCTTTACCCATCCGGTTTCCACAACCGCTAAGCAAAGAGACTTGTCGCTGTTTCAATTTGTACAAGTATAACTTTCGATTTTCAGCGCTCTCTTTTTCACACCTACTAACTTTGTCAGATCTTTCTCTTTATTTCCTTTTTAGTATAGATAGATAGATAGATAGATAGATAGATAGATAGATAGATAGATGAACGTACTGATAGATAGATAGATAGATAGATAGATAGATAGATAGATAGATAGATAGATAGATATTAGGTTGGTGCAAAAATAATGACGCAATAATGTCGTTTTTTGACGATTAACGTCAAAAAACGACATTATTACGTCATTATTTTTGCACCAACCTAATAGATAAAAAAGGCAATGGTAAAATATTTCTTAATCAATGCCGACGCGTTTCGTCAATCCGACTTTATCATGTCGAGTTTGAAAGCGAAATGATTTGTACTTACATTAAATTCCAAATATTAAAAAGATCATAAAGTTGGTTTGACTAAGAAATATTTTACCATTGCCTTTTTATCCAAATTACCTCATCAGCAGAATTATTCTGAGAAATTTATATATAACCGGTAACCCCAGTATAATATATAACTACGCCATCTTTGCGATAAACAGGTATTTTTTTATTTTTTTTTTTAATTAAATTACTTAATGGTGAGTTTATACTCAGCACCTGATGACTACGTTGTGCATGAATCTCCGAGTCGTCCTATCGGTAAGTGACTATATGTATATTTATTAATATATATATATATATATATATAGAGAGAGAGAGAGAGAGTGAGGGAGTGAGAGAGAGTGAGTGAGTGAGGGAGTGAGAAAGAGTGAGTGAGGGAGTGAGAGGGAGAGAGGTGTTAAAAATTTGGGTAAATGATCCCGAAAGAGTTATATATTAAATGGGAATTGGAAAAAAACGTTCAGGAAAGTATAATGCTTCGAAAAAATATTCGATAATATCTGATGAAGTGCAAAATGGACGAAATGCATTATCGGATATTTTGGGGTAAACATAATACTTTCATGAACGTTTTCTCCAATTGACATTATATATATATATATATATATATATATATATATATATATATATATATATATATATATATATATTTAAGTTATAAGGAACTTGGTAAACCGAATTGGTAAATCCAAAGAGGATGAAATCCTGAGAGCTCAATGTTAGGACAGAGCTAATATGTAATGAAAAACAAACCACTTTAATGTACCATTACGATAATTTATTTCACCTAAATCCTTTTTTAAGGATTCAGGATCATCAGGTAAATCTTCCAACAACGAATTGAGAAAAAAAATGGGATTAGAAATTGGTGGGTAGTGTAATTTTTGTAATTTAATAGAGGGGGTTGAGAGTGGTAGTTAAACAGACAATATAAAGTATAGGGAGGGGTTAATTTTATATCTCTCTTAAGTATGTTTTATATTGGAGTAGGAGGAGTGAAGAAACTTGACCTCTTTAGATGGTTAATAAAACGGAAATGAATTGTAGAAAATGTATACAAGTGAGTCTTACGGTAAAGAGAGTGATAGGGGGAGGGAGAAAGAGAGATGGAGTTGTTATAATTTTGTTTTAACAAAATTATGTAAAAGATAGTTTACAATGTTTGATAGAAAATTCGATGTCTGAAAAAAATTTTGTTATTAACTTAAATGTTTAATTTTTTAAGTAAATAGTTTCAGGACTAAATATAACTATTATTGTAATAAACATATTTATCTAGGACATAAAGAAATATTTAAAATCTTAATAGTTTATTCACCCGACTAATTGTATTTCCACAATATAAAAAAAAAAAAAAAAAAAAAAAACCATAGAAACACTTGAGATAATTTACACAAAAATTCATTTAACCTCGCACATAAACTATATATACATTTTGCAATCTTTATCTATATTTTAATATTTGAAATATATATAGATTTCACAGTTAAAATTTAATTTTATCAATGTGATTTAGGAAGTGTTTCATTTTAAAG
>OZ010609.1:61612020-61774520 GCA_963932145.1 Acanthosepion lycidas | reverse complement strand
AACGAATGAGCCAATTGGAGTAAAGTGCCATGCAGATTTAAATTTTTCCCACTTGTGACGAATGCAGCTATCGACTTTTTTTGCATGCAAGCATGCTAGTTAACATTCGTGTCAGTCAGTTGTTGGCTCACACGCTGGCCAATAGAATCTTTTTGCTTATTCGTGGCAGCCAGCTATAGGCTCTCACTCTGGCCAGTAGAGAATGGCCGCAAACTACATGAAAACTGCCGTAGAAGCATGAAAGTATCGATTATTTCCACTATCGATGGGAGTTGCAAAATGCAACGTCGGTGTTGGCCTTCCCGCTAACTTGGAGCATGTGAATGTAAATTTTGGTGTAAATCCGTCGAAAATTGCTGCCGTGCATTCGTTACACACACACACTCATCCTGCCTTTTATAGATAGAGATCTGCCTGGAGTCTGCATTAAATATATATATATATATATATATACACCCTTGTGCATATTAATTGAAACAACCGCTTTAGTTTCATTTCTGTCGCCATACGGTCCGTTTTAGACCCACTGGAGTGACAATGTGTAATCGATTTCTATTTTTCTTCACATTAGGTCATTTGCAGTGGTGTGCAGAAATATGAATCTATTTTCGGGGTGTATGATGAAATTTGTTTGGCCTCGAAAAATATTGCGTCATCCGTATTGCATCAGATTTTAATCACGCCCAGACACTATTGCCTCGATTGTCGATTATTTGTCCTACGGCCATTGTCTACGATGGATGATACTCCAATGAAGCATACGAAAAATGTAACGCTGCGCAAACACACTGACAAGCCTTACCAGTGAGCACATCAAAGTACTATAGATTCGTCCGGAAATTTTCTTGATTTAAATCCAATCGAGAATCTGTGCTCAATCTGCCAAGAACGACTTCGTGGAATGGACATACGAAGTTCTAACATGTGTACTGGGTCATGTTTCATTGGATAAATACGAAAAAGTAAATAATAACGAAATTATTTGTTTTGTTTCAATTAATTTTCAAGGCGATACAGCTGCTCTTTCCTTGGCCCTATCCTTTTCCTGCTTTATATTAACGATCTTGCATTGGATCCAAGTGTCACAGCATAACTAGGCAGATTTCAGCTAATGTTCGTCGTTGTTTTTTTCTCGTCTGAGGTCCGTATAGTTTTCCAAACCCGGCCTATGTTTCGTTCTGGGTAAGGATGTTCTCTCTCCCAGGAAGAACTACTCAACGCCTGGACATGACAAATATAGAGGTTAATGATTTAAATGGCGAGAATACTTCGTCGCAAACAATATAAATAAGATACATCAACCCCGAACCTGTATATGAATGATATGATCCACGTTTATAAATTCGAGTTGCATGAGGTCTTTTTAATTTTACAAGCTTTCGTCTGTTCCTACAGACATCATCAAGCATGGAAATATAAGTATTCTCACCATTTAAATCGTTAACCTCTATATTTGTTTTTTGTATGAATGATTCATGAATTTATAAATTATATTTGCACCTTTTAATTGAAATATATATATATATATATATATATATATATATATATATATATATATATATATATTAAAAGAAAGCCAGAAGAAGAGCAAGGATGTTGTTACATTTTTCGATTCAGCATTTTAAAGAAATTGTTTGTTTTTTTCTTATCCTTGCTTTTCCTTTTTCTTTGTTTTAACATATTTGCACTTTTGTTCACAATTGAGCTCTAAAGAGTGAGGAGCAATAAGCAGTTAGTCCTTTTTTGATGTTTCCTTATTAAACACACATTACGTCAAGCAATATTAATTTCTTATCCTTGCCCTACCGTCCTTCTTTGTTTCAATATATTTATAAATACACTATAAGCTAAATGTATGTTTTAGCCCTACCGTTTTCCTGCTTTATATTAACGATCTGCCTCTGCAGACCACACCGCTGTTATTGTTGGGTTAGCCAAAAGTCTAGATAATCAGAGCCTAGCAACTGTTCTCTCCTCTAACCTAGATATCACAGTTCAATGGGCTTCAATAGCTCCCAAACTCAGCCAGTGCCATCTCCTAGCGACCCCTATTTTTAATCAAGTCCTGAAGAATGATTTTATACACAACGTAGATCTTTACCTTGGTCGTGTATTGGGACGACTCCAAAAGCTCAGGTGGAACTCTTCGGCGATCCATCGCTAAAGATGATGAAAATGACGATTGGCTGCTTGTACCGCTGTAAAAAAAAATGTCTAATTCCACCTGTCATTTTTTATCTTTACAAGAGTCAGCTCATAATCAACAATGGGGTATTGCTGCCACATCTGGACTGGTTCTACCTAACGAGCTCACACAGCAGGGTACGACACTGCAGTGAAAGGATGCATGTTCAATGAACTCAACCGCATTAGCACAGCGCACGCATTCTGGCGAAATAGCCACGCCCAGTGCACAGAGCTTTTTGTCCACTCAGAGAGCTCAGCGTAACATCAGCCAGGTGAGTGTTGCCTCATCCTTGATATGAACATTTAACCCGGACACCGAAGGCCAAAATGCGCGTTACTCCTATTTCATAACACTGAACTCGTTAACCAGATCAGCTCGAACGGCACCACTCCTGACTAACACACAATGCCTTCTGGGACAACGGGCGGATCGGTGCTAGGGGGAATTCACGAAATTGATATTTCTTAGTGCATATGACGGCTGAACGGCGATTTGAGGAAAGTTCTAGTTGAGAGAGGGAAACAGAAAAAATGAGAAAGATGACTGAGTGGCCTTTGATATACTAAGAACAACGACGAAGTTAAAATATGGATTTTTTTTTAAAGCTTTTCACCCCAAGCAAGCCACTAGAACGCAAGGGGTTACAGAAGATTTGGAGCAAGATCAGATAGGAGTGTTAGAGGAAAGGATGAGAAGAGAGATAGTGGATAGATCAAGGCAACTGGAGATGTCGATTGACATTACATTTGAATAGTTGGAGATTATAGCTCTCAGGGAAACTGGAATAGGGAAGGGGGTTCCACAGGCGAGAGGTGCGAGACATGAAGCTATTGGAGTAGAAGAGACGGCTACATTTAGGAGTTTCGACAGTGAAAGGATGAGAGTGGGATGCCAGCCACGTAGGGCGCTTGAACTCATGAAGTCTGTGAACCAGCGAATGCAGCTCCTCGGAGCAATTACCCTGAAAGTATTTGTAAAAAAGACAGAGAGAGGCGACGGCGCGTCTGTGAGAGAGCGACTGTAGACGAGATGCCAGAACAGGGCCAATTATATTGCATATCCGCCTCTGGAGCTTATCAAGAGCCCCGAGGCAAACAGAAGGGGTTCCAGACCATATATGGCAACAATACTCCATGCAAGGGTAAATTGTTGATTTGTAGATCTGAAGGATCGATTCTGGGGAGAAAGATTTCCTGATGCGGTACAGGGAGCCAACTAAGATGAATAAGAACCCTGAGAAGATTGAAACCTGGGACAACTTAACCAAGAAGCAGTAAAACTTAAAGGTCCCCAGGCTTACACACCTGCACAGAAATGAATTGATAACAGGTTTCTGCATTCTCAAACTTCATCCAACCGGAATTGTTTTGAAAAACTCTTATCTTGGTTAATTCCATTATGCAAAAATTACGTTATTTCATTGCCACACTGATGGCCTACATTTCAGTCTGAGTCGTTAGTTGAATGAATGTTTTCGAGCCATCGATGATGGAAACAAACAAATTCTTACTAAAACTAAACAGTCAAAACACTGATACTTTTGCGTTCCCGGTCTTGTTGACTGCAGTCAAAATCCACGCCATTGCTGCTAAGCTCCCGACGAACAGACAGACGAGACTGGCAATGAGAAGAAACTAACGTATTTCTATAAGCTCTCACCTCGGACTACTATTTAATTGTAATATCATAACAACACTAAATAGAAGCTTTATTTGACTCATTCAGCATTAGCACTGAAAAACTTTTTCTTTTTATTTTCTTTTATTTTTTTTTTGTGATGAATGGTTACAAGCGAGAGGAGAGATGGGATCTGCTTATTTTATTATTAAATTGAAGTATAGCATCGAACTAATATCACCACCTCTTGTCGTCTTTCAGTCGTGTAGACGGTAGTAGGTTTAGTTTATTTGTTTAATGGCATATCAACACCTGATGGGTCATTTAATACCGAAGTTCTATTTTCATGTCAGCTTTGTTAATTTTTATTTTTTCCAAAAATGTATTATTGGTATTTTATTTTTAATATGAAAATGTATTGCTGGTAATTTTTTTCTGATATATACATATATATATATATATATATATATATATATATATATATATATATATATATATATATATATATTCTCGTGTTCAATATTTGCCCAGAGCTGGGAACTTAACAGGCGCTACTACACCAGGTCATGGTGGACCTGGGAACAACAGCAATTAAGGAGTAGTTTCACGACTCCCCAAACCTGCAACGTCAGAAACCGTGTGGCCGGATGTAGTTTATAGTCATACCCAGGATGAAGAGGGTAATACCTACATACCCATCCTTACACATATAAATATATATAATATATATATGTAATATATATATATATAATATATATAATATAATAGTAATAATAGTATAATATAATAGTAATATATATTTGTAATATATGATAATTATGTGTAATAATTGTAATATAGTAATCTCTATAAAAGGCAGGATGTGTGTGTGTGTGTGTGTGTAACGAATGCACGGCCGCAATTTTCGACGGATTTGCACCAAAATTTACATGCACATGCTCCAAAGTTAGTGGGAAGGCCAACAGCGACGTTGCATTTCCCAACTCCCATCGATAGTGGAAATAATCGATATTTTCATGCTTCTACGGCAGTTTTCATGTAGTTTGCGGCCATTTCCTACTGGCCAGAGTGAGAGCCTATAGCTGGCTGCCACGAATAGACAGGAAGAGTCTATTGGCCAGCGTGTGAGCCAATAGCTGACTGACACGAATGTTAACTAGCATGCTAGCATGCAAAAAAATATCGATAGCTGCATTCGTCACAAGTGGGAAAAATTCAACGTTGATTCTGATTCTGAAGAACTGGGTTTGGTGTGAAAAAGTATTTGTTGTTAACATTTTTTTTTCATTCGGTTTTTCCAGTTACGAGTCCTTTTTTAAAGCTGATAGTTTTGTGTTCATTTTGTTTAGTTCTTTTTTCGTAACATTTAATGTTTAGTATAGAACTTAGAAAATATTCTCAGTGTGAGGCAAGAATTAAGGCATGTAGCAACATCAGCACGGCAAAGGGCACTCCTTTAAAGGCAAGGAAGGGCAAAAATATTTTAAGTCAAGTGATAGCGATTGCTGTATGAGTCATACGATTTTTGAATCAAGCACGGGCAACGCCGGCCATGCTGCTAGTATATATATATATATATATATATATATAGATAGATAGATAGATAGATAGATAGATAGATAGATAGATAGATAGATAGATAGATAATTGTAATAAATCTGTAGTTCGGTTAGATTTCCTTTTGGAGTTTTCTCTCAAATATGTAATTTCCAACCGAACATCGGATCCTGAATAAAAGAGTTACCAAGGTCCCACAGTGGAATTCAATTCTGCTGTGAGATAAACAAATCTTTTCAAAGAAAGTCCTAACAATGGGTGGTGCCATTAGGAACGCTATTGTACCGTAGTAAATCTGTACGTGTATGGTGATGGTGTCTAAGCCCTCCGTGTTCGGGATCTATGAACCATTAAAAGGACACGTTGGGATGCCAGGGATCTACGGCCGGTCGGTGGTACTAAGAAGTTCTTTTTTCACCCGTGAGAAAGCCTTCAAGGCGCGATGATACTCACAATAAAAGGAGAACTAGATGACCAAAGCTTCAGAGTGGTAGCACCTGTTAGGGTCCAAGGTATGGGCAAATAGTGTACCTCTTAGCTACTATAAAACATTGTGAAAGTATAAAAATATATTTTTTGTAGTAAGAATACCATTTCATAGTAAAATAAAATTATCGGCATTATGTGAAAAGGAAGAGAAAAATTACCAAAAATGCATTTTTGAAAAAAGAAAATTACCAAAGCTCCCAAGAAAATTAAATTTCGCCATTAAATGACCCATAAGGAATTGATATGACGTTAAACAAATCAAAATAAATGACCAAAGATCAGCAGCTGATCTCTCCTCCGATCGAGCTCTAACTGCTCAGTGGATTAAAAACTGGTTGGGTACATTCAATACCTCGAAAACTGAACGAGTTACATTCCATCATCGTCCATAGGACCCTGAACCAATCACAATGAATGAATGTTTCCTTAGGGAAACCGCATGACTTGAGCGATTATTGAACCTTAGACTCAACCCAGATCCCAAGTCGAACTCCTATTTACGATCCATAGCTAAAGATGCAGGAAAAATGATCGGCTCCCTGTACCGCTCCAGTAAGTACCTTATGCTTCCTGCTATTCTCCACTTTTACAAGACCCAGATCAGGTCGAAAATGGAGTACTGCTGCTATCTCCAGGCCGGAGCCGCCCAGTCCTCACTTCCCAGTCTCGATAAAGTCCAAAAGCGCCTCTGCGTCTTGTGGGTAAAAAATTATGCGGCCTCTTTCTCACAGACGAAATGTCGCAAGCCACACTCTGGTCTATCTATCTATTCCTTAGTTCCACCAATTCTAACGTTCACGGCTAAGACTCACCATGACACGCCCATTGTAGCGAACCACCCACATTCCCTCCGTATTCCATTGGTGAGAAGTAAGTTCCACTCGAACAGCTTCTTCCCGCGAACCGCTGTTCTGTGAAAACGACTCCCAAACTAGGGGGATGTTTTCCCGATCACTATAATCTTACCCTGTTCAAGTCTAGAGTTAACCGTTATCTTCTCCACCGCATAAACTGTGCCTCTTACTCTGTAACCCTCTACCTAGAGTGACTCCCAGGTTTTGTGTCTTCTTTCCAGAATTCGTTCTAGGAAAGTAATGGGAAACGTTTGATGACAGATCTCAAAGTTCGGCATACCTAGACCACCTTCAGCAGAGGGGTGATAGCAGATCTCCCAACGCATCTTACGAGCCTTGACACCCCATAACAGGGTAAACAAGACAGACTAACCTAAGCAGGTTGTCATACAGGAGCGAAAGAACTAAGAGTCGAGAAAGGAAACAGGGTAGATGTACGAAGCAAGAACTCCCGCCCTCCCCTCAAAACAAGAGTTCAACCGAGCTCACAGAGTCTGTGGCCGTTTCTCGAACTTCCGATCAATTCATTTCCAGCTGGAGGTCAAAACTAAACCAGACACCTGGTATTTTGCCAGGCCCATCCGTCCAGGGGGAAAGCCCTGGGTAGAAGAACGGTCTTCCATTAACAAAACTGCAAGCCGCCGGACTCAACGTGGTTAATCTTGGTCCCTGTTACCATCATGTACCTTCTGATTTCTCTGCCGATTTCGTCAAATTCAACATTGCTTGTCAAAAGCATGGTGACATCGTCAACATAGGCGAGGTATACCAGATCGAGGTGGTGGCATCAGCTGCGCGATTTCGCGTAGGACTGGACACGCCTTTAACTTGCAAAGCAAAGTTTCCAACGCAAGAACGTACAACGTCGGTGAAAGTGAACAACCTTGCCGAATGGATCTGGAGAAGATGAAAGATTTTTCACCTTAGTCCATTCACTTTCGCCATAACACAGGATCGAAAGTAACGCCCGAAACCACGAGAACCGCCTCCAGAAAACGATGGTCAACCTTATCGAATGCCTTAGACTTATCTAAATTGATCACTTTCATCTTTCTCTGTGATCAAGCATACCAAATGAACCCCACATCACAAGTCTGTTCAGGACCAATCAGACTAAGTAGGTCAGTCTGCAAACGGCAAGCTAAGATCCAAATCCAACATAGTTTTTAATGCTTAAGGGCCGAAAATTGTTAATCTCATCCCCTCCGTGTTCGGGATCTGTGAACTGTTAAAGGGAGACGTTGGGATGCCAGGGATCTACGGCCGGTCGGATGGACGGGCGGACTGACAAGGTGGTACTAAGAAGTCATTTTTCACCCGTGAGAAAGCCTTCAAAGCGATATGATACTCACAATAAAAGAAGAATTAGATGACCAAAGCTTCAGAGTGGTAGTACCTGTTAGGGTCCCAGCTATGAGCAAATAGTGTACCCCCACCCTGTAAAACACTGTATAAAAATATAAAATAAAAAATATATTACCATTTCATAGTAAAATAAAATTACCGGCATTATGTGAAAAGGAAGAGAGAAAAACTGGATCGCATTTGTTGTGAAGAGTCGTTTGGGTATATTTCCATTTTTCAGGCATTGGATAAAAATTTGTGCCAGCAAGGAGACGGGTGCCTCAAGTACACTTCGTAGGAAAGACCATCTACCTCCGGAGGCTTGCCTGTCAAAAAAATTCAGCGATTCCCAGATCTCCGCCTCTGTTATGGACCCTTCGCATCCATCCACTTCGGTGAGGAAACTCGGGCAAATAGGCGTCGAACCGTGTGGGGCTCCGTTGAAAACCTCCTGGTAGTAACTCCAAAAAGCCTCACATATGCCTTCGTTTGTTGTCTTCGTCCGTCCAGCAATGTGACGATGGCGACATGTCGATTCGGGTAGGTAGATTTTTCCACCTTTTTTTTTTTTAGAAAATCAACATTACACTCACAGTAAAAGATTGGGTTTGTGGTGATAAGAACTGACACCAAAAATTATATTCACATCTTTCTGGAAACTTTTGAGTATTTAGTTTTAAAGATTGTCTGAAGACAATGGACAGAAATACTTAATTTCCGAAGGTTTTTGCTTATAAAGTGACTTCAAAATTTTACAATTTCAAGAATAAATCCAAATAAAGTTAATATCTTTTGTATTAGATACATTGAATGGAAAATATTAGGTTGGTGCAAAAATAATTTCGTTTTCTAACATATGTTACTATGTGAGAAAACGAAATTATTTTTGCACCAACCTAATATATTCAAACTAGAATTCTAATCAAGAATCATGACAAGCAAAATATGCAGTTTTTTTATTGTATTTGAGAAGTAAAACCAGTGTGAAAATTTGTTAAAGATTCCTATAATAAAAGGGCTAAAAAGAATAAGATTTCTTTGATCATTTGTTAGATCATAATTAATAAAAACAAAAAATCGATAAAAATGTATATAACATCCTAATAATACTGGGTACAAATTATAAGACAAAATGTTTTAAATTTGCATTGTTTATTGAAAAATCATGCTAAAACGATTGCACTGTATAATATATTGCATCAAAATATGTGGCTAAATTGTTCAGTATAATTTCTATTTGAAGTAAATAAATGTCTTATTTAATGGCACAAGATTTCAATAAGTTACAACATAATTGCTGTTTGTTTTAAATTCATTATTTTGTGTTGCTTATTTTACTGGGACTCGCCTGAGTCCGCTAATATTGTTTGCGAGATAAATGTTCCAGGAACCCATAAATATTTACTATACGACGTACACACCCTCATATCAATAGTGTAAAATCCCACAACAAATTAGTGATTTATTTTCACCCGAACGCCATAGAATCCCGCAAGAAATGGTTACCAAGAAGATATTTAAAACATACACAGTTCATTTTCTAGGTTGAATTGATCATTACCCTCTTTTAGCTCCATATGCCGGGTGTCAAATGTCAGTTTTAGACATAACTTTTCATCAGAAAATCATGATCCAGACCTCTATTTCTATCACACTAAAACTACAGCACTGTAAAACATATTACATCATAATGTGGCTAAATTGTTCAGTATAATTTTCCCTTTAAAGTAAATATCTTATTTGATGACACAATGATTTAGTAATAATGTGTCCATATAAAATTTGTAAAGATTCAGTGAATTACAAATTTTATATGGCTTTCAATGTTCAACGCTACGATTTTGAACCTAAATTTTAAACTCGAAAAAAATATACCGATTAAGAAAAATATATTTTGTGTCATGAGTTATCATGTGAAAACCCCAACTTACAAATTGAGTGCAATGCCACGGTTCCAAAATCGTCCTTCAGATCGATGTTCAGCGGCCATGTTCAGCGGCTTGGAAGACCTTCTTAGCGTAGCCCTAACTACCAGAGCTTGGAGCTTCTTGATGAGCAAGGTATTCAGCTGGGACCCAGCTAAGGCTACTCCCACCTACCTTCCAAATTGACAGCTTCCATTGTCTTTTGTGCTGCTAATCTAAGTTGAGGTGTTTGCTAAAGTCAGCAGTAAAAGATCTAATCCCAGATTTAAGATGACCTCGCTACTTATTCTCAAACCCAACCCCCGTTAGTTTCCGCTGTGGGGTTAGTAGAAACTGGTACTGGAAATTCATCGAATAACTATGTGTTGAATTTCTGGAAGCCAGTCATCATAGGCTTTGGCTTGGGAACTTCGATGTGGTATAATGGTTAGCCAGCTTGTCTCGCTAGAACGATTATTACAATTGAGTAGTGGGTTCGACCCCCACTAGATGCTCGCATACTTTCGGCCTTGTGCTACACGTGAGCAGCGCTTAGAAAATAAACCATTATAGCCTTATCTAAGTTGACACGTTTTTTTAACATTTTCATTTTAGTTTTATATTTATTATAGTTACATTTTTAATTACTCGTGATAAAAGCCATTGCTATACAGCGAATATAAGCGATATAATGAACGACACTGAATTGAAATACGCACAATGATGTGGTCCATGACTGTGTAGGAACCACACCTAGGAATACGAAAAGGCCAATTTCATAGGCATATTTTTCTAATTTGGTATTTACAAAATTCGCTTCACTGGTTAAAAGGAATAGCCACGTTCGTTTGGGCAAACATTTTTAAAATTAGCATTTAATTTATTAAATTCATAGCTGCCTAGCAGTTTTTTCAAATTTCATTGTAAGGTACATGAGTCACTAAGTGAGCACAAATATGTTACTGGTCCCTGGCCCAGTGGGAAAACTTGTTACGTCAATGATGATTGGTCTTAGAATGAATAAGACATCATGTACTCATGTTTAATACAGATAATCTCAAAATGACCCTGAAATAGGATATATCTCAAAAGAAATTAATCCCCACTGTCTCAAAAAGTGGACAGTGAGGGATTAATGGTCTCTAGTTAGAACTTAATAATTATAACCTAATTTTTAGGAACTTTGTATTAATTTGTATAAACAATTCTACATTGATTATACAAGGTCTATTCCTGGAGTTTTCAGACTTTTCTCAGGAAAGACATTAATTTCAAAGAAGTACAAAACTCTAATCTCCTTCAAAGTACGTTCCTCCGCCTTGTGACACTCCAGCCACTCTGTGAAGACCCCATGAAAGCCTTCATCTAAAATGAAGGTGTCCAGGACCTTTGTCACAGCCTCTACCACCTTCCCATTTATATTTATTAGGGTGACATTTTTCAGTTAATCGCTCATGTAAAAAGTCATTGCTATACAACTAACGAATGTGATATAATCAGTAGCAAAACCGTGACGTTAAATATGTATGCCAACACCAAGATGTGATACGTGTGGGAACCACACCTTGGAGTACCAAAAGGCCCTCTTGATGGATATATATTTCTACTAAATCAATGTGAAAAAAATTAAAAAAAAAAAAAAAAAAAAAAAAAAAAAAAAGATGCAAATTTTATTATAGTCATTTTTCTAGATTAAAGAATGTTCAATTACTTTTTTTCAGATTGTTATTATATAATTACATGACACAAATATGGTACTGGTCCCTGGCAAGCTAGGAAGAAATATAACGTCAATAATGACTGGCCTTAGAATGAATGAAACATTATGTCCTTATGTTTAGTACAGATAGTCTCAAAATGAGCCTGACATAGGACATATTTAAAAAAAAAAAAAGAAAAGAAATTGGGTGGGGAACCAAATCTTGGAACACTAAAAGGCCGTTTTGATGGATATATATTTCTACAAAATCAATGTAAAAATTAAAAAAGGTGCAAATTTTATTATAGTCATTTTTCTAGATTAAAGAAATAATACTATGAATGTTCAAGTACTTTTTTCGGATTGTTATATAATTATATTACACAAATATGGTACCGGCCCTTGGCATGCTGGGAAGATGTATTGCATCAATAATGACTGGCCTTAGAATGAATGAGACAATATGTCCTTATGTTTAGTACTCAAAATGAGCCTGAAATAGGACATATCACAAAAAAATATTGGGTCGGGAACCACACCTAGGATTACGAAAAGGCCAATTTCATAGACATATATTTCTAATTTGGCATTTACAAAATTCGCTTCACTGGTTAAAAGGAATAGCCACGTTCATTTGAGCCAACATTTTTTTTAAATTAGCATTTAATTTCTTAAATTTAGCTGCCTAGCAGTTTTTTCAAATTTCACTGTAAGGTGCATGCGTCACTAAGTGAGTAGTCTCTGCAGAAGTAGCACAAATATGTTACTGGTCCCTGGCCGACTGGGAAAACTTGTTACGTCAATGATGATTGGTCTTAGAATGAATAAGACATCATGTACTCATGTTTAATACAGGTAATCTCAAAATGAGCCTGAAATAGGATATATCTTAAAAAAAGAAAAAGGTGGGGACACAGAGCTCTCCAACCCAACCCAACCCAACCCCCGCCCAGCTGGATTGGAAAGCTTTGCTCGCTGCTCCCTCGCACATTGAAGAAAAAAAAACTGCCGATACGCCACATAAGATAGTTTGAGAAGCAATGGCGTAAACGACACTATTACTTCACTAATCTCTTCCAGTTAAGCCGGTAGTTACCCTTCAAACGACCCACTAACGTCAGCAGTAACAGCAAAAGGTAAACATTTAACAACATATGGCATGTCGATGGCGTCAGATCAAACGTTAAGACAGCGAATAGGTCTAAACTCTGAGCTGGAATATTCATATCACCGTGTAAAACAGACATGGGCCACCATTTTTGAAAAGTGAGCCGTATGAGATATATTTCATCATAAAGCGGGTCGTGCTACTAAAAAAGTCCAATATCATTTTTTCGTTGAAGGTAACTCAAACATTATTACAACGTAAACGGCTGCATTAGACGTGGGGAAAAGTTGGGTTTTTATTTTTCCTTTGGTGATATGATTTTTTTTCTATATTTAAAAACTTTGAGCCTTTTTTATTTGAGCCATATATTCTCCTGAGAAAATAAATTATTATAAACGTTTCCTGTTTCTCAAGTAAAAGATATTTGCACATATAATCTTTAACTTGGTTAATATGACCAACATATTAAAATTCTGAAAACGTTATCCCCAATGAATGGTTGCAAAATCTACGAAAAATTGTATTTAATCATTGTTTGTGTATGTCGTTATGTAGGAGACAATGTGAGTGAACAAGTGAGAATGAAACGAAATTAACAACATTTTATAAACGTTATTTTTCTCATGAAATTAGGCGCACCATTCAGGAAGCCAATCGGTGCGCATGTGGGCCAGTTTACCAATGACTTCTATAAACATTTCTATCAACACTTGCGACAAATTCTCCTCTCCATGTATCCTAAAAAAGATATATATATATATATATATATATATATATATGTGTGTGTGTGTGTGCTAAAGTTACTATTAGGTTGGTGCAAATGACGTAATAATGTCGTTTTTGACGTTATAAAATACGTCAAAAAACGACATTATTACGTCATTATTTTTGCACCAACCTAATACTACTCCACCTTTTCCTTCTAACACTCTTCTTACCCAAACCTCTCCACATCCATCCCACCCTTTACAAAGCCTCTCACTCCATCTATATCACCCTCTTGCATTCCCTTCAACTTAATGTCCCCACTGATTATTAGACTTCGGCGTAAAAAAAACAAATGCATAAGTATTACTATATTAATACCGACCTTTATTTGAATTAAGATCTCTTTCATTAAATTAATTTGAATCAACCTGATTTGTCCTGCCTAAAAGCAACAAACCTTATCGGTCAATGTAAAATACAAACCAATACAAAAATCTCAAAATTATAGAATAAATTCTCGGCTGGGTGAACCGACTACTACCAACCACTAATCCCATTGGTCATTCTTTACCCATCTCTTCTCTCTTACCTTCCCTCCCCACTACCAATGTAATGTGTCCGTCCAGTGTATTTTCTCCATTTATGGAGGAGATTTTGATCTGAAGAGTCCAATACTTCGGTGTTCACGAAATAAATTATAACCGAAATGGATAATTAAAGTCTCCGTCTTTTTGTTATCATTATAATGCTCTGTAGTCTACATGGAGCGCTCCCTGGATTTATATCCTCCTCGAAATTATTCCTTCCACTCAAAAACTGGTAAGAGGTATATATATATATATATATATATATATATATATATATATATATATATATATATAGAGAGAGAGAGAGAGAGATAGATAGATAGATAGATAGATAGATAGATAGATGTTTGTGTGTGTGTGTGTGTGTAGGATGTATAGTAGTATCCGAAACAAAACTGCAGATGATGTGACAAAGTGGAAAATTTATTAACGACGCGTTTCGCTGAGAGCGTCTGCTCTCTTTGGCTTCCTCAGGTTAGAATGAAAGAAAGACAAAAATGTACGCGGGATCTCTGAAGATAAGTGTTGACCATAAATTAAATTAGATTGCTTTATCAACTCCAGTGTACAGACTCAAGAGTGTCTGACGGCCTGTTTTTTTGTTGTTGTTGTTTGTTTTTGCTTCTTTTTTTTGTTGTTTTATCTATATCGATATTAGAGCCGTTTGGTGCTGTTGGAGTTTAAATCAGTCCACCTAAATGAGTGTTTTTCATTATGTATATATTTTCATATACGTGTGCATACATACACACCCACCCAGTGATATACATATATTAGTCTGTTTTTATACTTGTCCATATATATATATATATATATATATATATATATATATATATATATATTGCTGAAGGCTTGAGGCGTTCTAGCCTTGTTCAAATTGTTGATTACGCTTGATAATATGCTCTTTCCCAGAAACTTAACTAAGGTTTGCACAGCATAGTTGCAGTATAAACTACAGTTGGGTTCTGTGGGTGTTGAATAAACACAAATGCGCCTGTGAGAGAGTAGATGGTAAGTGGAAAATAATTCGTCACCCAAAAGAACTCGGAGAGGCTTTTGAAATTTTATCGTGACTGGAAAGTGTGGCTTCTGCGAACTTGCCTTTAAATTCCTTGATGAACATAGGGTAGCAAGATGTCGTTGCTATAACAAGCCTTTTTATTTTTAAGTGAGTAGGTTGTTAGCCTACTGCACAACCCCCAATCTAGAGGATCAGGTCTTGAATTCAGAGTTGTCCTTCTCCTAGACCAGTTGCCACCCAAGGCTACAGAACCCAGTCTATCCTGCTAATTACCCATAGTTGGTTGGAGAAGAAGAGTGTTCATACATTTCCCAAGGGTATTAGCACTTATGGGAATGTAATGGATTCGACTGGAATTCGAACTCGGCTCTCCGATTCCTCAATCCGAACCTCTATCCATTACTCCCGGCCAAATATGACAACAGTGCTTCATTCTTGGCCTGATCTGGCTCTCGTAAAGGTAGGAGATAGCCCTGTGAGTCAGGTACTTACTGGAGTGGTACAGGGAGCCGACCATTTTACCTGTATGGCTCGGATGTACGAGTTACACTTGAGGTCTGGTACGAAGCCCAATATTCTCTCAAGGCACGTTGCCTCCCTGAGGGGACATCCGTTCATCGTTACTGGGGGTAGTTCGGTGTCCGATCGACGATGGTGGAATGTAACTTTTTCCCCTACTCGGTAGTTCGTGATAGATCGGATCAATAAGAGTTTACGAGGTGCACTTGTATATAGTCGTATCTTCGGCAGTGATGTTTACAAATGATCTGAGAATATTCTTATTTATATAAATCAAAAAGAGGGTTGGTCCGTGGAGTGACCTCTAGGGGACGCCTCCGTAGACCGCCAGGATCCCGGAAGACTAGACATTTATAACTACCTTCAGGGACACTATTTACATTATTCGGACTATTGTCCTCATCTTTGTCGCCATGTTTATCACAAAGTTCTGGCCGTCTTCAGGTGGTTGGAATGTCGAACTGAACCCTTTATTTAGCCCACTGTAGACTGTTCTAGTTCCACGTGCCTTCTCTAATGGATGTCAGTTGTCCCCTCTGAAAGTTCTCCACCGCCTTAACCGAGTATAGAACTCAAACTCTTTGGGTCCTATCACTGGATCTAACTAACGTCTTTATCCACTGTGCCATGTGTCCTTGAGGACATCAGTGTATGAATTTCTGGGTATTATAAACCTAATTTCAACTATTTTTTACCACTGCTCATATTGCTATTTTTGCTGTTATCATTGCATTTTTCATATTGCAATTTTTGTTGTTATTATCGCTTTTCTCTGGCACTCCTTATTACTGGTTCCCATCCATTCAGAGACTTACCTGTTAGGAAGGATTTTACAATCGAGAATTCCTTTCCTGTGATTCCATAACTGGAGAGCTTGTGTAGCAAAACTTTTTTCCACACTTTGTCAAAGTCCTTCGAGATATCCAATGGTCCTTGAGGTGTGTTTGTCATTACTAATTGTGAGTGATAGTAGTTAGAACATCATCAGTGGATCAGGCCCACCGAAACCTGTACTACTCGTCACTCAAGCGGTTGTTATTCTCTAGGTGCTCGATGGTCTTTTTGATCATGACAGCCTCAAAGAGCTTGCTGATGATACTGAGGAGACTGATGTATCTATGCTGGGAGGGGTGGGGGCGATCGCACACCCGCGTTTTTTAAAACCGGGCATACACTTGACACCTTCCATAGGCTTGTGAAGATTTTCTCCTTCAAGCAGCTGTTGAATAGCTTCGCTAGAATCGGGGATAATTCAAGGTTGATATTAAGGACATCCACTAGAATTTTGTCTGAGCCAGTGACTTTCTTAAAGTCAAGCCTTTTCATAAGTCTTGAAACTTCCTGATACAATAACGTTTGAAATAATATCAATGTCGGATTAAAAATAAATCCATTAATTCGTCAGAAAAAAAAATATATAAATGATTATATTTAATAATAATATATATATATATATATATATATATATATATATATATATATATATATAATGATTCCATCGCGTTTACTATATTTAGAATCTGGTCACCCGTATTCAAGTTTAATTTCAATATTAAGCCTTAACTGTTAGATGACAGTTTCATCTTCAAGCGATGTTTGGAATCTGATTAATTTTATATTAAGCACCTCGATCATTATATTCCAAACATCGCTGATTTCTTATTTTATCAACACACACACACACACACATATATATATATATATATATATATATATATATATATATATATATATATATATATATATATATATATATATATCAATAATAAGAGCATCCTAACTAGTGCGTAAATTAATTACATCAAATTTAATATAAAGATAACTAAAAATGAAAAAAATCAGGAGTCAGTTGCTGAAACTTCCTGAATTGTGGATTGAACACTTATCGAAATGTTCGTCTACGAAACTTTGGGGTCGTGGTGCTGAATAAAACATTAACCAGTTAAGTGAAAAAATTAATTTGTATTAATCATATATATATATATATATATATATATATATATATATATATATATATATATATATATATATATATATATATATATATATATATATATATATATATATAAGTGTGTGCGTGTGTGTGTTGGTTTCAATCTCCATGGAATGATAGCTAAAAATTCCCCCTATCCAAATTTATAGATAACTCTCCCAGATGCATGCTGGGATTTCTTCTTAACCAATAAAATAGACGTGTCAGTCTCATCCGCCATATTAATTGTCTTTTCTTGTTTTGAAATCAGAATGCTATAATTACTTGACTGTATTCCTTTTGTATGTTAATAGAATTCTTACTTTGTGAAGTTTTTGCCTTATTCCTGTTTCTTTGCCTAGTTTTGACTTGCATATATATTATTTGTTTAGTATTTGCCCTGTGCTTTTTCTTCTTTTTCATATTGTTTATTAAGAACTGTCAATTCCGTTTAATAAGCATTTCTGCCAATTACGCCTAACCACGTCCAGTTCCTGTACAATATACATATATATATATATATATATATATATATATATATATATATATATATGCAATTTATACGTTATTTTTTATAGATATAAGCCTGAGGGGCCATTACCATTCAGTCACGGAGAAGTTTCTTGGTTAGCAAAGTCCGAATTACTGTTTATAAACACAAACTTTCGACAATTTTTCTTAATCGATCATTTCTGCTTACGAAAATATCTTAACGGACACAATGACAACATATTATGAAATGGATTAAGTCCGACAATTATTTAATATATTTTTGGTTTATACCGTATTTTTATAGATACAATTTATTTAAGTAAATGGTCTGTTTTTAACTAAACGGTATTAATTCAGTACGGTAAATGTAATTAATACTGCTTAATTAAAAACAATGCATTTACTTAAATAAATTGTATCTATAAAAATAACGTATAAACAGAAAATATATTAAATAATTGTCGAACTTAATCCATTTCATAATATATATATATATATATATATATATATATATATATATATATATATATATATATATATATATATATAATTCATTTCTTTTTTTAAAATATGACACTATTGCGACACAGAAATTTCTATGTTTCAAAACTGAAACTAAAGTTGTAAATTTAATTTAAAAAATTAAACTTAAAATCTAGTATATCGCTTGACAATGGAACGAAACTCTGGATTTTAAGTTTAATTAAATTTACAATTTTAGTTTCAGTTTTGAAACATAAAAATTTCTGTGTCGCGAAGGAATCATATTTTTAAAAAGGAAAATAATTATAATATACTCTATTGTTTGTATCGAGCACTGTTTTTTCTTTAATGAAAATAATTGCTAAGAACACCGATTTATAGATTTTAATGTTCTTTGTTAATATATATATATATATATATATATATATATATATATATATATATATATATATATATAGATAGATAGATAGATAATATTAGTGGTAAATATACATATATATGCAAAATCCACAGGTGCATATATACACAAGTATATTTTAGAATAAAAAATTTCCGAGAGGATAAAATCCAGGTAGAACTCAATGTCCAGGACAGAGTAAGGATATAATAAAAAGGCTTAAACACTAATATTCCATGGTCATAATTTATTCCATTGGAATCGTAAATACGATCCAATTCATCAGACCTACAAATTCAAAAAGAAAACAGAAAAAAACCTACTCCGGAAATAAAAATAGAAATAGATTTTTATTTCCGGAGTAGGTTTTTTTCTGTTTTCTTTTTGAATTTGTAGGTCTGATGAATTGGATCGTATTTACGATTCCAATGGAATAAATTATGACCATGGAATATTAGTGTTTAAGCCTTTTTATTATATATATATATATATATATATATATATATATATATATATATATATATCGAAAATCTTGGTAATCCGTATGGATAATCCCAAGTAGGATGAAAGCCTGAGAGCTTAATGTTAAGTCAGAGCGAATAATTTAATTTAAAGGAAAACAGACCACTTTAAAGTTTCATTTGTTATAATTTATTTCACCAGAGAATTTTATTTTTCTCTGGATCTTCAGACTTCACTTTCAAAGGTGAAACGAAAAATGAATTTAAAATTTACACTTTTGACGGGCAGTATTAAACTTATATAAGTTGACATTGAAGGTGTGAGAAACATGATCGTGTTTAGAGAGGGAATGGAGAATTTTAATATTTATTTTTATTCTTATTACAATACTTAATATTGAAGAAGAGGCAGTAAGGATCAGACATTGACCTATTTAATCGGTCTGCTCAACGTAAATGATATGGGAAAAAGGAAAAAAGGAAAAAAGGAGGGGAAATAAAAGAGATGTACGTAGGAATTTGGGGAGGAAGGAGAGGGGTGGTATAGCTTTAGCAATTTAGATAAACACAGATTTTAACGTTTGATAGTAATTTAAATGTTTAAAAAAACTCCACAAAGAAATTAAATTTAATGCTTGTTAGCAATTTAAATATTCAACTTTTCCACAAATAAATTAGGGATTTAATATAAGCCGTATATTATATTAATAAAGAAAAAGAAAAATTTACTAACAATAATATTTTAATATTGTGCATGACTGTTAAGTTAAATCTTTATCAGTTAGAGTCTAATGCATGAATTTAATTTGTAGCTATTTTTAGATGGGTAATATTTATTAATTAAAGTTTAGGTTTCAAATCCAGATGGAGTAAGATTTGAATGTAATAGTAAAAAAATTTACTGTTTTTTTCATACACGCACCACATACATATTTATGTAAATATATATATATATATATATATATATATATATATATATATATATATATACTAAAAATATAATAAAAACATATATATACTAAAAATAAAATATAATAAAACATGTATATATATAAATAGAATATAATAAAAACATATATATAATAATAATAAAATATAATAAAAACATATATATATATATACATACATATAAAAACATATATATATATATATATATATATATATATATATACTAAAAATAAATGTATATTTGTTCATCACCGCTTGGTGCTTATATATATTTAAATATAAGTACATATTTATTAAATTATAGGTAATATATTTTACATCGAGTACTTTTTGTTTTAATTTAAATTCCTGGATGTATTAATATAACTATTTTTGGTGCAGCAGTAGGAGAGATATACAAAGAAACGAATTCTTTCGGTCATAGAACTTGTCACCCCAAGCGTCCCCGACATGCCTTACAAGCATAAAGATTTTCTTTGACAATAGCGTTCACGCTTCACAAGTCATGATAGTCACTTGAGGTAGAGGTTTACAGACCAAATAGCACAGTTTATGCGGATATGCGGAGAAGATAACAGTTAACCCAAGACTTGAACAGGTTAAGATTTTAGTAATCAGGGAAACATCCATGTGGGAGTCGATTCCACAGAACAGCGGTTCGTGAGAAGAAGCTACCCGCGTGGAACTTATATATCACCAATGAAGTGAGAAGGGAAGGAAGGTGGTGCATAGCCTGGAAGGGTCTTAGCCTTAAGGTTAGAACATAAGAGAGCTTGCAGTCCGGTTATCCAAAAGTTGAACTACACCTTCAGGATGTCAAGCCTCTGATCTCATGATCATATCCGAAACTGGACTCAGCCACACTGATCCAAGTCGGGATTTCTCGATCCTGAGCTACTCGTCCCTACTCACAAAACATGACCCTCTAAATAGACACTGCCATGAGCTTGGGGCCTATATCAATGTTATGGTCTAGGTTAGTACCAAGGAACAACACGAGCACAAGTGTAGAAATAACGAAGGTATATTACACGAAATAATAATACAAGATGTGGAAGGTGTTAGTATGACTGTCAGTCTGGTTTGGAGTGAACTACTATCGGCTCGACTCGATTCGACCCTCTCTTTGAGAGGCGTAGTATACATAGTGTTAGGAAGAGTTCATTCTGTAGTTATAGGTAAGGACCCATGAGAATCAAGAATGGGTTTTCCAGGGCAAAGAACCTAAAAAAAATTAGGGTCCTGAATTCCCATTCGGGTGGCTCTCATTCGTAGCATGTTCTTCGCCTTCGTCGTTAGTCACCCTCAGAATGATGGCATAGGTTTGATGGTTGACAGAAGAGTGAAGAAGGTTGATGACATCATGCCCGTTCATCCCTCGGCTACCATTCACATTGAGGCGATTTCAAGATTCAAAAGGAGGGATTCATCCACTCAAATAGAACTGAAATGCTGCTATAACTTCTCTCGATCTTACAGGCTGAACCAGATTATAAACGTGCCTACTCGTGTACCCGATACAGCTGGGCTTCATGCTAACCACTTAGGTGAAGGCCGAAAGTTACAACGGCCGAAACATTGTGATAACAAGATGAGGACTTTAATACGCATGTAGTGTAAATAGTTTTATGGTATTTGTTTATTCAAGCTTCCCAATATGTGCATTAAGGGTATATTTTGACTGGAGTCTGTTCCAAGAAGTAGCAGTTCTTTGGAAAAAGCTGAAGTAACATGGTGTGTCGTTGCAAAAAAGGTCTGAACTGGAAGAACGAAAAAATGGGTCACATCTCAACATTCGCCATGTAAATAAAGATTGTGTAGTGCCAGGTTTGTGAGGTTTGTGCCAGCGAGAAAGAGTCTGCAGCGTGAATAAGAAATCTCCCCTCCCATAAGACCGCGGGAACATTTTTTTAGTCTAATTTGACTCTTGCAAACATAACGTACGGTAGAAGAGCCTTGTACTTCCTGGGGCAATAGAATGTGCCAAAACGGCTCGAGTCCAAAATATAGCACCAATGCACCATTTTTTGGTCTAACCTGACTCATGCAAAAATAAAGTATGCAGAAGGAGACTGGTACTTCCTGGGGCGATAGAATGTGTCAAAACGGCTCCAGTCAAAATATGTCAGCAATGCACCATTTTGCGGTCTAACCTGACTCTTGCAAACATAAAGTATGGCAGAAGAAGCCTGGTACTTCCTGGAGCGATAGAATGGGTCAAAACGGCTCCAGTCAAAATATGTCAGCAATGCACCATTTTTCGGTCTAACCTGACTCTTGGAAACATAAAGTATGGCAGAAGAAGCCTGGTACTTCCTGGAGCGATAGAATGGGTCAAAACGGCTCCAGTCAAAATATGTCAGCAATGCACCATTTTTCGGTCTAACCTGACTCTTGGAAACATAAAGTATGGCAGAAGAAGCCTGGTACTTCCTGGAGCGATAGAATGGGTCAAAACGGATCCAGTCCAAATATGTCAGTAATGCACCATTTTTCGGTCTAACCTGCCTCTTGCAAACATAAAGTATGGCAGAAGAAGCCTGGTACTTCGTGGAGCGATAGAATGGGCCAAAACGGATCCAGTCAAAATATACCCTTAATGCACCATTTTTCGGTCTAACCTGACTCTTGCAAACATAAAGTATGGCAGAAGAAGCCTGGTACTTCCTGGCGCGATAGAATGGGCCAAAACGGATCCAGTCCAAATATGTCAGTAATGCACCATTTTTCGGTCTAACCTGACTCTTGCAAACATAAATTATGGCAGAAGTAGCCTGGTACTTCCTGGGGCGATAGAATGGGTCAAAACGGATCCAGTCAAAATATGTCAGCAATGCACCATTTTTCGGTCTAACCTGACTCTTGGAAACATAAAGTATGGCAGAAGAAGCCTGGTACTTCCTGGAGCGATAGAATGGGCCAAAACGGATCCAGTCAAAATATACCCTTAATGCACCATTTTTCGGTCTAACCTGACTCTTGCAAACATAAAGTATGGCAGAAGAAGCCTGGTACTTCCTGGGGCGATAGAATGGGTGAAAACGGCTCCAATCAAAATATGTCAGCAATGCACCATTTTTCCGTCTAACCTGACTCTTGGAAATATAAAGTATGGCAGAAGAAGCCTGGTACTTCCTGGAGCGATAGAATGGGCCAAAACGGATCCAGTCCAAATATGTCAGTAATGCACCATTTTTCGGTCTAACCTGACTCTTGCAAACATAAATTATGGCAGAAGTAGCCTGGTACTTCCTGGGGCGATAGAATCGGTCAAAACGGATCCAGTCAAAATATGTCAGCAATGCACCATTTTTCGGTCTAACCTGACTCTTGGAAACATAAAGTATGGCAGAAGAAGCCTGGTACTTCCTGGAGCGATAGAATGGGCCAAAACGGATCCAGTCCAAATATGTCAGTAATGCACCATTTTTCGGTCTAACCTGACTCTTGCAAACATAAATTATGGCAGAAGTAGCCTGGTACTTCCTGGGGCGATAGAATGGGTCAAAACGGATCCAGTCAAAATATGTCAGCAATGCACCATTTTTCGGTCTAACCTGACTCTTGGAAACATAAAGTATGGCAGAAGAAGCCTGGTACTTCCTGGAGCGATAGAATGGGCCAAAACGGATCCAGTCAAAATATACCCTTAATACACCATTTTTCGGTCTAACCTGACTCTTGCAAACATAAAGTATGGCAGAAGAAGCCTGGTACTTCCTGGGGCGATAGAATGGGTGAAAACGGCTCCAATCAAAATATGTCAGCAATGCACCATTTTTCGGTCTAACCTGACTCTTGGAAACATAAAGTATGGCAGAAGAAGCCTGGTACTTCCTGGAGCGATAGAATGGGCCAAAACGGATCCAGTCCAAATATGTCAGTAATGCACCATTTTTCGGTCTAACCTGACTCTTGGAAACATAAATTATGGCAGAAGAAGCCTGGTACTTCCTGGAGCGATAGAATGGGCCAAAACGGATCCAGTCAAAATATACCCTTAATACACCATTTGTTGGTCTAACCTGACTCTTGCAAACATAAAGTATGGCAGAAGAAGCCTGGTACTTCCTGGGGCGATAGAATGGGTGCAAACGGCTCCAATCAAAATATGTCAGCAATGCACCATTTTTCGGTCTAACCTGACTCTTGCAAACATAAAGTATGGCAGAAGTAGGCTGGTACTTCCTGGGGCGATAGAATGGGTGAAAACGGCTGCAATCAAAATATGTCAGCAATGCACCATTTTTCGGTCCAACCTGACTCTTGCAAACATAAAGTATGGCAGAAGAAGCCTGGTACTACCTGGAGCGATAGAATGGGCCAAAACGGATCCAGTCAAAATATACCCTTAATGCACCATTTTTCGGTCTAACCTGACTCTTGCAAACATAAAGTATGGCAGAAGAAGCCTGGTAATTCCTGGGGCGATAGAATGGGTGAAAACGGCTCCAGTCAAAATATGTCAGCAATGCACCATTTTTCGGTCTAACCTGACTCTTGCAAACATAAAGTATGGCAGAAGAAGGCTGGTACTTCCTGGAGTGATAGAATGGGCCAAAACGGATCCAGTCCAAATATGTCAGTAATGCACCATTTTTCGGTCTAACCTGACTCTTGCAAACATAAAGTATGGCAGAAGAAGCCTGGTACTTCCTGGAGCGATAGAATGGGTCAAAAAGCATCCAGTCCAAATATGTCAGTAATGCACCATTTTTTGCTCTAACCTGACTCTTGCATGCATAAAGTATGGCAGAAGAATTTTGGTAATTCCTGGGGCGATAGAATGGGTGAAAACGGATCCAGTCAAAATATACCCTTAATGCACCATTTGTTGGTCTAACCTGACTCTTGCAAGCATAAAGTATGGCAGAAGAAGCCTGGTACTTCCTGGGGCGATAGAATGGGTCAAAACGGCTCCAGTCAAAATATGTCAGCAATGCACCATTTTTCGGTCTAACCTGACTCTTGGAAACATAAAGTATGGCAGAAGAAGCCTGGTACTTCCTGGAGCGATAGAATGGGCCAAAACGGACCCAGTCAAAATATACCCCTAATGCACCATTGGTTGGTCTAACCTGACTCTTGGAAACATAAAGTATGGCAGAAGAAGCCTGGTACTTCCTGGGGCGATAGAATGCGTGAAAACGGCTCCAATCAAAATATGTCAGCAATGCACCATTTTTCGGTCTAACCAGACTCTTGGAAACATAAAGTATGGCAGAAGAAGACTGGTACTTCCTGGAGCGATAGAATGGGCCAAAACGGATCCAGTCCAAATATGTCAGCAATGCACCATTTTTCGGTCTAACCTGACTCTTGCAAACATAAAGTATGGCAGAAGGAGCCTGGTACTTCCTGGAGCGATAGAATTGGCCAAAACGGATCCAGTCGAAATATACCCTTAATGCACCATTGGTTGGTCTAACCTGACTCTTGGAAACATAAAGTATGGCAGAAGAAGCCTGGTACTTCCTGGAGCGATAGAATTGGCCGAAACGGATCCAGTCAAAATATACCCTTAATGCACCATTTGTTGGTCTAACCTGACTCTTGCAAACATAAAGTATGGCAGAAGAAGCCTGGTACTTCCTGGGGCGATAGAATGGGTGAAAACGTCTCCAATCAAAATATGTCAGCAATGCACCATTTTTCGGTCTAACCTGACTCTTGGAAACATAAAGTATGGCAGAAGAAACCTGGTACTTCCTGGAGCGATAGAATGGGCCAAAACGGATCCACTCAAAATATACCCTTAATGCACCATTTTTCGGTCTAACCTGACTCTTGCAAACATAAAGTATGGCAGAAGAAGCCTGGTACTTCCTGGGGTGATAGAATGTGTGAAAACGGCTCCAGTCAAAATATGTCAGCAATGCACCATTTTTCGGTCTAACCTGACTCTTGGAAACAGAAAGTATGGCAGAAGAAGCCTGGTACTTCCTGGAGCGATAGAATGGATGAAAACGGCTCCAATCAAAATATGTCAGCAATGCACCATTTTTCGGTCTAACCTGACTCTTGGAAACATAAAGTATGGCAGAAGAAACCTGGTACTTCCTGGAGCGATAGAATGGGCCAAAACGGATCCAGTCCAAATTTACCCTTAATGCACCATTTTTCGGTCTAACCTGACTCTTGCAAACATAAAGTATGGCAGAAGAAGCCTGGTACTTCCTGAGGCGATAGAATGGGTGAAAACGGCTCCAGTCAAAATATGTCAGCAATGCACCATTTTTCGGTCTAACCTGACTCTTGGAAACATAAATTATGGCAGAAGAAGCCTGGTACTTTTTGGAGCGATAGAATGGGCCAAAACGGATCCAGTCAAAATCTACCCTTAATGCACCATTTTTCGGTCTAACCTGACTCTTGCAAACATAAAGTATGGCAGAAGAAGCCTGGTACTTCCTGAGGCGATAGAATGGGTGAAAACGGCTCCAGTCAAAATATGTCAGCAATGCACCATTTTTCGGTCTAACCTGACTCTTGGAAACATAAATTATGGCAGAAGAAGCCTGGTACTTCCTGGAGCGATAGAATGGGCCAAAACGGATCCAGTCAAAATAGACCCTTAATGCACCATTTGTTGGTCTAACCTGACTCTTGCAAACATAAAGTATGGCAGAAGAAGCCTGGTACTTCCTGGGGCGATAGAATGGATGAAAACTGCTCCAATAAAAATATGTCAGTAATGCACCATTTTTCGGTCTAACCTGACTCTTGGAAACATAAAGTATGGCAGAAGAAGCCTGGTACTTCCTGGAGCGATAGAATTGGCCAAAACGGATCCAGTCAAAATCTACCCTTAATGCACCATTTTTCGGTCTAACCTGACTCTTGCAAACATAAAGTATGGCAGAAGAAGCCTGGTACTTCCTGAGGCGATAGAATGGGTGAAAACGGCTCCAGTCAAAATATGTCAGCAATGCACCATTTTTCGGTCTAACCTGACTCTTGCAAACATAAAGTATGGCAGAAGAAGTCTAATACTTCCTGGGGCGATAGAATGGGTGAAAACGGATCCAGTCAAAATATGTCAGCAATGCACCATTTTTCGGTCTAACCTGAGTCTTGCAAACATAAAGTATGGCAGAAGAAGTCTAATATTTCCTGGGGCGATAGAATGGGTGAAAACGGATCCAGTCAAAATATGTCAGCAATGCACCATTTTTCGGTCTAACCTGACTCTTGCAAACATAAAGTATGGCAGAAGAAGTCTAATACTTCCTGGGGCGATAGAATGGGTGAAAACGGATCCAGTCAAAATATGTCAGCAATGCACCATTTTTCGGTCTAACCTGACTCTTGCAAACATAAAGTATGGCAGAAGAAGTCTAATACTTCCTGAGGCGATAGAATGGGTGAAAACGGCTCCAGTCAAAATATGTCAGCAATGCACCATTTTTCGGTCTAACCTGACTCTTGGAAACATAAATTATGGCAGAAGAAGCCTGGTACTTTTTGGAGCGATAGAATGGGCCAAAACGGATCCAGTCAAAATCTACCCTTAATGCACCATTTTTCGGTCTAACCTGACTCTTGCAAACATAAAGTATGGCAGAAGAAGCCTGGTACTTCCTGAGGCGATAGAATGGGTGAAAACGGCTCCAGTCAAAATATGTCAGCAATGCACCATTTTTCGGTCTAACCTGACTCTTGGAAACATAAATTATGGCAGAAGAAGCCTGGTACTTCCTGGAGCGATAGAATGGGCCAAAACGTATCCAGTCAAAATAGACCCTTAATGCACCATTTGTTGGTCTAACCTGACTCTTGCAAACATAAAGTATGGCAGAAGAAGCCTGGTACTTCCTGGGGCGATAGAATGGATGAAAACTGCTCCAATAAAAATATGTCAGTAATGCACCATTTTTCGGTCTAACCTGACTCTTGGAAACATAAAGTATGGCAGAAGAAGCCTGGTACTTCCTGGAGCGATAGAATTGGCCAAAACGGATCCAGTCAAAATCTACCCTTAATGCACCATTTTTCGGTCTAACCTGACTCTTGCAAACATAAAGTATGGCAGAAGAAGCCTGGTACTTCCTGAGGCGATAGAATGGGTGAAAACGGCTCCAGTCAAAATATGTCAGCAATGCACCATTTTTCGGTCTAACCTGACTCTTGCAAACATAAAGTATGGCAGAAGAAGTCTAATACTTCCTGGGGCGATAGAATGGGTGAAAATGGATCCAGTCAAAATATGTCAGCAATGCACCATTTTTCGGTCTAACCTGAGTCTTGCAAACATAAAGTATGGCAGAAGAAGTCTAATACTTCCTGGGGCGATAGAATGGGTGAAAACGGATCCAGTCAAAATATGTCAGCAATGCACCATTTTTCGGTCTAACCTGAGTCTTGCAAACATAAAGTATGGCAGAAGAAGTCTAATACTTCCTGGGGCGATAGAATGGGTGAAAACGGATCCAGTCAAAATATGTCAGTAATGCACCATTTTTCGGTCTAACCTGAGTCTTGCAAACATAAAGTATGGCAGAAGAAGTCTAATACTTCCTGGGGCGATAGAATGGGTGAAAACGGATCCAGTCAAAATATGTCAGCAATGCACCATTTTTCGGTCTAACCTGACTCTTGCAAACATAAAGTATGGCAGAAGAAGTCTAATACTTCCTGGGGCGATAGAATGGGTGAAAACGGATCCAGTCAAAATATGTCAGTAATGCACCATTTTTCGGTCTAACCTGAGTCTTGCAAACATAAAGTATGGCAGAAGAAGTCTAATACTTCCTGGGGCGATAGAATGGGTGAAAACGGATCCAGTCAAAATATGTCAGCAATGCACCATTTTTCGGTCTAACCTGAGTCTTGCAAACATAAAGTATGGCAGAAGAAGTCTAATACTTCCTGGGGCGATAGAATGAGTGAAAACGGATCCAGTCAAAATATGTCAGTAATGCACCATTTTTCGGTCTAACCTGAGTCTTGCAAACATAAAGTATGGCAGAAGAAGTCTAATACTTCCTGGGGCGATAGAATGGGTGAAAACGGATCCAGTCAAAATATGTCAGCAATGCACCATTTTTCGGTCTAACCTGACTCTTGCAAACATAAAGTATGGCAGAAGAAGTCTAATACTTCCTGGGGCGATAGAATGGGTGAAAACGGATCCAGTCAAAATATGTCAGTAATGCACCATTTTTCGGTCTAACCTGAGTCTTGCAAACATAAAGTATGGCAGAAGAAGTCTAATACTTCCTGGGGCGATAGAATGGGTGAAAACGGATCCAGTCAAAATATGTCAGCAATGCACCATTTTTCGGTCTAACCTGAGTCTTGCAAACATAAAGTATGTCAGAAGAAGTCTAATACTTCCTGGGGCGATAGAATGAGTGAAAACGGATCCAGTCAAAATATGTCAGTAATGCACCATTTTTCGGTCTAACCTGAGTCTTGCAAACATAAAGTATGGCAGAAGAAGTCTAATACTTCCTGGGGCGATAGAATGGACCAAAACGTCTCCAACCCAAATATACCAGCAATACTACATTTTTGGTTTAATTCGACTCTTGTAGATATAATGCATGGTAGAAGGAGTCAGGTACTTCCTGAAGTGGTACAAGGACGCGGACATTCTTCCAGCATCTTTAGCGCTGGCACGTATGAATCAGGCTTTAGGCTAAATAGGCTTTCGAGGCAAGAATACCTATTGAGGGTATGGCCACTCATCAGGATTAGAGCAAATCTGGAACAATGGATTATCTATAAGATTACTGATTAATGATTAATGATGTTCCCTTGTACGCAAGTAGGAATGGCTAATTAAAAATTAAAAAAATTAAAAAATATCCTGCGGCTGAGGATATGAATTAATGAAGGGTTGCTGCCTCAGTACATGTGTTGGTACTGGAAGTACAATGGGCGTGGACAGGTGGCGCTGAGTTTGAGCGTGCGTGTGCGTGTGCGTTTGTGTGTGTGTGTCTTTCTGCGCGTGGGTTTGTGTGTGTGTCTGCGCGTGTGTGGGTGTGTTTGTGTGTGTGTGTGTTGTGATGTATTACAAGATGGATATTTTGCGTTATTAGACTGCAACTGCGTTTAGACTCCAAACCGACTTTTGTTTATTTTTATTAAATTGTGCATAGATTTAAGAAAGAAAGAAAGAAACAAACAAACAAAAAAACAAACAAACAAACAAACAAACAAACAATAGAAAAGAACTGAAAAAGAAATATAAAAAAGAAGAGATTAAATACAATGAAAGCATGAAAATATGAAAGGGAAAAATAAAAATGAACGAGAAAGAAAGAAAGAAAGAAAGAAAGAAAGAAAGAATAGAAAATAAATGAAAAGGAAATATAAAAAAGAAAATTGATGAAAAAGAATGAAATAATAAAAAAGTGAAAGGGAAAAATAAAAATGAACGAGAAAGAAAGAAAGAAAAAATAAGACATGAAAAGAAAAGGAAAAAAAAATGAAATACATGTGAAGAACGAAAGAAAGAAAGAAAGAAAGGAAGGAAGAAAGAAAGAAAGAAAGAAAGAAAGAAGTGGAAAGGAAAGAAAAACTAAAAGATAAGAAATAGAAAGGAAGAAGTGAAAAATAAAAAAGAAACAAATAATGGAAGAAGTGAAAGATAAAATAAGAACGAAAGAAAGAAAGAAAGAAATAGAAAGAAAATATAAAAGAATTGAAAAGGAAAAAAAAATGAAAGATAAGAAAAAGAATGCAAGAAAGAAAGAAGTGAACGATAAAATAAGAAAGGAGAAAAAGAAAGAAAGAATAGAAAAGAAGTGAAAAGGAAACATGAAAAAGAAAGAAAGAAGATGAAATAGAATGAAATAATAAAAAAATAAAAGGGAAAGATAAAATGAACGCGAAAGAAAGCAATAAAGAAAGAATAGAACATAAGTTAAAAGGAAAAAGAAAAATGAAATAAATGAGAAGAAAGAAAGAAAGAAAGAAAGAAAGAAAGAAAGAAAGAATAGAAAGAAAGAATAGAAAGAAAGAAAAAAAGTAAAGATGAAAAAGTACAAGAAAGAAAGGATTAATGACGGAATGAATGAATGGATGAATAGAAAAGGAGAGATAAAAAGAAAAAAAAGAAAGAAATGAAAAGAGAGAGAGAATAGAGAAATTGAAAAGCGACTATAAAAAGAAAGAACGAATCAAACAAAGAACAATATAAATGAACTGAAAAAGAAAGAAAGAAAGAATAATAAAAAGAAAGAAAGAAAGAATAGTAAAAGAAAGAAGTCAAAAGTTATGCTAAAAAAACAAACGCGAAATAAAGATAAAAAGAAAGAATAAAAAGGAAGTGAAAGACAGTTCAAATCATAAAAAAAGAAAGAAAAGAGAAGAAAAATGGACAAACGAATAGAAAAGAAATGAAAAGAAAAAAAATAGAAGAAAATAGAAGAATAAGAAAAAATAAACAATAGAAAAGTGAAAAGGAAACCGAAAAACAAAAAAAAACAATTAAAAGATAATGAATTGGTTTGGTTTTATTTCTTTCCTTTTGTTTTATGGCATATCAACTTCAATTGGTTATTTCATGCCGACAAGATTTTCATTGATGGTAATATTTATTTAAATGTTTCGCTGGTAATATTTTTCAAAAATGTTTTGTTGGTAATATTTTTTCTTCAAAAATGTATTGCTAGTATTTTTTCTTCAAAAATGTATTGCTAGTATTTTTTCTTCAAAAATGTATTGCTAGTATTTTTTCTTCAAAAATGTATTGCTAGTATTTTTTCTTCAAAAATGTATTGCTAGTATTTTTTCTTCAAAAATGTATTGCTAGTATTTTTTCTTCAAAAATGTATTGCTAGTATTTTTTCTTCAAAAATGTATTGCTAGTATTTTTTTTTTCATAAATGTATTGCTGGCAATGTATCTTTTTTTTTTTCCAAAAATGTATTGCTGGTAATAATTGTTCTTGAAATATTTATTGCTGGTAACAATTTTTACAAAGTATTTTTGGTATTTAAAAATATTTTTACACTTTCATTGTGTCTTGACGCCAATTTGAGGTTAACTATTTATCCATAGCTGGGTCACGGTAGACCTTGGAACACCAGCAATTAAGAGGTGTTTTCACGCTCCTCAAAACCTTCTGATCTGAGGCCTTGCTGTTGGACGTAGTTTGTCGTCTTACCCAGGACGCGGATGTAGTTTATCGTCTTACTCAGGACGCGGATGTAGTTTATTGTCATACCCAAGACAGGAGAAAGAATTGAAGAAAGAACAAAAGAAAGAATAAAAGAAAGAAAGAAAGAAAGAAAGAAAGAAAGAATAGAAAAGAAATGAAAAGGAAAGATAAAAAAGAAAGAGAGGACAAAGAAAGAAATAAAGAAAAAAATAAAGAATTGATAAGGAAAGATAAAAGAAAGAAAAAAAAAGAAAAAATAGAATAGAAGTGAAACGTAAAAAAGAACAAGAAAGAAAAAGAAAGAGATAGAAAGAATCTTGCGTGTCACAACGAAGAATAACAGATGTTTCACCGATTACAAAGTAAACGCCCTGATCAAAGCACCTTCGGAAATCAAAAACGAACTTTATGTCAAATCTATAAATTAGAAAATGTCGGACAATTCTGATGAAAAATTTATAATGTTGTTCGATTCAAACTCTCAAAACTGGATCCACATTAAATCTGTAAAGAAGACGCATTCCTAAGTGAATCACAATGAATAGTACTTCATTATTTCTCAAGATGTCTTCTTTCACGTTATCCATATTATTATTTCTTTGCGTGTCTCTTGTGTTCTCGCCCGCAGGGCTGGATCCACTCTGTAATTCTATGCTTCTCTAGAGAACATGTCTTTTTTCATTAAACAATATTGTAATCATTTGTTCATGGCGTCCTTTACTAAAGGCTACGTCATGGTGCAACTCTTGCTCAGAACTGGAGATCTATCTAAAAATCGCTGTTCCACTGGGAGCGAAGGTTTTTAGTTTCTGTTTGGGGTTGCAGTAGTTCGCTGCTGTAGCTGGCTTAAGAAACATTTGCGCTTTTATATTTTTTATAACTTTATCTTATTTAATTGAAACAAGTATAAGATTTATTTGTTTTATTTCTGACTTGCTATATTATTTTATGTTTTATAATATTGACTTGTTATATTATTTTATGTTTTCATGGCAAGAACGAACTTTTTGTGTGAAATTCATTAAAAATGTAATTTAGGGAACTTGGTTTTGTTACTTGGAAGTTAATTTAAGATTTTTTACTTAAAGTTAATTTAATATGAAATTTTTATTCATCAAAGTAAAATACAGTAATGATCAACTTTATTTGTTTTTGAGTAAATCTGTATTTTTGCTTTTTTTTTAATCCGGTTAGTTGGGAAACAGAAGCTGCAAAAAGAACTAATTGGAGAAGAGCAGAGAAAGAAATAACATCCTTCGAAAACACCTGAGAACAAATAGAAGGGATGAAAAGAGACTAAAGAAAAGCCAAACGTGATATTTTAGACTACAAAATTAATGAAAAATCATTTATTAACCCCAGAACACTAACCATCAATTAAAGTTACACCACTACTAACCATGGGTATATCATACCCGATTTTGAAAATCTCAAAAAAAATATTAAATATAAATCTTTATTTGAAATATTTTATATGCAGGCACTTCAAACTTTGTACTTTGAGTTGACATTAATATGAACTGAAAAACATATTGTAATTAAAAATTGAAAAAAATACAAAAAAATTGCGCTGGGTACTATATAGCCATGGTTAGTGTTCTAGGATTAAGAGCGTTGATTTGTAAAGTTAATGTCGTAATAAAATTTAATAAATTTAATCTGATATTTTTAGATAATGGAAAAGAAGTGGACAAAATATTAACCTTAACTCTAACCACGAATTTTGAGATTAATTTTTCTACTTTAATAATCATTAAAAAAAAAGTATATTTATGATAAAATAAGTCAGCATAATAACACTGTGTATCAAAATATTAACTTTTATTGTCTTTGTTCAGAAAGAAAATGATTATTATTCTCTTCAAAATTTTCTATTGTGCTGTTGATGGACCGATCTCAGCGTGAGAAGGAACAGTATCAAAGGAGAGCCACAGTTGCACCTCTGGAAAGTATTTTCCTCCACTGCACTTAAAATTAATATCATTTGGCAAAACTCTACATAAGGAGTCTGCAGCATTCAAGTACCTCCAAGACTTCTTCTCTAAGCTGCCGATGTCTTCTTCGGACTACAAATAAAGATCATAGAGTGAAAGGAAGTCCCCAAGAATCTCACTAGGATGGAGAAAGCACTGGGTAACAGCTTTGTCAGTGGTTCGGGGCTTCCTAGGGAATCACCAGGCCGAAAACTATTTGAAGCTGGTTGAGAGCTTGGTGAAGCAATACGGAAAAATGGGCTGCAGGATATCTTTCAATATCCATATCCTTGGCGCACATCTTGATAAATCCAAGGATAACATGGGGGTGTACTCAGCAGAGCAATGCGGGCGTTTCCACCAGGATATACTGGACTTTGAAACACGCTACCAAGGATCGTATAACGAAAACATGGTGGGCGATTATGTTTGGGGGTTGATTTGTGAAAGTAATTTACAGTATAAGCGAAAATTTCGAAAAACTACTAACTTCTAATTTTTTGTGGTCTACCTAGAATAAATAAATGCTACTTTGGAACCATGTGCCGTTGTGCTCCTATTTTGTGTAAACGAGAATGTTTACATTCGCCAGTTTTTCCCAATTGGAATAGATCAAATTCGGAAATATGATTACCCTAGTCACAACCGCAAATTTTGAAGGAAATATTAGCCATTTTTCATACTTTCTAGGCGTAAGCAAATAGGTAATAACAGCTGCTACCCAAGGAGAAAAAATCGGGTTACACAGTGTAATAGTTACTTTATTTCTAAGTCATAAAATTAAAAAAAATACTTTAATGTTTTTTTTTTGTTTCATGTCATATATTTGTTACAGAGTTCACAATTCCAATATGTTTTTTGTTTCAGAGTTCACAGTTCCAATATGTTTTTTGTTTCAGTAAAAATGTTTTAACGTGGATAAATATTTCAAAGAATAAGATGCATAAAACATTTTGGTTTTCTCTTCTATTATTCTTGCTCCTTAGTAATGTTTCTGTTTTTTAATTCTTCCACGCGTAAGTAACCCCTTGTGTCGCAGTGACTTTGCTTGGGGTGGGGCGGGATTTCGGCTAAGAAGAAAACAAAACAAGACCAGCTTTCATAAAGTGTATACTTTTAGTGAATTTTGAACAAGAGCTGTTTGTTTTCTTGCCTTGAAAACATAAAATAATATAGTAATTCCGTAGGAAATAAAATAAATTAATCTTATACCCATTTCAATTAAATAAGCTAAATTTATTCCAGATATAAATAAGCAAAAACATTTTAAGCCAAGTCCAGCAGCAAAACTACTGACGAAGGCTTACATGAACTTCTGCTATTAAAATCAATTCCAGCTCATTTCTATAGTAAGAGCAACATTTCTGTAGTAAAATCATTTCCAATGCATTTCTATAGTAAAATCACCCAAAATGTATTTTTATAATAACCTAATTTCTTTGAATTTCTTAAGCCAACTCCAGCAGTGAACTACCGCAAACCCAAACTAAAAATCTTCGCTTCCAGTGGAATGTCAAGATTTGAGATAAGCTTCCATTTCTGGGCGGGAGGTGCACAACGATATGGTCTTTACTAAAGGATATCAGGAGTCATTATAATTCCAAGTATTGCTGGTAATTCTAATTTGTACTACTTTCGCTTTTGCCCATATATTTCGATCGATCCATTCTACGACCTTCATCAGGCATACAAAGTTATTTATCTATAATTCTGTGAATCGTCATTATTATTTCAAAATTTGTTAGAGATATTGGCTTTCCTCTCAGTGTCCTTTTTTAGTTTAGTTTAACACGTTTCGGTCGATCCATACTACGGTCGTCATGAGTTGTACAGAGCTATATTCTGGGAAGAGTCTTTCCAAACATTGTTGTAACCATGAAGCTCATTCTAGTGTTCAAAGATTAAAATACATATAACATTGCGTCCAAACTTGTTCACTGGGTGGAGAGTGATAGATACAAATCTTCGCCAAATTATGAATTAATCGCAATAAGTCCTTAGTAGAGAAAAAATATACCGTGATTAAGAGGATTATTTTTCTTAGTCAAATTAATTATGCTTTTAATCTCTACATTTTTTTTTTTTAATTTCTACATGATTTGAGATAGGACTCCAGTTCTGGGTGTGAGTTGCACCATGACTTAGCCTTTAGTAAAGAACTCCATCTCTTTGTTTAATTCTTCTTGAATTTGTGTCATTACAAATTTTTCACGTTTTTCTTTCTTACTTCTAGGAATGAAATATCTTCATCCAAATTTCTTTTTGTCTTTTTAAATATTCCTTTGTCTTTTGGGAATCTTTTAATTTTTTATAATATTTTACATGCGGTAAATTCCTATAATAGTACCAGTTGAGTCCTTCAAGACTCGCAGAATATGTTCTGCGATTTACCCATTCCTCTAAACAGTCTAATACGACAGAATCAAATTTCTCATAAAATTTGTTGGCTGCAATTTCCGGTCGACTGTGAAGCCAAGCTAGGTTGCCGGAAGTAAATATACAAATGCCGCGGACATATTTACCGTGACACTTGATATGTTCGTACGCCCATAAAACAGTTTTGGAGATATGCGTTTGATCATCATGTTTAACGTCAAACCCCTGGTAGCCACCCGGTGCGAACGGCAATCGATTTAGTGTTGGCCAAATTGTCTCTTCGGGGGCGTAGGTAGTATTAAGCCAGTGATAAAACTGTATAGCGATCTCGTCCGTTAATACGAAATTCACAAAATCTCGCGAGAACATACCGTAAGCACTTCCTTTGCGTAAGGTGATATTACGGAAGTTCTTTCGCTTTTTATTTTCTTTAACTATTTGATCGTTAACCAAAAGAAAAGATAATTCTATTCGAAACATTTGAGTAAATTTATAACTTTCTATGTCATTGACGCCATTAAAGATTTTCAGTATTTTTACTATCTCTAAATTGGTTCTTAACACGAATTCTTGACCTGAGAGATTGATGTAATATTTCCATCTTACATTTGATTCCATAGAACATTTCATACAGGCAAGTTCCGCCATTACAAAACGAATTGAACCGTAGACGATATTAAAACGTTATCTTATTTAATTGAAACAAGTATAAGATTTATTTGTTTTATTTCTGACTTGCTATATTATTTTATGTTTTATAATATTGACTTGTTATATTATTTTATGTTTTCATGGCAAGAACGAACTTTTTGTGTGAAATTCATTAAAAATGTAATTTAAGGAACTTGGTTTTGTTACTTGGAAGTTAATTTAAGATTTTTTACTTAAAGTTAATTTAATATGAAATTTTTATTCATCAAAGTAAAATACAGTAATGATCAACTTTATTTGTTTTTGAGTAAATCTGTATTTTTGCTTTTTTTTTTAATCCGGTTAGTTGGGAAACAGAAGCTGCAAAAAGAACTAATTGGAGAAGAGCAGAGAAAGAAATAACATCCTTCGAAAACACCTGAGAACAAATAGAAGGGATGAAAAGAGACTAAAGAAAAGCCAAACGTGATATTTTAGACTACAAAATTAATGAAAAATCATTTATTAACCCCAGAACACTAACCATCAATTAAAGTTACACCACTACTAACCATGGGTATATCATACCCGATTTTGAAAATCTCAAAAAAAATATTAAATATAAATCTTTATTTGAAATATTTTATATGCAGGCACTTCAAACTTTGTACTTTGAGTTGACATTAATATGAACTGAAAAACATATTGTAATTAAAAATTGAAAAAAATACAAAAAAATTGCGCTGGGTACTATATAGCCATGGTTAGTGTTCTAGGATTAAGAGCGTTGATTTGTAAAGTTAATGTCGTAATAAAATTTAATAAATTTAATCTGATATTTTTAGATAATGGAAAAGAAGTGGACAAAATATTAACCTTAACTCTAACCACGAATTTTGAGATTAATTTTTCTACTTTAATAATCATTAAAAAAAAGTATATTTATGATAAAATAAGTCAGCATAATAACACTGTGTATCAAAATATTAACTTTTATTGTCTTTGTTCAGAAAGAAAATGATTATTATTCTCTTCAAAATTTTCTATTGTGCTGTTGATGGACCGATCTCAGCGTGAGAAGGAACAGTATCAAAGGAGAGCCACAGTTGCACCTCTGGAAAGTATTTTCCTCCACTGCACTTAAAATTAATATCATTTGGCAAAACTCTACATAAGGAGTCTGCAGCATTCAAGTACCTCCAAGACTTCTTCTCTAAGCTGCCGATGTCTTCTTCGGACTACAAATAAAGATCATAGAGTGAAAGGAAGTCCCCAAGAATCTCACTAGGATGGAGAAAGCACTGGGTAACAGCTTTGTCAGTGGTTCGGGGCTTCCTAGGGAATCACCAGGCCGAAAACTATTTGAAGCTGGTTGAGAGCTTGGTGAAGCAATACGGAAAAATGGGCTGCAGGATATCTTTCAATATCCATATCCTTGGCGCACATCTTGATAAATCCAAGGATAACATGGGGGTGTACTCAGCAGAGCAATGCGGGCGTTTCCACCAGGATATACTGGACTTTGAAACACGCTACCAAGGATCGTATAACGAAAACATGGTGGGCGATTATGTTTGGGGGTTGATTTGTGAAAGTAATTTACAGTATAAGCGAAAATTTCGAAAAACTACTAACTTCTAATTTGTTGTGGTCTACCTAGAATAAATAAATGCTACTTTGGAACCATGTGCCGTTGTGCTCCTATTTTGTGTAAACGAGAATGTTTACATTCGCCAGTTTTTCCCAATTGGAATAGATCAAATTCGGAAATATGATTACCCTAGTCACAACCGCAAATTTTGAAGGAAATATTAGCCATTTTTCATACTTTCTAGGCGTAAGCAAATAGGTAATAACAGCTGCTACCCAAGGAGAAAAAATCGGGTTACACAGTGTAATAGTTACTTTATTTCTAAGTCATAAAATTAAAAAAAATACTTTAATGTTTTTTTTTTGTTTCATGTCATATATTTGTTACAGAGTTCACAATTCCAATATGTTTTTTGTTTCAGAGTTCACAGTTCCAATATGTTTTTTGTTTCAGTAAAAATGTTTTAACGTGGATAAATATTTCAAAGAATAAGATGCATAAAACATTTTGGTTTTCTCTTCTATTATTCTTGCTCCTTAGTAATGTTTCTGTTTTTTAATTCTTCCACGCGTAAGTAACCCCTTGTGTCGCAGTGACTTTGCTTGGGGTGGGGCGGGATTTCGGCTAAGAAGAAAACAAAACAAGACCAGCTTTCATAAAGTGTATACTTTTAGTGAATTTTGAACAAGAGCTGTTTGTTTTCTTGCCTTGAAAACATAAAATAATATAGTAATTCCGTAGGAAATAAAATAAATTAATCTTATACCCATTTCAATTAAATAAGCTAAATTTATTCCAGATATAAATAAGCAAAAACATTTTAAGCCAAGTCCAGCAGCAAAACTACTGACGAAGGCTTACATGAACTTCTGCTATTAAAATCAATTCCAGCTCATTTCTATAGTAAGAGCAACATTTCTGTAGTAAAATCATTTCCAATGCATTTCTATAGTAAAATCACCCAAAATGTATTTTTATAATAACCTAATTTCTTTGAATTTCTTAAGCCAACTCCAGCAGTGAACTACCGCAAACCCAAACTAAAAATCTTCGCTTCCAGTGGAATGTCAAGATTTGAGATAAGCTTCCATTTCTGGGCGGGAGGTGCACAATGATATGGTCTTTACTAAAGGATATCAGGAGTCATTATAATTCCAAGTATTGCTGGTAATTCTAATTTGTACTACTTTCGCTTTTGCCCATATATTTCGATCGATCCATTCTACGACCTTCATCAGGCATACAAAGTTATTTATCTATAATTCTGTGAATCGTCATTATTATTTCAAAATTTGTTAGAGATATTGGCTTTCCTCTCAGTGTCCTTTTTTAGTTTAGTTTAACACGTTTCGGTCGATCCATACTACGGTCGTCATGAGTTGTACAGAGCTATATTCTGGGAAGAGTCTTTCCAAACATTGTTGTAACCATGAAGCTCATTCTAGTGTTCAAAGATTAAAATACATATAACATTGCGTCCAAACTTGTTCACTGGGTGGAGAGTGATAGATACAAATCTTCGCCAAATTATGAATTAATCGCAATAAGTCCTTAGTAGAGAAAAAATATACCGTGATTAAGAGGATTATTTTTCTTAGTCAAATTAATTATGCTTTTAATCTCTACATTTTTTTTTTTTAATTTCTACATGATTTGAGATAGGACTCCAGTTCTGGATGTGAGTTGCACCATGACTTAGCCTTTAGTAAAGAACTCCATCTCTTTGTTTAATTCTTCTTGAATTTGTGTCATTACAAATTTTTCACGTTTTTCTTTCTTACTTCTAGGAATGAAATATCTTCATCCAAATTTCTTTTTGTCTTTTTAAATATTCCTTTGTCTTTTGGGAATCTTTTAATTTTTTATAATATTTTACATGCGGTAAATTCCTATAATAGTACCAGTTGAGTCCTTCAAGACTCGCAGAATATGTTCTGCGATTTACCCATTCCTCTAAACAGTCTAATACGACAGAATCAAATTTCTCATAAAATTTGTTGGCTGCAATTTCCGGTCGACTGTGAAGCCAAGCTAGGTTGCCGGAAGTAAATATACAAATGCCGCGGACATATTTACCGTGACACTTGATATGTTCGTACGCCCATAAAACAGTTTTGGAGATATGCGTTTGATCATCATGTTTAACGTCAAACCCCTGGTAGCCACCCGGTGCGAACGGCAATCGATTTAGTGTTGGCCAAATTGTCTCTTCGGGGGCGTAGGTAGTATTAAGCCAGTGATAAAACTGTATAGCGATCTCGTCCGTTAATACGAAATTCACAAAATCTCGCGAGAACATACCGTAAGCACTTCCTTTGCGTAAGGTGATATTACGGAAGTTCTTTCGCTTTTTATTTTCTTTAACTATTTGATCGTTAACCAAAAGAAAAGATAATTCTATTCGAAACATTTGAGTAAATTTATAACTTTCTATGTCATTGACGCCATTAAAGATTTTCAGTATTTTTACTATCTCTAAATTGGTTCTTAACACGAATTCTTGACCTGAGAGATTGATGTAATATTTCCATCTTACATTTGATTCCATAGAACATTTCATACAGGCAAGTTCCGCCATTACAAAACGAATTGAACCGTAGACGATATTAAAACGTTATCTTATTTAATTGAAACAAGTATAAGATTTATTTGTTTTATTTCTGACTTGCTATATTATTTTATGTTTTATAATATTGACTTGTTATATTATTTTATGTTTTCATGGCAAGAACGAACTTTTTGTGTGAAATTCATTAAAAATGTAATTTAGGGAACTTGGTTTTGTTACTTGGAAGTTAATTTAAGATTTTTTACTTAAAGTTAATTTAATATGAAATTTTTATTCATCAAAGTAAAATACAGTAATGATCAACTTTATTTGTTTTTGAGTAAATCTGTATTTTTGCTTTTTTTTTAATCCGGTTAGTTGGGAAACAGAAGCTGCAAAAAGAACTAATTGGAGAAGAGCAGAGAAAGAAATAACATCCTTCGAAAACACCTGAGAACAAATAGAAGGGATGAAAAGAGACTAAAGAAAAGCCAAACCTGATATTTTAGACTACAAAATTAATGAAAAATCATTTATTAACCCCAGAACACTAACCATCAATTAAAGTTACACCACTACTAACCATGGGTATATCATACCCGATTTTGAAAATCTCAAAAAAAATATTAAATATAAATCTTTATTTGAAATATTTTATATGCAGGCACTTCAAACTTTGTACTTTGAGTTGACATTAATATGAACTGAAAAACATATTGTAATTAAAAATTGAAAAAAATACAAAAAAATTGCGCTGGGTACTATATAGCCATGGTTAGTGTTCTAGGATTAAGAGCGTTGATTTGTAAAGTTAATGTCGTAATAAAATTTAATAAATTCAATCTGATATTTTTAGATAATGGAAAAGAAGTGGACAAAATATTAACCTTAACTCTAACCACGAATTTTGAGATTAATTTTTCTACTTTAATAATCATTAAAAAAAAAGTATATTTATGATAAAATAAGTCAGGAATAATAACACTGTGTATCAAAATATTAACTTTTATTGTCTTTGTTCAGAAAGAAAATGATTATTATTCTCTTCAAAATTTTCTATTGTGCTGTTGATGGACCGATCTCAGCGTGAGAAGGAACAGTATCAAAGGAGAGCCACAGTTGCACCTCTGGAAAGTATTTTCCTCCACTGCACTTAAAATTAATATCATTTGGCAAAACTCTACATAAGGAGTCTGCAGCATTCAAGTACCTCCAAGACTTCTTCTCTAAGCTGCCGATGTCTTCTTCGGACTACAAATAAAGATCATAGAGTGAAAGGAAGTCCCCAAGAATCTCACTAGGATGGAGAAAGCACTGGGTAACAGCTTTGTCAGTGGTTCGGGGCTTCCTAGGGAATCACCAGGCCGAAAACTATTTGAAGCTGGTTGAGAGCTTGGTGAAGCAATACGGAAAAATGGGCTGCAGGATATCTTTCAATATCCATATCCTTGGCGCACATCTTGATAAATCCAAGGATAACATGGGGGTGTACTCAGCAGAGCAATGCGGGCGTTTCCACCAGGATATACTGGACTTTGAAACACGCTACCAAGGATCGTATAACGAAAACATGGTGGGCGATTATGTTTGGGGGTTGATTTGTGAAAGTAATTTACAGTATAAGCGAAAATTTCGAAAAACTACTAACTTCTAATTTTTTGTGGTCTACCTAGAATAAATAAATGCTACTTTGGAACCATGTGCCGTTGTGCTCCTATTTTGTGTAAACGAGAATGTTTACATTCGCCAGTTTTTCCCAATTGGAATAGATCAAATTCGGAAATATGATTACCCTAGTCACAACCGCAAATTTTGAAGGAAATATTAGCCATTTTTCATACTTTCTAGGCGTAAGCAAATAGGTAATAACAGCTGCTACCCAAGGAGAAAAAATCGGGTTACACAGTGTAATAGTTACTTTATTTCTAAGTCATAAAATTAAAAAAAATACTTTAATGTTTTTTTTTTGTTTCATGTCATATATTTGTTACAGAGTTCACAATTCCAATATGTTTTTTGTTTCAGAGTTCACAGTTCCAATATGTTTTTTGTTTCAGTAAAAATGTTTTAACGTGGATAAATATTTCAAAGAATAAGATGCATAAAACATTTTGGTTTTCTCTTCTATTATTCTTGCTCCTTAGTAATGTTTCTGTTTTTTAATTCTTCCACGCGTAAGTAACCCCTTGTGTCGCAGTGACTTTGCTTGGGGTGGGGCGGGATTTCGGCTAAGAAGAAAACAAAACAAGACCAGCTTTCATAAAGTGTATACTTTTAGTGAATTTTGAACAAGAGCTGTTTGTTTTCTTGCCTTGAAAACATAAAATAATATAGTAATTCCGTAGGAAATAAAATAAATTAATCTTATACCCATTTCAATTAAATAAGCTAAATTTATTCCAGATATAAATAAGCAAAAACATTTTAAGCCAAGTCCAGCAGCAAAACTACTGACGAAGGCTTACATGAACTTCTGCTATTAAAATCAATTCCAGCTCATTTCTATAGTAAGAGCAACATTTCTGTAGTAAAATCATTTCCAATGCATTTCTATAGTAAAATCACCCAAAATGTATTTTTATAATAACCTAATTTCTTTGAATTTCTTAAGCCAACTCCAGCAGTGAACTACCGCAAACCCAAACTAAAAATCTTCGCTTCCAGTGGAATGTCAAGATTTGAGATAAGCTTCCATTTCTGGGCGGGAGGTGCACAATGATATGGTCTTTACTAAAGGATATCAGGAGTCATTATAATTCCAAGTATTGCTGGTAATTCTAATTTGTACTACTTTCGCTTTTGCCCATATATTTCGATCGATCCATTCTACGACCTTCATCAGGCATACAAAGTTATTTATCTATAATTCTGTGAATCGTCATTATTATTTCAAAATTTGTTAGAGATATTGGCTTTCCTCTCAGTGTCCTTTTTTAGTTTAGTTTAACACGTTTCGGTCGATCCATACTACGGTCGTCATGAGTTGTACAGAGCTATATTCTGGGAAGAGTCTTTCCAAACATTGTTGTAACCATGAAGCTCATTCTAGTGTTCAAAGATTAAAATACATATAACATTGCGTCCAAACTTGTTCACTGGGTGGAGAGTGATAGATACAAATCTTCGCCAAATTATGAATTAATCGCAATAAGTCCTTAGTAGAGAAAAAATATACCGTGATTAAGAGGATTATTTTTCTTAGTCAAATTAATTATGCTTTTAATCTCTACATTTTTTTTTTTTAATTTCTACATGATTTGAGATAGGACTCCAGTTCTGGGTGTGAGTTGCACCATGACTTAGCCTTTAGTAAAGAACTCCATCTCTTTGTTTAATTCTTCTTGAATTTGTGTCATTACAAATTTTTCACGTTTTTCTTTCTTACTTCTAGGAATGAAATATCTTCATCCAAATTTCTTTTTGTCTTTTTAAATATTCCTTTGTCTTTTGGGAATCTTTTAATTTTTTATAATATTTTACATGCGGTAAATTCCTATAATAGTACCAGTTGAGTCCTTCAAGACTCGCAGAATATGTTCTGCGATTTACCCATTCCTCTAAACAGTCTAATACGACAGAATCAAATTTCTCATAAAATTTGTTGGCTGCAATTTCCGGTCGACTGTGAAGCCAAGCTAGGTTGCCGGAAGTAAATATACAAATGCCGCGGACATATTTACCGTGACACTTGATATGTTCGTACGCCCATAAAACAGTTTTGGAGATATGCGTTTGATCATCATGTTTAACGTCAAACCCCTGGTAGCCACCCGGTGCGAACGGCAATCGATTTAGTGTTGGCCAAATTGTCTCTTCGGGGGCGTAGGTAGTATTAAGCCAGTGATAAAACTGTATAGCGATCTCGTCCGTTAATACGAAATTCACAAAATCTCGCGAGAACATACCGTAAGCACTTCCTTTACGTAAGGTGATATTACGGAAGTTCTTTCGCTTTTTATTTTCTTTAACTATTTGATCGTTAACCAAAAGAAAAGATAATTCTATTCGAAACATTTGAGTAAATTTATAACTTTCTATGTCATTGACGCCATTAAAGATTTTCAGTATTTTTACTATCTCTAAATTGGTTCTTAACACGAATTCTTGACCTGAGAGATTGATGTAATATTTCCATCTTACATTTGATTCCATAGAACATTTCATACAGGCAAGTTCCGCCATTACAAAACGAATTGAACCGTAGACGATATTAAAACGTTATCTTATTTAATTGAAACAAGTATAAGATTTATTTGTTTTATTTCTGACTTGCTATATTATTTTATGTTTTATAATATTGACTTGTTATATTATTTTATGTTTTCATGGCAAGAACGAACTTTTTGTGTGAAATTCATTAAAAATGTAATTTAGGGAACTTGGTTTTGTTACTTGGAAGTTAATTTAAGATTTTTTACTTAAAGTTAATTTAATATGAAATTTTTATTCATCAAAGTAAAATACAGTAATGATCAACTTTATTTGTTTTTGAGTAAATCTGTATTTTTGCTTTTTTTTTAATCCGGTTAGTTGGGAAACAGAAGCTGCAAAAAGAACTAATTGGAGAAGAGCAGAGAAAGAAATAACATCCTTCGAAAACACCTGAGAACAAATAGAAGGGATGAAAAGAGACTAAAGAAAAGCCAAACGTGATATTTTAGACTACAAAATTAATGAAAAATCATTTATTAACCCCAGAACACTAACCATCAATTAAAGTTACACCACTACTAACCATGGGTATATCATACCCGATTTTGAAAATCTCAAAAAAAATATTAAATATAAATCTTTATTTGAAATATTTTATATGCAGGCACTTCAAACTTTGTACTTTGAGTTGACATTAATATGAACTGAAAAACATATTGTAATTAAAAATTGAAAAAAATACAAAAAAATTGCGCTGGGTACTATATAGCCATGGTTAGTGTTCTAGGATTAAGAGCGTTGATTTGTAAAGTTAATGTCGTAATAAAATTTAATAAATTTAATCTGATATTTTTAGATAATGGAAAAGAAGTGGACAAAATATTAACCTTAACTCTAACCACGAATTTTGAGATTAATTTTTCTACTTTAATAATCATTAAAAAAAAAGTATATTTATGATAAAATAAGTCAGCATAATAACACTGTGTATCAAAATATTAACTTTTATTGTCTTTGTTCAGAAAGAAAATGATTATTATTCTCTTCAAAATTTTCTATTGTGCTGTTGATGGACCGATCTCAGCGTGAGAAGGAACAGTATCAAAGGAGAGCCACAGTTGCACCTCTGGAAAGTATTTTCCTCCACTGCACTTAAAATTAATATCATTTGGCAAAACTCTACATAAGGAGTCTGCAGCATTCAAGTACCTCCAAGACTTCTTCTCTAAGCTGCCGATGTCTTCTTCGGACTACAAATAAAGATCATAGAGTGAAAGGAAGTCCCCAAGAATCTCACTAGGATGGAGAAAGCACTGGGTAACAGCTTTGTCAGTGGTTCGGGGCTTCCTAGGGAATCACCAGGCCGAAAACTATTTGAAGCTGGTTGAGAGCTTGGTGAAGCAATACGGAAAAATGGGCTGCAGGATATCTTTCAATATCCATATCCTTGGCGCACATCTTGATAAATCCAAGGATAACATGGGGGTGTACTCAGCAGAGCAATGCGGGCGTTTCCACCAGGATATACTGGACTTTGAAACACGCTACCAAGGATCGTATAACGAAAACATGGTGGGCGATTATGTTTGGGGGTTGATTTGTGAAAGTAATTTACAGTATAAGCGAAAATTTCGAAAAACTACTAACTTCTAATTTTTTTGTGGTCTACCTAGAATAAATAAATGCTACTTTGGAACCATGTGCCGTTGTGCTCCTATTTTGTGTAAACGAGAATGTTTACATTCGCCAGTTTTTCCCAATTGGAATAGATCAAATTCGGAAATATGATTACCCTAGTCACAACCGCAAATTTTGAAGGAAATATTAGCCATTTTTCATACTTTCTAGGCGTAAGCAAATAGGTAATAACAGCTGCTACCCAAGGAGAAAAAATCGGGTTACACAGTGTAATAGTTACTTTATTTCTAAGTCATAAAATTAAAAAAAATACTTTAATGTTTTTTTTTTGTTTCATGTCATATATTTGTTACAGAGTTCACAATTCCAATATGTTTTTTGTTTCAGAGTTCACAGTTCCAATATGTTTTTTGTTTCAGTAAAAATGTTTTAACGTGGATAAATATTTCAAAGAATAAGATGCATAAAACATTTTGGTTTTCTCTTCTATTATTCTTGCTCCTTAGTAATGTTTCTGTTTTTTAATTCTTCCACGCGTAAGTAACCCCTTGTGTCGCAGTGACTTTGCTTGGGGTGGGGCGGGATTTCGGCTAAGAAGAAAACAAAACAAGACCAGGTTTCATAAAGTGTATACTTTTAGTGAATTTTGAACAAGAGCTGTTTGTTTTCTTGCCTTGAAAACATAAAATAATATAGTAATTCCGTAGGAAATAAAATAAATTAATCTTATACCCATTTCAATTAAATAAGCTAAATTTATTCCAGATATAAATAAGCAAAAACATTTTAAGCCAAGTCCAGCAGCAAAACTACTGACGAAGGCTTACATGAACTTCTGCTATTAAAATCAATTCCAGCTCATTTCTATAGTAAGAGCAACATTTCTGTAGTAAAATCATTTCCAATGCATTTCTATAGTAAAATCACCCAAAATGTATTTTTATAATAACCTAATTTCTTTGAATTTCTTAAGCCAACTCCAGCAGTGAACTACCGCAAACCCAAACTAAAAATCTTCGCTTCCAGTGGAATGTCAAGATTTGAGATAAGCTTCCATTTCTGGGCGGGAGGTGCACAATGATATGGTCTTTACTAAAGGATATCAGGAGTCATTATAATTCCAGGTATTGCTGGTAATTCTAATTTGTACTACTTTCGCTTTTGCCCATATATTTCGATCGATCCATTCTACGACCTTCATCAGGCATACAAAGTTATTTATCTATAATTCTGTGAATCGTCATTATTATTTCAAAATTTGTTAGAGATATTGGCTTTCCTCTCAGTGTCCTTTTTTAGTTTAGTTTAACACGTTTCGGTCGATCCATACTACGGTCGTCATGAGTTGTACAGAGCTATATTCTGGGAAGAGTCTTTCCAAACATTGTTGTAACCATGAAGCTCATTCTAGTGTTCAAAGATTAAAATACATATAACATTGCGTCCAAACTTGTTCACTGGGTGGAGAGTGATAGATACAAATCTTCGCCAAATTATGAATTAATCGCAATAAGTCCTTAGTAGAGAAAAAATATACCGTGATTAAGAGGATTATTTTTCTTAGTCAAATTAATTATGCTTTTAATCTCTACATTTTTTTTTTTAATTTCTACATGATTTGAGATAGGACTCCAGTTCTAGGTGTGAGTTGCACCATGACTTAGCCTTTAGTAAAGAACTCCATCTCTTTGTTTAATTCTTCTTGAATTTGTGTCATTACAAATTTTTCACGTTTTTCTTTCTTACTTCTAGGAATTAAATATCTTCATCCAAATTTCTTTTTGTCTTTTTAAATATTCCTTTGTCTTTTGGGAATCTTTTAATTTTTTATAATATTTTACATGCGGTAAATTCCTATAATAGTACCAGTTGAGTCCTTCAAGACTCGCAGAATATGTTCTGCGATTTACCCATTCCTCTAAACAGTCTAATACGACAGAATCAAATTTCTCATAAAATTTGTTGGCTGCAATTTCCGGTCGACTGTGAAGCCAAGCTAGGTTGCCGGAAGTAAATATACAAATGCCGCGGACATATTTACCGTGACACTTGATATGTTCGTACGCCCATAAAACAGTTTTGGAGATATGCGTTTGATCATCATGTTTAACGTCAAACCCCTGGTAGCCACCCGGTGCGAACGGCAATCGATTTAGTGTTGGCCAAATTGTCTCTTCGGGGGCGTAGGTAGTATTAAGCCAGTGATAAAACTGTATAGCGATCTCGTCCGTTAATACGAAATTCACAAAATCTCGCGAGAACATACCGTAAGCACTTCCTTTACGTAAGGTGATATTACGGAAGTTCTTTCGCTTTTTATTTTCTTTAACTATTTGATCGTTAACCAAAAGAAAAGATAATTCTATTCGAAACATTTGAGTAAATTTATAACTTTCTATGTCATTGACGCCATTAAAGATTTTCAGTATTTTTACTATCTCTAAATTGGTTCTTAACACGAATTCTTGACCTGAGAGATTGATGTAATATTTCCATCTTACATTTGATTCCATAGAACATTTCATACAGGCAAGTTCCGCCATTACAAAACGAATTGAACCGTAGACGATATTAAAACGTTATCTTATTTAATTGAAACAAGTATAAGATTTATTTGTTTTATTTCTGACTTGCTATATTATTTTATGTTTTATAATATTGACTTGTTATATTATTTTATGTTTTCATGGCAAGAACGAACTTTTTGTGTGAAATTCATTAAAAATGTAATTTAGGGAACTTGGTTTTGTTACTTGGAAGTTAATTTAAGATTTTTTACTTAAAGTTAATTTAATATGAAATTTTTATTCATCAAAGTAAAATACAGTAATGATCAACTTTATTTGTTTTTGAGTAAATCTGTATTTTTGCTTTTTTTTTAATCCGGTTAGTTGGGAAACAGAAGCTGCAAAAAGAACTAATTGGAGAAGAGCAGAGAAAGAAATAACATCCTTCGAAAACACCTGAGAACAAATAGAAGGGATGAAAAGAGACAAAAGAAAAGCCAAACGTGATATTTTAGACTACAAAATTAATGAAAAATCATTTATTAACCCCAGAACACTAACCATCAATTAAAGTTACACCACTACTAACCATGGGTATATCATACCCGATTTTGAAAATCTCAAAAAAAATATTAAATATAAATCTTTATTTGAAATATTTTATATGCAGGCACTTCAAACTTTGTACTTTGAGTTGACATTAATATGAACTGAAAAACATATTGTAATTAAAAATTGAAAAAAATACAAAAAAATTGCGCTGGGTACTATATAGCCATGGTTAGTGTTCTAGGATTAAGAGCGTTGATTTGTAAAGTTAATGTCGTAATAAAATTTAATAAATTTAATCTGATATTTTTAGATAATGGAAAAGAAGTGGACAAAATATTAACCTTAACTCTAACCACGAATTTTGAGATTAATTTTTCTACTTTAATAATCATTAAAAAAAAAGTATATTTATGATAAAATAAGTCAGCATAATAACACTGTGTATCAAAATATTAACTTTTATTGTCTTTGTTCAGAAAGAAAATGATTATTATTCTCTTCAAAATTTTCTATTGTGCTGTTGATGGACCGATCTCAGCGTGAGAAGGAACAGTATCAAAGGAGAGCCACAGTTGCACCTCTGGAAAGTATTTTCCTCCACTGCACTTAAAATTAATATCATTTGGCAAAACTCTACATAAGGAGTCTGCAGCATTCAAGTACCTCCAAGACTTCTTCTCTAAGCTGCCGATGTCTTCTTCGGACTACAAATAAAGATCATAGAGTGAAAGGAAGTCCCCAAGAATCTCACTAGGATGGAGAAAGCACTGGGTAACAGCTTTGTCAGTGGTTCGGGGCTTCCTAGGGAATCACCAGGCCGAAAACTATTTGAAGCTGGTTGAGAGCTTGGTGAAGCAATACGGAAAAATGGGCTGCAGGATATCTTTCAATATCCATATCCTTGGCGCACATCTTGATAAATCCAAGGATAACATGGGGGTGTACTCAGCAGAGCAATGCGGGCGTTTCCACCAGGATATACTGGACTTTGAAACACGCTACCAAGGATCGTATAACGAAAACATGGTGGGCGATTATGTTTGGGGGTTGATTTGTGAAAGTAATTTACAGGATAAGCGAAAATTTCGAAAAACTACTAACTTCTAATTTTTTGTGGTCTACCTAGAATAAATAAATGCTACTTTGGAACCATGTGCCGTTGTGCTCCTATTTTGTGTAAACGAGAATGTTTACATTCGCCAGTTTTTCCCAATTGGAATAGATCAAATTCGGAAATATGATTACCCTAGTCACAACCGCAAATTTTGAAGGAAATATTAGCCATTTTTCATACTTTCTAGGCGTAAGCAAATAGGTAATAACAGCTGCTACCCAAGGAGAAAAAATCGGGTTACACAGTGTAATAGTTACTTTATTTCTAAGTCATAAAATTAAAAAAAATACTTTAATGTTTTTTTTTTGTTTCATGTCATATATTTGTTACAGAGTTCACAATTCCAATATGTTTTTTGTTTCAGAGTTCACAGTTCCAATATGGTTTTTGTTTCAGTAAAAATGTTTTAACGTGGATAAATATTTCAAAGAATAAGATGCATAAAACATTTTGGTTTTCTCTTCTATTATTCTTGCTCCTTAGTAATGTTTCTGTTTTTTAATTCTTCCACGCGTAAGTAACCCCTTGTGTCGCAGTGACTTTGCTTGGGGTGGGGCGGGATTTCGGCTAAGAAGAAAACAAAACAAGACCAGGTTTCATAAAGTGTATACTTTTAGTGAATTTTGAACAAGAGCTGTTTGTTTTCTTGCCTTGAAAACATAAAATAATATAGTAATTCCGTAGGAAATAAAATAAATTAATCTTATACCCATTTCAATTAAATAAGCTAAATTTATTCCAGATATAAATAAGCAAAAACATTTTAAGCCAAGTCCAGCAGCAAAACTACTGACGAAGGCTTACATGAACTTCTGCTATTAAAATCAATTCCAGCTCATTTCTATAGTAAGAGCAACATTTCTGTAGTAAAATCATTTCCAATGCATTTCTATAGTAAAATCACCCAAAATGTATTTTTATAATAACCTAATTTCTTTGAATTTCTTAAGCCAACTCCAGCAGTGAACTACCGCAAACCCAAACTAAAAATCTTCGCTTCCAGTGGAATGTCAAGATTTGAGATAAGCTTCCATTTCTGGGCGGGAGGTGCACAATGATATGGTCTTTACTAAAGGATATCAGGAGTCATTATAATTCCAAGTATTGCTGGTAATTCTAATTTGTACTACTTTCGCTTTTGCCCATATATTTCGATCGATCCATTCTACGACCTTCATCAGGCATACAAAGTTATTTATCTATAATTCTGTGAATCGTCATTATTATTTCAAAATTTGTTAGAGATATTGGCTTTCCTCTCAGTGTCCTTTTTTAGTTTAGTTTAACACGTTTCGGTCGATCCATACTACGGTCGTCATGAGTTGTACAGAGCTATATTCTGGGAAGAGTCTTTCCAAACATTGTTGTAACCATGAAGCTCATTCTAGTGTTCAAAGATTAAAATACATATAACATTGCGTCCAAACTTGTTCACTGGGTGGAGAGTGATAGATACAAATCTTCGCCAAATTATGAATTAATCGCAATAAGTCCTTAGTAGAGAAAAAATATACCGTGATTAAGAGGATTATTTTTCTTAGTCAAATTAATTATGCTTTTAATCTCTACATTTTTTTTTTTAATTTCTACATGATTTGAGATAGGCCTCCAGTTCTAGGTGTGAGTTGCACCATGACTTAGCCTTTAGTAAAGAACTCCATCTCTTTGTTTAATTCTTCTTGAATTTGTGTCATTACAAATTTTTCACGTTTTTCTTTCTTACTTCTAGGAATGAAATATCTTCATCCAAATTTCTTTTTGTCTTTTTAAATATTCCTTTGTCTTTTGGGAATCTTTTAATTTTTTATAATATTTTACATGCGGTAAATTCCTATAATAGTACCAGTTGAGTCCTTCAAGACTCGCAGAATATGTTCTGCGATTTACCCATTCCTCTAAACAGTCTAATACGACAGAATCAAATTTCTCATAAAATTTGTTGGCTGCAATTTCCGGTCGACTGTGAAGCCAAGCTAGGTTGCCGGAAGTAAATATACAAATGCCGCGGACATATTTACCGTGACACTTGATATGTTCGTACGCCCATAAAACAGTTTTGGAGATATGCGTTTGATCATCATGTTTAACGTCAAACCCCTGGTAGCCACCCGGTGCGAACGGCAATCGATTTAGTGTTGGCCAAATTGTCTCTTCGGGGGCGTAGGTAGTATTAAGCCAGTGATAAAACTGTATAGCGATCTCGTCCGTTAATACGAAATTCACAAAATCTCGCGAGAACATACCGTAAGCACTTCCTTTGCGTAAGGTGATATTACGGAAGTTCTTTCGCTTTTTATTTTCTTTAACTATTTGATCGTTAACCAAAAGAAAAGATAATTCTATTCGAAACATTTGAGTAAATTTATAACTTTCTATGTCATTGACGCCATTAAAGATTTTCAGTATTTTTACTATCTCTAAATTGGTTCTTAACACGAATTCTTGACCTGAGAGATTGATGTAATATTTCCATCTTACATTTGATTCCATAGAACATTTCATACAGGCAAGTTCCGCCATTACAAAACGAATTGAACCGTAGACGATATTAATACGTTCCGCAAGAACCACAACGTTTTTTAGACATTCAGCAACCCTTTTAATTAGTTCATACGTTTCATTAGTGGCTTTTGAATCGACGTGGATGCAGTAAAAGTTATGAGCTCTGTAAATTGTTCTTAGAAGTCTTTCCACTTGGTGAGTGTTGGCGTGCATTTTTATGGAAAAGGCAAGAGGGAAATCCAGCTCTTCCTCAGAAACTGGTTTATCCTCGTAGCCATGTTCTGAGCGCAGTCTGGGACAGTCTTTGACTAATTCCTCTAAAGCGCACTCCTTGTCTTCTTTTGTCTCAAAGTGAAGAGGTTTCCCGACATTTTCACCTTGAAGGAGCATTTGACAATGTGCTGCACTTCGTCTGCGAGGGCTGCATTGTCGTAGCGGAACTTCACCAACATATTCCAATCTCCTTGCGATAAATCTCAATGTAAAGTATGAGAATTCGGCTACCACCAGCAGAAAACAATATCTAAAGAGCCTGGAAAAAGAAAAGAAAGACGTGTATATTGACGCTGTAAATAGCATTTGCGCGAAGCCGAGCCTTACAGCGCGCGAAGCTTGTCCAATGACAGGCCACATTGGTGGTAGAGATAATTGTGAACGACCGCTGACGCGACGGGTATTTAAACAATGGTCAGGAAGCAACGATGCGCATGTTTGGGGGTTAACTACTTGCCTATAGCTGGGATCCTAACAGGTGCTACTACACCGGCTCAGAGTAAACCTAGGAAAACCAGCAATTAAGAGGCGGTTCCACGCTCCTCAAAACCTCCTGATCAGAGGCCTTGCTGTTGGATGGAGTGTACCGTCTTACCCAGGACGCGATGTAGTTTATCGTCATTCACAGGACGGTTGGTTATCGGTTAGGTTTATGCGGAGAAGGTGGATAAAATTAAGTCTCTCATTACGGGCAATGTAGGATATGTCCCCTGGACTAGCAATATCATCGCACTTGTCAAGAATTCTCGGAAAAATGCTTTTACAAACGGACCTTCTACCACAACTCTACTGAGAATGTGCTGGAATGCGGTATCACTGTTTGGTATGCCAGCTGCTCACAGCGGACAAAAGAGTCCTCAAAAACGACCATAGATATTGCCCATAAAATAATCTGCTGCTCGCTGATCTCCTTAGGGGACATTTTTTAATCAAGTTCACTCCAAGAAAGGCAGTAAAGCCACTGAGGCACAAGAGGGTTACTGGTTGGAAAACAAAAAAATTAGGAGCGAGAACAATAGAAGAAAAATCAGGAAGACAGTAGATAACGATTGACATTGCATTTAAATTCTTGAAGATCAAATTTGGCTGGAAAACATGGAGCTGGAAGAGTCTTCCAAAAGCGAGAAGTGAGTAAAAACAATAGAAGAGTAACCAGGAAGACAGTAGATAATGATTGACATTACATTTGAATTTTTTAAGATCAGTTGGTTGTAAAGCATGAAGTTGGAAGAGTGTTCCACAAGGGAGAAGTGAGCGAGAACAATACAAGAGTAATCAAGAAGACAGACGATAACGATTGACATTGTATTTACATTTTTGAAGATGAAATTTGCATGGAGTCGGAAGAGAGGTCCACAAGCAAAAAATGCGAGAAAAGAAACTGTTGATATAGAACTTACAGTTAAATCTAACCAATTAAACTGTAAATTGATGAGACATTGTTGCCAGTCTAGTACCATAGCGAAAAAGCTCATAGATACCATAGCGAAAAGTTCATCCGAGGAATTACCATGAACGTATTTATATATATATATATATAAAAAGGGGCACAAGGAAGTAAATTTACGGTGGTAGGAAAGTTACTGAAGCCGAAACGTCAGGTCAGGATCAATAATATTGCGCATTCTTCTTTGGATTTTATGAAGGATCTCTAAATATATAGCAGGAACACCGGGCCATATTTGGCACTAATATTCTAAGCTTAGACGAATTGGTAGACTTATATGTAAAATAGATTCCGGAGAGACAAATTGTCTAGCATGATACACTAAACCAACATTTCTTAGCAGTTGACCTAGTAATGGATTCGATATAGTCTTTCCACTTCATAATTAGCAGAGAATGTTAGCCAGAGAATAGAATATGTATTCTTTGGTTTAGATTGGTTTATGGTTGATTTTGTTTTACGGCATATCAACCCCAATGGGTTATGTAATGCCGACAACATATTTAGGATAGATTCGTATGAATAGAATATGTATTCTTTGGTTTAGATTGGTTTATGGTTTATTTTATTTTAAGGCATATCAACCTCAATGGGTTATTTAATGCCGACAACATATTTAGGATAGATTCGTATGAATAGAATATGTATTCTTTGGTTTAGATTGGTTTATGGTTGATTTAGTTTTACGGCATATCAACCTCAATGGGTTATGTAATGCCGACAACATATTTAGGATAGATTCGTATGAATAGAATATGTATTCTTTGATTTAGATTGGTTTATGGTTTATTTTGTTTTACGGCATATCAACCTCAATGGGTTATTTAATGCCGACAACATATTTAGGATAGATTCGTATGAATAGAATATGTATTCTTTGGTTTAGATTGGTTTATGGTTTATTTTGTTTTACGGCATATCAACCTCAATGGGTTATTTAATGTCGACAACATATTTAGGATAGATTCGTATGAATAGAATATGTATTCTTTGGTTTAGATTGGTTTATGGTTTATTTTGTTTTACGGCATATCAACCTCAATGGGTTATGTAATGCCGACAACATATTTAGGATAGATTCATATGAATAGAATATGTATTCTTTAGTTTAGATTGGTTTGGTTTATTTTGTTTTACGGCATGTCAACCTCAATGGGTTATTTAATGCCGACAACATATTTAGGATAGATTCGTATGAATAGAATATGTATTCTTTGGTTTGGTTTGGTTTATTTTGTCGCAGGGCACACCAACCTTGATGATCTACTCAATGCCGACAAAATAATCTATTGCTGGTAATATTTCGTTTCGTCAAAAATTTATTTCTGTTAATAAATTGTATTGCTGGTAATAATTTTTCCAAAAAAGTATTGCTGGTAATAGTTAACTATTTACCCATAGCTGGGACCCAAACATGTGCTACCGCCCCGGGTCACGGTGAACCTGGGAACACCAACAATTAAGAGGTGATTACACGCTCCTCAAAACCTCCTGATCAGAGGCCTTACTGCTGGACGCAATTTATCGTCTTACCCAGGACGCGGATGTAGTTTAACGTCTTACCCATGACGCCAGAGAACGAGTCACTCTTACTTGCGTTTAGCATCAGCCATGTTGATGGAAGCCGGAAATCTCTGTCTTTATATATATATATATATATATATATATATATATATATATATATATATATATATATATATATATATATATCCTCACTGGGTGTCCCATACTTTCAGCTACGTGCTACATCTGAGCTACGCTTGGAAAATCGCTGAGGGCACCTCGAGGTAGTGTAATGGTTATCAAGCTTGGCTCGCTAAGACAGTTACAACTGAGTAGTGAGTTCGGTCCTCACTGGGTGCCCCTTAATTTCGGCCTTGTGCCACATCTTAGCTACGCTTGGAAAATCACTATATATATATATAGATATGTATATATGTTAATTGATTAATAGAGAGAATGTTTAGTTTTGGCAGTGTTAAAATTGACAACAGCCTGAAGGTTGCTTTTGACATCGGCCGCCAATTTTCCCTTATCGATCTGATCAGGATTTGTATCGGGACAGTTGTCATTCTCGTTGTCGAAGCGGAATCAAAAACATAATGAAAAGCACCATGCGTCCCGAGTACCACTTGTTTGATCCATTACCCCCAGGGCGACCTTTTAGTTCTATTGGTTCGGGGACAAAGCTCTTACGGGTCTGCTTTTAACCGTAGGTCCAGCATAAAATGAATGTTGCCACAGGCTGATCATTTTTACAACGTATTTTAAAGTTTAAACTCTATCACTGTTCTTGATTCCATAATGTGTGCGTGCGTGTGTACGCGCGAACGCGCGTGTGTGTGGGTGTGTTTTCATGCACTTGAGGACTGCTATCCATTTCCACTGGACATTGCACAGTAACAAGAACAATAAATATACAAAAGTAAATAAGTAAAAAAAATCAAACAATGAGGAGATTAATTCAAGGGAGATAATAAGTAAATTTTGAGTTATGGCCCTTAGAAGGAAAACTTTTAGACCAGGTGCGCCTGGGCATACTAATGAGCCCTGAAATGTAGCCAGGTGCGCCCGAAGTTGACAAAAGAGTAATTTATGAATTATTTTTATATTTAAAAAATCTTTATTTTTAAAAAGCTAGAGACACCAAGTCAAGTCTTTGTCATTTGATATTTTAAACTGGATGGTAAATTCCTTAATCTTTAAGGAGTCAACAATCCTTACCATTTTGTCTTCCTTAGGGATTTAACCCATTACCTGCCAAGAGCCCCATTTGGGGATCTGTTAAAATTAAACTCACTACATGTTATTCCTTGTATTAACATTGAATTGCTTACATACATTGCATTTGCAGAGGTATATTTTACAACACTTTTGAGTTTTAGCCTTTAAAGTTTTTTTTTATTATTAGCCGTAAGAAGACACTTTCTGTCGTAATTTTACATTTTACAAGTAGAAAAATAATGACTATTTTGAAAAGTATTTTTTTTTATTATTTCTAATCAATATTATTTTTTGATGTTTTATACGCATATATATTTGATGTTCTAGTTTCTATAAAAACGATAATGGTAACTACTGAAATTAAACATAAGGAATAAATAAACTCCTAAGACACCTGTCTGGGCCAAAAATGATCATTAAAAAACTTTGGCAGTTAATGGTTTAAATCAGTCATTGTCGGTCTCCCTCTAAAAAAAACAGCTGATTCTTTATAAATCTTTTTAAATGAAAACAGTATCGCTAATCTTCTTTAGGGATGCTAAACCAAATTTTCATATTTTTAAATTCCATGACTATTTTTTTCTTATCTATATTCAAAGTACGCCCCAGGGTTTTAGTTATTCTACAAGCGCACCCTGAATTAAAAAAAAAAAAGCTTAGAAACACTGCTTTAGATTGGTCTAATTGTTAAGTTTCTAAATCTTGATTAATAATGGGGTGATATTGGCCTGAAAAGTATAGAAAACATTAATAGAAAATGTTCTAAGCTAAATTCTGTATAAACTGGTACGATAAATAGGATAAAATAAAATCAGAGGCAGGGAGAGGTCATTGAGAAAAGGCAATAAAATGGGGAAAATTACTTAATTTTTGTATTTTAATTAACTTATCTATTATCAATAACAACATGGTTTGATATAATTAATAACACTGTATTAAATATATATATATATATATATATATATATATATATATATATATATATATATATATATATATATACAGGTAGTAATCCGTTGGTATAATCCAAGCAAGTCCTAACACAATATAGAATTTGAAATATTAAATCTTAAATGTTAAAACCGACTCACAAAGAGCGCTCAATGTTTATTTTCATTAAAGAGAGCAAAGGTTTTCATACAGTTGGAATTAAGATACCATTAATTACTGACCATTTTCAACTACGAATTTTGAAATTTAAAATTCGCAGGATTTTTCAAACAGGGTCACAAACTCATATCCATACAACAGAATATGTTAGCTCTATCACTGATATTGACCACTTTCCACTATATATATATATATATATATATATATATATATATATATATATATATATATATATATATATATATATATATATATATATATATATATATATATATAAGAAAAACAGACCACTTTAAGGTTCCATTATAATAATTTATTTCACCAGAGCCCTTTTAAAGGACTCTGGATCATCAGATAGCACTTCCAAAACATGAAACGAAATGAAATGAAAATTCATACTTTTGATGGGTAGTGTAAGTTTTTGTAATTTAACAGAGGGGGTAATGAGAGGTGGTGTGAGAGACAAGGTCGAGTTTAGAGAGGGTTTATTTAATATTTCTTTCAATCATACTTAGTATTGGGGGAGGAGGGACCATACCATGACTTATTAAATCGGTTAATTTAACGGAAGTGATATATTGAAAAGGGAGAGAAGAGAGAAAAAGAAAAAGAACAAGAAAAGAGATAGAAGGGGGAAGTAAAGAGAAAGAACCTGTAAATAGTTTTCACGTAGAAAAGGGGAGGAGTGGTATAGTTTTAGTAATTTATGTAAAAAAATAGATTTTAATGTTTGATAGTAATGTAAATGTCTAAAAAAAAATCTACGAAGAAATTAATCTGATTCTTGCTAGCAATTTAAATATTTAACTCTTTTACAAATAATTAAGTTAAATACTGTATTTATTAACATATTCAAAGAGAACACATTAAAAATTTTCTTTAAAATGTGACAGTTAACCGATAGTAATCTTTTAATATTATAAAAGATTGTTAAGGTAACATCTTTACCAGTTTGAATCTAATTCATGAATGTAATTTGTAACTATTTTTAGATGGCTAATCTTTCTTGCTAAAAGTTTAGGTTTCAAATTAAAATGGAGTAATATTTGAAGGTAATATTAAAGATTTTTGTTTTTTTCTCATATATATACCACATATACACTTATGAAAATCCTACATATATATACGTTCATTTATATGTGCAATTACACACATAGGCACACACGCATGTATCGATATACACAGGTACCTATACATATTCATACATAAATACTTACACATACACTTACAAATAATTACACATACTTCTATTTATATCTATTTAAATTTTACTTTAATTTCACAGTTAATGATTAACGTTACGTGATGACATAAGTATTTAAATATTAAAACAAATATTTCTAATTTTAATATTTTACTATCAATATTGATAGTTAAAGAGTGATATATTTAAATTTAAATTAAATTATCAATTTAAAATGATATTACCTCCAGATGATAAAAACTTTTAATCTCACAATTCTAATTAAAGAATATTAAAAGAGAAAGTAAGATTAAGCAATTAATAAAAGTAAGATTAAAACTTCAATAAAATAATATATATATATATATATATATATATATATATATATATATATATATATATATATATGTATAAAACAAATCTATACTCATAAAGACCCACACATGCATATACTTACACCTATATATATATATATATACACATACACATATCCAGACCATATGCAATCTTATATACATGACACTATATACATATATATATATATATAATATATATATATATATATATATATATATATATATATATACAAAGATACCTAGCTAAACTTACGAATACACTCATATACATATAAATCTATACATATATATATATACATATATATATATATTTTGATATATGCGCCTACAGTACATACATACACATATATGCATATATACACCCCTATCCAATTGCACATACATACATAGATACATACATACATACATAAAATCACACATCACTGTGCAAGTCCATCTACACATTTGTATATATACAATTATGCATCCACATCCATGTGTGCATATAATCATTTCCAAAATCAAAAATAACATATTTTCCTTCCTGTATAGTTATTTCTAAATATATTTAGTTAGATTGAGGTGGTTTTTATGTCTACATGCATATATATATATATATATATATATATATATATATATATATATATATATATATATATATATATATATGTAAGCAAATATATGGATATAGATCCGACAGTATGAAGAAAAATATACGGAAAAAACAAACAAAAATCTTTATATGCAATTATGCTGTTTTAATGGTAATATAATGTCAACGTCGGACGTTTCGGTCTAATAAACCATCTTCAGGACATATTCATAAAACATAATTAATATTATCAATTCAACATGACAAAGACATATTTTATGAATATGTCCTGAAGATGGTTTATTAGACCGAAACGTCCGACGTTGACATTATATTAACATTAAAACAGCATAATTGCATATAAGGATTTTTGTTTGTTTTTTCCGTATATTTTTCTTCATATATATATATATATATATATATATATATATATGGTTTTTATGTCTACATATAATATATATATATATATATATATATATATATATATATATATATATATATATATATGGTTTTTATGTCTACATATATAATATATATATATATATATATATACATATATATATATATATATATATATATATATATATATATATATATATATATATATATATATATGGTTTTTATGTCTACATATAACACACACACACACGGATAGGCGATCATCTCTTCAGACGACATGAACGGAAATGAATGAAATTATTTTTATCCGGAAGTGGCATGGCACGTGGAACTAGAACAATCTACCCTGGTGAACGAAATAAAGAGTTCGATTCGAAATTCCATTCATCTGAAGAAGGCAGGAGCGTTCAACGGCCGAAACGTTGGGAATATGGCAATGAAGAAGAGGATAACAGTCCGAATAATGTAAATAATGTAAGTACTAAAAAGGATAAAAATATATATAATTTAAAATTAAAAAAATCTTTTGGTCTTACCTCTTAATAATAACAAAGATTGTGACGATAAAACTTTGTTTTTATTAAGTTTAAGGCATTTTTGCATCATGGCATTTTCATTCTTACAGATTTGGTGGAATTACTTAAATAAAGCTAAGATATTAGAAAAGTTTTTAGTTGATTTTATGAAGAGAAGATCGCGTATGCGTATATATATATATATATATATATATATATATATATATATATATATATATATATATATATATATATACAGTATACTTATACTGTTGTATGGATATGAGTTTGTGACCCTATTTGAAAAATCCTGCGAATTTTAAATTTTTAAATTCGTAGGTGAAAATGGTCATTACCTAATAGTATCTTAATTCCAATTGTACGAAAGATTTTGCTGTTTAATGAAAATTCTTATTATAGACACTATTGCCTTAAGAAAAAAAGTTTGAATTTTTACAAGAATTTTTTTTCGCTTTTTTAAAATTTTAATTCGAATAATTTATGAAGTTTAAAATCTTTTAAAATTCTCTATTCTTTTTTTATCTAGCAGGTGAGATTGTTATTAAGTACAAACTATATTTACAAATCACAAATATAGCAACACCTTAGTTTTTTTAAAAAGAATTTTTCTTTGTGCGTGTATAAACATAACGATTTTTGTATATAATTAGATTACGATAAAAAAAATTGTATTTTATATGAATACTACCTTATGAAAATTGAGATGTAGTAGAGTTTGGGACCCCGTATCATGGATTCGGAGTGGGGGGGAGGCGCAAAACCCTGCACCGGCCTTGCGGATTCGTGGTTACGACGTAATCTCTATTAATGTTGTTTCGACATACGATGTTTGCCTCGGACATGCGACTGTATACATAAGCGTGTTCATCACCACTGACCTTGGTTTGTGTTTTTTATGTACCTTAAAACATGTTTATGTACCTTAAAATATGTGTTATATACCTAAAAACATGTACAGATGTGTATAGATACTGAGTTTCCCTGTAAGTATTAGGTTGGTGCAAAAACAATGACGTAATAATGTCGTTTTTTGACGTATTTTTTAACGTCAAAAAACGACATTATTACGTCATTATTTTTGCACCAACCTAATAATAAGGGCATTTTTTTGTTAAACTATACGTTGCAGAATTCCCGACAAAAAAAAACACACTTTTGTTTTTACTTTCTGTCTCCAGATTTGCTGCTGCTTCCGAGTACTGCAACAGAGACAAGATCTTAGGCTTCGTCATCTTATCTACCTAGGGCCCATGACGTCATAAATATACAAACAGCTTAAAACAATTTCATTTCAAGAGAGATGACAAAAAAAAAAAAAAATGTAAACAAGTAGCTCACCGATACAGGAACAGTCAACTGAAGTCTCTAGGACACATAATGAGGAAAGAGGGCTCGGAAAATTTGATACTCACAGGAAAGATTGAAGGCAAGAGAGACAGAGAAAAACAACCTATCTAGCGAGCTTGAGGAAATGGATGGCGGAACGTGGTTTAAGAGAGATAACAAAAACAAAATTTATTAAGAGCTACAACGAACAGAAAATTGTGGAGAGCCATGATCGCTAATGTCATTAAGGGACACGGCACATAGAAAAAAATTACTAGTTTATTACTTAATAATAAATAAAAACCATTAAATGTCTAACATAATCTTACATTAATATTAATTTACTTGTAAAAGATGTCAACATATTTTAAGGTCTGACTGTTAATAGAAGGTTTCACATGTAAATCTTAAACAAAAATATATTTCCCAAATATAAACCATCTTGAGACACTGTCCCACAGTCGTAACAAGAACACTGGCACCTAGCGTCGCACTTGCTAGATAGATCACTTTATTCTACTCAAACTAAAACTTTACTGACATTACAAACAAAAAAGCAATATTTAAATACATCTTGCTTAATTTTTTTACGCACAGATCCAATGCAAATTAATTTCACACAATATAAAGAAGTGGCATTTCTAATATAATTTCCTCTTGGGGGCGGGGGATTTTAATCATCTTATCGTCTCTCAGTTGCGTCTCTATCCTTGGACAGAGTGCGCTCAGGGGCTTCTCTGTCTGAGGACAGAGGGGCAACTGAGGAAAATTATACTGAAGAGGTGCCCAGCCCCGGGGGAACAGCTGCCCGAGGCCGCGCCCTCCCATTGTACAAGAGAGAGGGATCGGTGCTCGCATCGAGGTCAGCGCAAGCGACGGTTGCAGGGGCCGAGGGTAATTTTTGTCCCTGCCCGAGTGTACGCGCTCCGGTCCCCACATTAATCCGACCTTGTGTCACATCTCATTCTTGTGGGGGAATGAGTAAACACCTCATTTCTAATATCTCCACTAATGAGTTATAGAAAATTTGCAAATTTCTCTGTAGTGTACTCTTCCGGTGATGTATATTTTTAAATAAATAATTATATTTATGGTCTACTTTTGTATCGAGCACTATGTTTTTAAAATAATAACAAAAATACTAAAGAACTTTGGATTATTTACCTAACGAGTTCTTTCCCATTTTCTATATATTTTTACACACACACACACACACACACATATATATATATATATATATATATATATATATATATATATATATATATATATATATACAGGGATGGCCAAAAGTCGCTTTACCCATTCCAATAATAATAACAAACGCAAAATGTGAAGACCGACGAAAAATAAAGAAAATGTATTTGCTATATTGAAAATATAATTGTATGATGATTGCATAAAATATTATTTAGAAATATGGATTTATCCTTATTAGAAATGGGTAAAGCGATTTCTGGCAATCCCTCTCTCTCTCTCTCTCTCTCTATATATATATATATATATATAGTAAGTCACCGGGCTACGGCAGTCCCGACGTACAACGATTCGTGGTTACGACGCAATATCCATTAATCTTTCGACTTATGCCGTTTGTATCGTACATACGATGCAAATATGTTTTTTCAGTCCTAATTAGGTTAAGATATGTCATAGAAATGTATTATGTCGACGGTTATTACTTATATTATTGCGTTAGCATAGGTGAGTGACGTAAGTGCTTATTCACGGAAAATCACGTTACGGCGCATCGTAGGAAAGGAACTCTGTCGTAAGCCGAGGACTCCCTGTATTTCTCTTCCGGTGATTTACACACATGTCATATATATATATATATATATATATATATATATATATATATATATATATATATATATATATATAGAGAGAGAGAGAGAGAGAGAGAGAGAAAGAGAGAGAAATGTATTATGTCGTCGGTTATTACTTTACTATTGCGTTAGGACAGGTGACTGACGTAAGTGCTTATTCCCCGGATATCGCGAGTGCGTTCCGACTTATACGGAAAATCGCGTTACGACGCATTTTAGGAACAGAACTCGCATAATAAAAACACGTCGATTAGTAAATTGTTGGAGAAGTACACGTCCAAGGTGATCAGATTTTCTTCTTTTTTTTTTTTTTTTTTTTTTTTTTTTTACAAATAAAGTTTTCAATAAAAAAAAAAAAATAAGCTAGATGATAAACTTTGAAATGACTTATCTTGCAACTTGATGTTTCACAAACACAGACCTGCTTGTCATGGTCAAAATAAATTTATTAGATTCATATCCAGATCAATAGACTGACCTTACCTGACGAATTTGTCATTTGAATTTTTATTTCTATTCATTGTTGTTACTTTGGCGGGGTGGGGGTTAATATTAAGCAAAAAAATTGCACCCGTTTCTATTTTGTTTATTATTGCAGACATTACAATTTCATTCTTTTTTAATACAGGAATATTTCGATTTGCGCGGCTAATGTGTACCTAGGTGATTATAAAAAAATTAATTTTCATTTACTACTGTTAAACTGAAGAATGTTTTACCGCACTAACCAAGTATTATGTATGCACTAATCGAATTTTGGTATATAAAAATTTTACTGCTTTAATCGAGGAATGCCTGTATCACTAATATTGTTTTTCGCTCAGTTTTCAATGGAGGCTATTATTATTCTCATATATCCGCATTAACTACGACCCTTACTCTTACCGCTCACAGAACAAAGATCTTCAGTAATCCTCTAACTTGAGTGTCCCTTGGGTCTTGTAAATGTTGATTTTTAGCTAGCTCAGACATTCATTAGTCTATTACGCTAACAATTGCGGTCCTTAATCAAGTTCGAAAGGTCTTTAGGTTGACATTCTGTGTCATAGTCGGTCAATGTAGATGGTGGTGCCTTGGCTAGGTTTACAGAGCAGTAGATCACACGCGAGTTCTTGTTTTGCTCGCCAGCAGTGCGATCCTTCATCAAGTTCGAAAGGTCTTTAGGTTTGCATTCTGTGTCACAACATCGTCGTTCAATGTAAGTGGTTGCGCAATGGCTAGGCTTCCAGAGCAGTGGATCACACGCGAGTTCTTGTTTTGCTCGCAAGCAGTTTCTTGCAAGACGCATGCTGTGTTCGCGTAATTTGTAGCAATATCAGGGACGGGTCCATAGAGCTGTAATTTAGTTGGATATTGTCTTCAAGAGATGCTAAATATAGCCTTCAGCACGCGAAGATAATAATTAATATCCAAGTAGTGGCATCATACATTAAAACCGACTCTACAATGGCTGAAAGAAGCTCCGTTTGTGAATGTCTGGTAGATCAGATATTCAGATTACATAAAGAAATAGATAATTTTAAATACCTATATATGTAATGTATTAACTATTAATAAATATTAAATTTTTTTTTTTTTTTTTTTTTTTTTTTTTTTTTTAGTAATTTCACTACAGGCACACGATAATAAAGTTAGGATACAAATGGTTTTGTTAAGTTGCGCCCATAGCTTGTTGGATTGCAGTAGTAATATTATAACGACAACAAGTGTATAAGAAAGAAGGGGACGAGAGATCTACAACGTAATAAGCTTAATCACCAATTGTATATACAGCAGAAAAATAAACAATTAAATTATCCCTTTTTTTTAATAGAGTTCCTTAAAAAGGGAGATAACCGTATCCACAGTTTACATTTGATACGCCATGAACAGATATGAATGTACGTGAGAGATTCATGGATGACTGAAGTTTAAAAGCAGTAAATTCGAACGAGTGAACCGAATGATCCTCTGTGGCCGAATCGGTTAAAAGGCACGTCAAGCTATATGACGGTTCCGTATATGATACAGGTTCAAATCCTGTCAGAGGACAAACATTTTCTATGAATATTTCACGGACATTCAGGCCGGTAAATGTTGTTTAATACTGTTTATTATAAACAGAGAGCATTTACTTAAATATTTGTATCTATAAAAAGTATCTACAAAAAGAATACCCGCTCGGCCCGGTGGCTAGGATCAAAGTGTAGTATCTGTGCTTTGTGAGCTGCCGGGTCGGGTGTCTGTCGAACTCTCTGCTTGCAGGGAGGAACCCTGACAAAGCTCCGCCGAAGGGTAGGGTTTCGTTGGGGGAGGTTGACGGAACTGGCCCGCCTCGGCGGGTTTGGGTGGTTATTTATTTTTGGCTGGGCCTACGGGCTCGGAGATACCCACATTAAAAAGGCCTTGTGCCACATTCGATCCCCGTGGGTGGATTGATAAATACCATTTATAAAAAGTATCTACAAAAAGAATACCCGCTCGACCCGGTGGCTAGGATCAAAGTGTAGTATCTGCGCTTTGTGAGCTGCCGGGTCGGGTGTCTGTCGAACGCTCTGCTTGCAGAGAGGAACCCGGACGAAGCTCCGCCGAAGGGTAGGGTTTCGTTGGGGGAGGTTGACGGAATTGAGCCGCCTCGGCGGGTTTGGATGGTTATTTATTTTTGGCTGGGCCTACGGGCTCGGAGATACCCACATTAAAAAGGCCTTGTGCCACATTCAATCCTCGTGGGTGGATTGATAAATACCATCTATAAAAAGAATGTATAAACATAAAATGTCTTAAAATAATATATAATGGTGTGGGTACCTCTGTTTCCTTTGATTTATTAGGTTGGTGCAAAAATAATTTCGTTTTCTAACATATGTTACAATGTGAGAAAACGAAATTATTTTTGCACCAACCTAATAGAATATATTTCTTTCTAGCATTTTTGATAATCTTGAGGTATTAGGTTGGTGCAAAAATAACGACGTAATAATGTTGTTTTTTAACGTTAAAAAATACGTCAAAAAACGACATTATTACGTCGTTATTTTTGCACCAACCTTTTTTTAGCCATTTATAGATATTTCACGTCTATTCTTATTAACCAGTTGTTTTCTATTTATTACCAAGCTGTTCAATATGGATAATGATTGTATTTCTATATCAGTCATAGCACTGGCCAAGATTTAGCATCTTTTATACACTATCAGATTCAATATTTTCACAATAAAATTCGTATTAACCAACTGATGTTAGTAAAATTTTCATGATATACTTACATTCATGTGTTAAATATACTTTAGAAATTTCTGCTTGTACAATCTGTATTAAAAGTATTTGCAACAACTTATTTACTTTGAAATTTTAATATGCAACTCAAGTGTTATAAATAAATATATATAATAGTATATTTATTGATTTTTATTTTTAAATTTTAGATATGTAAAGATTGTCATGGTTCATAACTTCAAAAGAGAAATAAGATATAGTTATTGAGTGATGGAAATCTACCTTTGTAAATTGCAAAATGTCAACTAGAGCTACATCAAGAGAAAGTGAAAACATGTCAAGAACAAGAAAAAAATGTTTTTAGAATGTCACAAAAAAAGATCTGAAAAGAAACTGGAAACAACCAAACTACTACCTTTTTAAGAGAAATTTAAGTTGGGTGAAGAGGTACTTGAAAACAGATTTTGCAGCAGCAATTTTTAGTGATGAATGTGGCGTTATATTTGATCGCTGGGTAAAAGATTTTGAGTCGTTCATAGAAATATTTGTCCAGCATGACAGAAGACAACACAAGTGGAGAGTAATGTTTTGAACCATTATTATAAACTGTTAAATTAAAGACCTTATCAAAGTTAATATCAAGATAAATGCGAAATACAAAAACATTCTCTTCCCTAGTTTCGATCCTTCATTAGGTTTCCTTTTGTACCAAAAAATAATAATATTGTTAAACCAATTCAGGTTTTCTACTGTTGTTTTTTTTTTTTTTTTTTTTTTTTGTTGTTGTTTTTTCATAACTCAATTACAACAGTTATTAGCAATATTTATAAGAAGAGTAGAGAAATAATCAAGTAAGATTTGCGACTTTAAAAATATTTCTGAGATGGCGTCTTGTAACTATTTACACTACTTACATTGTATTTATTGCCATATTCCCGACGTTTCGGCCGTTGTACGTTCCGGCTTCCTTCAGGTGATATACGTTGGAATTTCGACGGAAGATTGTTCTAGTTCCACGTGCCGGACCTTTTCTGGATATCTCAGTTTTCAGTTATTTTCTTTTAGTAACTCAACTCTTCAAGTTTTTGTTCAGCTTTGCTATGGCCAGGTTTGAACTCACTCTTTGGGTCAACATTATTTACATTATTCGGACTATTGTTCTCATCTTTGTTCCAATATTTATTACAACGTTTCGGCCGTTGTACGCTCCGGCCTTCTTCAGGTGGTTGGAATGTCGAACAGAACCCTTTATTTCGCTCACTGGGGTCGACTGTTCTAGTTCCACTTGACATGTCTAATGAATGTCAGTTATCTCCTGTTAATTCACCTCTGCAAGGTATTGAACTCACACTGTCAATGGATCTAACCAACGCCTTTATCCACTGTGCCATGTGTCCTTGAGGGCATCTGTGTATGAATTTCTGAGACCTATAAACTTAATCTTTTCAGCAACCATTTTTTTACCAGAGCTCATATTGCAATTTTCGTTGTTATTATTGCTTTACTCTATCACTCCTTATCACTGGTTCCGATATTGTATTCATTTCTATGCTTGGTCGGCTCAGGAGATTTTTGTTGCCTAGCATATGTGCTGATGCCTTAAGTTTACGAATTTTCCAACGATGTTCTTTGTTCTTTGTCTATGATTTCAAACTGATCCCTCTGAGGGCGGTGATCTCCCTTTTCTCTCCATATGTGATCAGCTACACCTGATTTTTCCACTTCCCCTCGCATTACAACTTTTTGGTGTTCTTGAAGCCTTACTTTAATGGGGCGGCCTGTCTCCCCTTTACAAGAGGAGGACAACAACACTCAGAAAACAGTCTACCTGCCTTATGTGAAGGGGTTATCGGAGAAAATACAAAGGATCTGCGGTTCATATAACATCAGGACAACCTTCAAAAGCTGGACGACACTTCGCAGATATCTCTCCCGAGTAAGACCCTCCCCCCCTAGAGAGGGGAACATAACTAAAGACTGTGTGTACGCCATCCCGAAAGAAATATAAAGGGGCTATTCTTTGCACTGTTTACATCAATAATTCTCAATGTGGGGCGCATGCCCCACCGGGTTGGGGGCATGGTAATATTTTGGTGGGGCAAGCGTATAATGGCACCCTTCGGCTGACTATACGGACGTGAGCTTAAATTTCATTTTGCATTATCATTTCCTGATTAAAATAATCCAAGTATATTATAGAATAAGCTTTCATTCAAATATTTTATTAGATTGGTGCAAAAATAATGACGTAATAATGTCGTTTTCTGACGTATTTTTTAACGCCAAAAAACGACATTATTACGTCATTATTTTTGCACCAACCTAATATATTTCTGACTTTCAGTTCTCTATTATATATTTTGAAACTGTTTTTTTTTTTTTTTTTTTAATTTTTTCCTTTCATGGATGCCATGATTTTGGAGGCTTGTTTAAAGACCAAGTTAATGGCCTTTTAAGCTCCCTTCACGTGAAATGCAGTAAAATGATGAATATGTAAGAATTAAATAGAATCAGAAAGCTGGGGGGGACAATATTAGAATATTAATAGAATTACTCTCACATACACCCAAACATTAGCTACAAATGATCTTACTATATCTTCCGGTTTGGCAGGGACTGTTCTAGTTTTAAGGGTCAGTTTGCATTATTATTTCACGATTAAAATGATTAAAGTATATTGCAGAATAAACTTTCATTCAAATATCTTATATTTCTGCCTTTCAATTCTCTATATGTTTTGAAACTATATATATTTAATTGTTTTTTTTAATTATTCTCTTTAATGGACGTCATGTTTTTTTTACCTTTTAAGCTTCCTTAACGTGAATTGCAGTAAAAGTTTTAAATATGTAACAATTAAATATTAAAGGTGGGGCAGAATTTTAGAAATACCAAAATGGGGCGTGGTCCCAAATCGGTTGAGAACCACTGTTCTACATGATCTTGGTGTTGAACAATTTCCTCCTCGGAAGGTGTTTGCCTTTTGGTCTTTTTATTTCTTTTTTCCTCTTTTCTTTCCTTGTTCTGGATTTTTGTCTCATGTAAGGCATTATGTCTTTTCGTAAATTGTCTATTGGTCACACCAACATTATTACCGTCCTGTGTATGACGATAAAGTAGATCTGGCGTCCTGGGTAAGACGATAAACTACGTCCAACAGCAAAGCCTCTGATCAGGAGGTTTTGAGGAGCGTCGAACCACCTCTTAATTGCTGGTGTTCCCAGGTCCACCCTGACCCGGGGTGGTAGCACCTGTTAGGGTCCCATCTATGGGCAAATAGTTAACACCCGAACTCTGGTGAAAACACTATGAAAGTGTAAAAACAGGTTTTAATACCAGAAATACTTTGTAAAAAAAATTATTACCAGCAATGCATTTTTGAAAAACAAATATTACCAGCAATACATTTTTTGAGAAAAAAAAATTATCAGTACAGAAATAGATTTTTGAAGGAAAAATATTAGCAGAAATAAATTTTTGAGAAAAAAATATCAACAAAAAAAAATTTGGTCGGCATTTAATAACCCATTGAGGTTGATATGCCGTAAAACAAAACAACATTATTGCTCTTTCAATATGTCTATTTTTTAAGCATTTAACCCCAACGTGGGAGTGGCACTAGAATGCATGGGGTTACAGAGAATGAAAGTAAGAGAAAAGAGGGGCATTTGAGGAAAGGATAAAGAGAAGGACGGGGATCAAGATCAAGGCATCAGAAGATGTCGATTGACATTACATTTAAATTTTGAAGATTATAGTTATCGGGGAAGCAAGTAAGAGGAAGGGAGTTCCACTGTCGGGAGATAAGAAGCTGTTGGAGTAAAAGAGACGACTACATTTAATTGTTTCAACAATAAAAGGGTGGGACCGAGATGCCAACCTAGTAGCACGCTTAAATTCATGCAGTCGGGACACGAGGGAAAATAGCTCGTCAGAGATGATGCCATGAAAATATTTGTAGAAAAGACAGAAGGAAACCACAGCACGTCTGTGAGAAAGTGACTGTAGACGAGATGCAAGATCAGGACCTATCATATTGCATATCCGGCTCTGGATTTTGTCGACAACCTCGAGATGAACAGCGGAGGCACCAGACCTTATATGGCAGCAGTATTCAATGCATGGACGAATGGTAGATTTGTAGATTTGAAGGATGCACTCAGACGAGAAAAACCTTCTGGCGCGACACAGAGAACCAACTTTCCTTGCGGTACAGTAGATGAAGCTATTGATTCAATGTAGTTGTTTCAATTCAAGTCAGTGGAAAGCGTGAGACCAACAAGGCGCAAAGAGTCGCTCTCGTGAAGGTAAGCATCAGCCATGCTGACAGGAGGCAGGGCGGTTTCTATATGGTGGATAAATAAAATCAGTTTCGTTTTGAGGGCATTAAAATTTACAAGCTGTTTTTGCTTCAGTCGACCACAGATTGGAGGTCCTTATCGAGGCCAACGGTTAGGTTAACTTAGTCAGCAATGCCGCATTTACTATTGAGACGAGAGTAAATGTTAGTGTCGTCTACGTAGATGTCTACTTGAGAAGTGATGACATCAGGAAGCATAAAACAGTCTGTCACCTCTGAGTGTTGACTTCAGTGTACACTTTTATATTTACATACGCGCTATCTCTGTTATTGAGCACTTTATCCCATAAAGACATCACACCTAAACTATATTTCTTCATATATATATATATATATATATCTATATATATATATATATATATATATACACACACACGCGCGCGCGCGACCTGTCTCTTAAACGTCAAACGGTGTCAAATTTTAATTTGGTTCCACTGAAGATAGATAGATAGATAGATAGATAGATAGATAGATAGATAGATAGATAGATAGATAAAAACAGAGATAGATTGATAGATAATAACAAATTGTGATAGATAGATAGATAGATAGATAGATAGATAGATAGATAGATATGTACAAAGTAAAATAGATATGAACCAATTTAGTTAGATAAACAGATAGATATGAACAAATTAAAATAGATATGAACTAAGATAGATAGATAGATAGATAGATAGATAGATAGATAGATAGATAGATAGATAGATAGATAATGAACAAACTGAGATAGATAGATAGATAGATAGATAGATAGATAGATAGATAGATATGAACAAACTGAGATAGATAGATAGATAGATAGATAGATAGATAGATAGATAGATAGATAGATAGATAGATAGATAGATAATGAACAGATTGCTTTATTGCTTTCTCTCGGTAATAATTTTATTCTTTTTCTCATATTCTTTCACACTCATTAACTCCTTGAATCTTAGTGGAGTTATTACCTTGATCCGGATGAAATGATTTAAGACAGCAATATATTATATATTTGTATATATTAATATACACTTTTCAAACACTTTTCACATGTCCGTTATTACATATTATTAAATATTATAATCTGAAATTAATATGATACATTGATCATATAAATATATACAGAACTTTTTGGCAAACATCAGCTGGTTAATACTAAACTACTGATAGCGTACCGTGCGAAACAATCACTTAATTGCAGGTGGTATGTATAGTTGAAAAAGAGTTAGTTACAGGTAAAACGTGTAAGTGAAAAACTGTTTTGATAAAGTTACCATTCACATTTAAGATTCTAATGAATTTTTTAAAATCTGTTCAGTTCAAAAAAAGCAAAGTTTATGTTGAAGGATAGTCGATGTGCAATAATGCGGAAATATACATTCTGAGATAGATAGATATATAGATAGATAGATAGATAGATAGATAGATAGATAGATAGATATGAACAAATTAAAACAGATATGTACTAAGATAGACAACTAGATATATAGAAACTAACATATATAGATAGAGAGATATGAACAAACTGAGATAGATAGATAGATAGATAGATAGATAGATAGATAGATAGATAGATAGATAAAGACATGAATGAAATACATCTCGTTCAGTTTCACACATATTCACATACATATATGTGTGTGTTCCTGTGTGTGGTTTGACAAACTTAATAAAAATTTTACTTATAATTTTCCCACGTTACCTGTTCATAATGGTCGGGGCGAAATAAACCCTTTCACTGGACAGCAGTCAAATACGTGTTGGTGATTCCGTGTGCTGTGCAAAGTTCGCCTGGATGAGCGCCAACGTCGGCCTTTTCTCGGCCCGACACTAAGAGGAGACCTCCGTGGAGTGAGCCTCTCTTACAAGAGCAACATATGACAGCTGTTGCCCAAAGGACTTTAGTCATGGCACTGCTGGTCGATACCCACGCTGAATACCCGGCTCGAGAGTCACAGGTTCTCTGTAAATTACCATCTGGAGCTTCAATCAAAGTTGCACCGAATTAGTGACGAAACGAAAGCACTTTAACGAAATTCGACTCTTGAAAAAATTGGGATGAACTTTGAGGTTAATTCACATTTAACGGGGATATATGTCGATCAGGGAGACTACGCATTGCTGATTTCCAATTCCACGTGGTCAAACTATTTGTAAATCGAACACTTATCTCTGATAGATATGAACATATTCAGATAGATAGATAGATAGATAGATAGATAGATAGATAGATAGATAGATAGATAGATAGATATGAACAAACTGAGATCGATAGATATGAGCAAATTGAGATAGATAGATAGATAGATAGATAGATAGATAGATAGATACAATTTAAAAAAGAAATCGGAAAATATCTTTTGAATTTGGAAAGAAATCAGAAAAAATCTGTTTGAATTTGTAGGTCTGCTGAATTGGATCGTGATTACGATTCCAATGTAATAATTTATAACAATGGAATATTAGTGTTTGAGCCTTTTATATTATATTCTTACTGTGTCCTGGACATTGAGTTCTACCTGGATTCTATCCTCTTGGAAATTTACATATATATATATATATATATATATATATATATATATATATATATATATATTGACCATTAATATTATAACCTTCCTTCGCGTGTTGCTAGCCTGCTAACCAATTCCCTGTCTTTCAGTAGTGTATTCTCTTTTACAATAAACCTCTCTGTCTTTCATCTACACCCTTGTTGCTGTTCCTTTCATTCGAGTATCACCTTTGTCTGTAACCTTCTTTAAGGATACAACATTGAGATAGAGAGAGAGAGCGTGAGAGAGAGAGTGAGAGAGAGAGAGTGAGAGAGAGAGAAATAGCTAATGAACAAATTGAGATAGATTCAAATAGATGCAGACTAATATAAATAGAAAAAAAGATGAATTGACTCAGAATGATAGAGCGTGAGAGATGATCTAGATAAATAAGTTCAACACAACAGCGAATGGGAGTTGTAAGACTGTGTAGAGCCAAATAAAAATCTTAATTCGACAGAGTATTTTGTTGATAGAATAAATATAACGTACACTTAGATATGAACAGATTTAGATAAACTCGGCACACGAGCAAACTGGTTTGGAAGATTGTATTGCGCCAAATGTCAATGTTAATTGAACAGAATATTTGTAGAATTAAATATTACAACTTAAACAGAGAGCGATAGAGATCTTCATTTTAAGAGTACACAATGACAAATAGACATTCGAAGATTGTGTTGCGCCAAATGGCAATCCTTAATGATGGAGAAATATTTACTTTGTTCAGTTGTTTAATAGCAATAAGAAATAATGAAATGGATTGAAAAATCCATTTCATAAATATATATGTAATAAATTTGGGTGTGTAATCATGACAGAGTTACATAGTGCCTGAAAACCATGCCACGGGTTGACCTAAGCCTTGTGAGTGAAATTAGGAAGACGAGACCCTCGATGACTGTGCTAGCATGAATTCATGGTGACCAAGGGTTTGGGTGTGATGGCCTTGTTCAGATTGCTGATCAGGCTAGATAACGCGCTCTCAACCAGAACTTGTAACATTCCGCTCAGCACAGTTGCAGTATAAACCACTGGTGGGCTCTGTGGGTACATGCATATTTTGAACATTATTGTTCAATCTTTTCCTCTTACAATGGTATAAATATTAATAAAATTCAATTTTATTAACATCTGAAAGCCTTTTTCAATAGTGTTTCTTTAGATAGGGTCAGTGATATAAAAACAAAACCGAAATCATTTGGTTTCATAAAAATTTCAATACGATATGAAGATGAAACCGAATAAAGTTGGTTTTTCAGCTAAACTGCACATCTCTAACCCATCTGGCCCACTACTCACAAAGTGGAGATAGAGGTGACAGTCTGTTTCATGCTAAATGCAATCATCAGGCCACAACGATTGCATCTGGCATGAAATAGACTGTCACCTCTAAGTGTTGACTTCAATGTTCACTTTTATATTTACACACGCTCTATCTCTGATATTGAGCAATTTATCCCATTAATATAGCACACCTAAACTATATTTCTTCATATATATATATATATATATATATATATATATATGGGGGGTATGTGTGTGTGTAAGTGTGTGTAAGTGTTTGTATGCATGTATACAGGATCTGTTCCTTAAACGTCAAACGAAATTTCGTTTCTACCATCATCGAATGATTTTAGGTAATGCAAGATACATAAACAGCACTGCTTTCTCCAAACATTTCTGGCATTTAAACAATGGTGGTAATAAACCCATTATTACGTGGGATATTGTAGCTAAAGCAATAGACGTAAATTATGTTTTGGGAAAGCTGACAGACGTAATTTATGCTTTGGAAAAGGCGATAGACGTAATTTATACTTTGGGAAAGGCAATAGATGTAATTTATGATTTGTAGAAAAATTAGTTATTATTTTTAAAAAATTAAATAACCCTAACAGTTATCCCATCATCCTTCAATATGGAAATTCTTAGATGCTCAGGAACAGAACAGGACATGCATTAAATTTATATTGCAAAAGTAAGAGCAGGTTGCCAAAATATCAAGAGCATCAAGAAATACCGCAACGTAAATGGGAACTTAAAAAATTAGTAGCATCCTTTAACCGAGTACTCTTCAGTAGTTAACTATTTGTATGCAGTATCATATGACTTAGAATAGTGTCGAACTGAACCCTTTATTTCGCTCACTGGGGTAAACTGTTCTAGATCCACATGCCGTGGCAGTCTACTCCAGTGAGAGAAATAAAAGGTTCAGTTCGACATTCCAACCACCTGAAGAAGGCCGAAGTGTATAACGACCGAAATGTTGTAATAAATATGGCGACAATAGTCCGAATAATGTAAATAGTGTGCATAATACCTTATCTCAGTAATATAAACAGATAATGAATTACATGAATGTCGTGTTTTATTTTAAGAGCGTCTAAGAATTTCCATATTGGGGAATAATATGATGACACTTGCTGCAATAAAGCCCTGTATATCCTTCAAGGATGTTATTAGTCCGAGGTAAATCAGCATTGACTCTCTCAAAGCAAAACCACATAGGTATTTTAAATAATTATCATTTAATATAACTGTCCTTTCGATTAATTTTCATTCAAACTATTTACAATTCGGATAATTGTTTTTCAAATAATTATTTTCGAAAAATTTTCTCGATACGTTTATTTCAATCTTTATCACACTAAATATCTGACTTTATACAAACTTTATAAACATTAATTCACAGTGAGCTCAGACAGAGAAAACTGAGCTATTTACATCAAACGAGAATTTCAAATCGTGGGAATAGTCCTTTCCTTAATATTTGACAGTATTTTTCAATCAAACAAAAATCAGCTCAGATTTCCCTCCAAACCAGACAGCGCCCCACACCATTACTCCAATCCCTCCATGTTTCACGGTCGCTTGCAGACATTCAATGTCCCAAGTCTTATTCTGATTTCTCCAAACATAAACCTATCTCGAATTCGAATATTGGCAGAATTTACTTTCATCTGACCAAATTACAGACTGCCAAAATTCATAATCTTTACTCTCGAATTCTCTCGCTCAGTCCATACGGCTGTTCCTGTTAAGCTCTGAATTCAAGGGCTTCTTTCTTGCAACTCTTCTTTGATAGCCGATCTCTTTCAAAGTCTTCCTCGCTGCATATGGCGACATTTCCATGCTGTTGGCGACATTTTTTACGCTCTGACGACGGTTTATGATGATTGCCCTGTTCAGCGCCCTTTTCGTTCGCTTAGACACAATGTTTGGTTTTCCTGAACGTTGTTCCACACGACAATGGCCTTCTTCATTAAATGTCATGGCAATATTATTAAGCGTTTGATGATTAACCTGGAAAAATCTAGGAATTTCTCTATTTGACTTGCCACACTGATGCCATCCTATTATTTGCCTTCATTGAAATTCACCAATTTCCTTACTTCTACGAACTTTCATTGCAAGATATAAGTCAATTATTGTCCAGATAGATAGATAGATAGATAGATAGATCTATAGATAGATAGATATCGCATGTCCTTCGTTTGGATTTGTTTGCAAATCCCGTGCACGATTGTTGTCTCATACGAAACATTAACATAAAAACTGAACTGAAAGATACACATCCGTCGAAAACAACGGGAGAGTCCATCATAGATATATATATATATGTGTGTATGTGTGTGTGTGTGTGTGTGTGTGTGTGTGTGATAACGATATATATATATATGATATAACGATATATATATATGTGTGTGTGTGTGTGATAATGATATATATATATATATGAGATAACGATATATATATATATATGTGTGTGTGATAACGATATATATATATATATATATACATGAGATAACGATATATATATATGTGTGTGTGTGCGTGTGTGTGATAACGATATATATATATATGAGATAACGATATATATATATGTGTGTGTGTGCGTGATAACGATATATATATATATATGAGATAACGATATATATATATATGTGTGTGTGTGATAACGATATATATATATGATATAACGATATATATATATATGTGTGTGTGTGTGTGTGATAACGATATATATATATATATATATATACATGAGATAACGATATATATATATATGTGTGTGTGTGTGCGTGATAACGATATATATATATATATGAGATAACGATATATATATATATGTGTGTGTGTGAGAGAGATAACGAGATATATATGTGAGATAACGATATCGTCGAAATTGACAGGAGAGTCCATCATATATATATATATATATATATATATATATATATATATATATATATATATATATATATATGAGGTAATGAAGATCTAGATATAATAAAACACCGAATTAGTTAAGCATCTCATATCGCAGTGTCTTCTTTCAGCCAATGAGTAAGGTTTTCCCTTCTCTAGGTTAAATGCCGTTGCATTAACGATTATTATTGAAAGAGTTTGTCAAGCTTTAAATAAGAATGGTGAAGCTCGAGCTTTTTATTTGGATATCTCGAAGAGATAGCACCATTCGTTCGTGCATTGAATAATGCTGCCATATATGGTCTGGGGCTCATTCATATCACACACCGCATTTATCATAGCCATTTTGACAGTAAACCTCTTCGTTACAATCATAACCTTTTCAGGTCAAAGATCAATCATTATCTATCCTCCTTATCCTCATACTTTTCACTTCCTACCACCTCCTCTCTCATTCATATCACACACCTCATTTTATCATAACCCTTTTTACTGTAACCCTATAATTACGATCACTGTATTCTGTATATTTAAAGAGTGTCTTTTTGCTTTTATCTATCTATATATATCTCTCTGATATTGAGCACTTTATCCCATAAATATAGCACACCGTAAAACTATATTTATATATATATATATATATATATATATATATATATATATATATATATATATTAGAGGTCTTGAATGCTTTTAAATCAGTCCACCGAAACTAGACAGTGTCTGTTTTATATATATATATACTTGCATATACACCCACCCAGGCATATACATATATTAGAGCCTTTTTGCATATTTGTACATACATGTACACATATACATACCCACTGATATATATGTGCATAAATATATACATGCACACGCATATGCACATCATAAAGCCTTTTTTTCTACACACATATATATATATATATATATATATATATATATATATATATATATATATACAACTATTTCATATATTTATTTAAATCGGTACTCGTGATACCTAAGGTTTAAAATGACTTTTTAAAAATGAATAATCTTCCTTGAAGCTTTCATTTTAGCTTTAATTCAAAGCTAAATGACTAAATTTACTATTTCCCGTAAACAAAATCTCTGGGGTATTTCAAACAGAAATTATATTGATTGGAATTGATTTTCAATTTTGTTTTCAATAAAATCGCTAATGTCAGCCATTTTAGACATTTGTAAATAAAAGTTAATTCTCCGTTTTAAAAATCTTGTGTAAATAAAATAAACTTTAAAACGTTATTTGGCGAATATTAGGAAATGTAACGTTTAATATTTTTATTTCTATTTACTATATATATGTGTGCGTGTCTGTGTGTGTTTAAAATAGGATATATATCCTTTGTGCATACATGAGAAACTATATATTACTAAGTTTATAAAAAATAAAAATTTACTGAATCAAATAAATGTAATAGCTATTCTTTGCCGTCATTGTCAAAAATTTTCCTTAAATAATATTTTGAAATAAAATTTTGAAAATGAAGTGGTAATATACATACTTATATTTGATATGAAAACATAATTTTAAATAATTTAAGTAATTCTATCACATTTACTTGATTTAAAAAGAAATATAGTCTATTAGTAATTAAGAGTAAAATTATTTTAAAATTGTAGTTAAATAAAACGTATTCTAACCCAAACAACCCTTTTAGAAAGAATCTTTAAGTATACAAGTACGAAAAAATTGACGGAAAACTTTTTGCCGTTAAAAAAAAAAAAAAAAAAAAACAGATAACATGCGTTTAACGGATGTCAGAATTCGTGGAAAAATACACCCCTACTCTTCCTAAACTTAACCTCTTTTTCGAACGTAACTCATAATTGATACAACAATAGTTAATAAAAAATGAACACGCTATCGCCCCTGTCTGAATGATTGGATTTTTCTGTATCCTTGGAAACAGGAAATTATGAATTTATATGTGCGTTCAAAACTGAGTAAATTTAAAGATAAGTTATTCCAAAATTCGCTTGAAGATGAAACAGAACTAATGCTTTTAATTTAATTATAAAATTCAATTTGTAATTACTGTGTAGCGAAGAAACCATATTTTAAATCAGTTAATTTATAATATATATATATATATATATATATATATATATATATATATATATATATATATATATTTAACTATTATGCAGCTTTGCGCCTTCATTATTACACACACACACATACACACACATTGACAGATCGGAAAGAGAAATGGGTGAGTGGAATTCGAATTCAGGTCGAGTTCATTGCATTCACTTTCTCACAATTACCGTTGGGAAAGGTATGATTATATCTCTTCATAAACCAGGCCAAGCTGAGCTCTCTAGCCATGATTGCCAACCAGTCTAAGAGAAAGAAAATTCAAAACTCTGCACCTGTAGCTGTACAAATACGTTATTGATTGATTGTTTTAATGGATTTTTTTTTTTTGCTTTTTTACGGCTTATCAACCATTCTAAGTTATTTAAAGCCGAAATATATTTTGGGGATTATAAGAATTTTTCTGATACAAGTCTTTCTATTTAACCCGTAGCTTGAAGGAGAAGAGCTTGATTCATACCCTTTCTCAATGTTATTTACACGGGAATATAAGGAACCCGACTATAAATCGAACCCGGCTCTCCGATTTTTTATCCCGAACAATTTTCCATTGCACCAGCCACACAGCAACTAGTCACTATCACCCATCTAAGAACAAACTAGGTTCAATGTTTCTTAACCTGATAGATTTGACATAAGCCCTCTAGAGAACGACTGTACAGAATGTCGTTAACCTCAACAGGCATTGCTCCAACGACGTCATATGTGTGAGGCTGTAATTTTGTATATTATATAGTACCTAATATTAAATTAGAGCAGCACATAGAAAATAATCGTCTGTGACAGGGGTCACCCCCCTCGGGGTCACCCACCCCCACCGGAAACGGCAATTTCCAATGGCACGCAGCCGTAAATGACATAATGACACAAAGATATTTAGCTGTTTCAATTTTAATATATACTTAAGTATATATATATATCATATATTATAGCCGAGAAAAATAACAGCAGACGTGGCCTGACGATTGCATATAGCATGAAACAGACTGTCGCCTCTAAGTGTTGACTTCTAGGTTCACTTTTATATTTATATTTATATCATATATTATATATCAATTTTAATATATACTTAAGTATATATATTATATTTTATTATATATCAATTTTAATAAAATTGATATATAATATAATATATATATAATATAATATATATATACTTAAGTATATATATTATATTTTATTATATATCAATTTTAATATATACTTAAGATATTTTTGTAGGTACAAACTTTAATGATCGAAATAAAATTATAAAACTTAATATTACGAGACATATTAAAAACGGGCGAAGCAACTGGTTTCGCTCCCGCTCTTCAGGCTTCAACGGGTGATTTAATTTAAAATTAACACAGAAAAATATACAGTAAAAGGAAGTTGTGGGAGGAAAAAAAAAGTATATATATATTATATTATATATCAATTTTAATATATACTTAAGTATATATATTACTATATAAAGTATATTGTAGAACAGGTATATTGACCTTGACTTATATCAAAATATGTATACTGTTGGCACAATGAATGATTTAAAACCCTAAATAGAGGCACGGTGGAGAAATGAATAGCAGTCTGAATTGAGAAATCGGAGAGCCGAGTTCGAATTCCAGTCGAATCCATTACATTCACTTACTTACTTTGCGAAAAGTATGAATCTTGTTCTTATCCCACCCAGCTATGGCTAAATAACAGTACAGATTTGGATGGCAACTGGTCTACCGCTGAAAGAAATAACAACCTACTGCGGGGAAAAATCTGCCTCGTCAGTCATGTACCAAAAGATACATGATCGCCTAAGCATATATCACGCATGTCACATAGCTGACTGAAGACGGCACATAGTTTGAAACCAATAACTAATAATATAATATTATATATAATAATAATAAGAAGAAGAAGTTGCCGACCCCTGAGAGATCTTTTTGTTTTTTACCTTCCATCAGCATGTTACTCTACTGGAGTTTGAGTAGCTCACTACGCCTTCTTGGTCTAACGTTCTCCATTGACGTGAATTGCGAACGATTTTCTCGAATAAACTGCCAAGTCTACTGCTAAGAAAGTTGTTTCACTGAGTCGTGCCAAACACCTTTTCTTCCACGACAGAAACTATCTTGCACATTCGTCTGTGCATTGAATATTGCTGTCACCTGTGGTCTGATGCTTCTGCTAAAATCATTGAAAAAATCCAAAGAAAAATGTGCAATGTTATCGATCCCGACCTGGCATCTCGGCTTCAATCCCTTTCCCATCGCCGTAACATAGCTTCCGTGATGACCTTTCTTCTTTAGTAACTCGACTTTTTTCCGGCTTCTTGCGTCCCAGTCAACAGTGATCATCAAAAATTTAAATAGTAGTTTTTCTCATATTCTCTAATACTCAGTAACCCCTTGCATCCTAGTGGCTTTATTGCCTTTGATCTTCAAAAATTTAAATGCAATATCAATCGTTATCTTCTGTCTTCTTAATTCTTGTTCTTTTATTGTCAAATGACAAACATCGAGGAATTTAAATAATAGATTATATGAACACAAAAGGGATATTTTACAAAAGAACACACTAAATGCCTTAGTTTCTCATTGTAATGAGTTTGACCATAAACTTGATTTAAAGCATGCTACTCTTATGAAAGGATAAGGCAATTTACTAAGACGAAAGTCTATAGAAAGTGCTTTAATCACCAGATTATCCATGGTCAACCTGCGTCATGGTTCTTGCAGCATTTTACCTTTCTCAACAGATCTAGTACTAGATCTAGTACTAGATTGGAAGCTAGGTCTCATCATTTTACTGTTGAAACTGATAAATGTAACCGTAAGTTCTATTCTAATAGGTTATTCTCACTTCTCGATTGTGGGACTCTCTTCCAGCTCATTGCTTTTTTGTCGACTGCGATCATAAAAAATTTAAACTCAACATTAATCGTTGTCATCTGTCTGTTTTCTTTTTTTTTTGCCTTTTCTACTGAATAACGTTTTTCCAGTATTTTAATCTCTGTAACCTCTTGAGTCTTAGTGGTTTCATCGCCTTGCTTGGCGTGAAATAGTTAAATGTGGTATTACTGTGGTCAGATTTCCACATTCTTACCCAACCGAATGACACGATCGACAAATACAAACTTTTTCCTTGTTAGTTAAAACCAGGAATTCATGGCTGCAACAGCAGAACATAGGCAAACACACTCTGCATTTAGTGACATTTGCGCCGCAGTAAATTATTTATAAACCGTTCGATCTGTAAAGGTTTCGTCATCGAATCCCACTTAGAAAACAGAAAAGAATTGAGGTCAACAAATGTGGGTAGAGTGAGTGAGAAATGTCGAATAAAAAATATTTCATTGTTTAGTTTGGAAATTGCATTTTGCTGTACGAATAGGATTTTGGGATTGAGAAATCCAACTCGTATCAATAATGTATCTGAGATTGCACAAAGGCAACACTCACTGACAGAAATAACGTTTCAGTGGCGAGGCTTTTACGATCAATAGTACACGAGGCGCAGTCCTTCAATCGATATATCCCGATTCACATGCGTGAGCGCCTGAAATATCACGACAGAAGTCAATTCTCTAGTGTACGGAGTTCGGAATTTTTTTAACGGTAGAATTCTGCTAACCTAATGGCGCTTCTGCTGGCACGACGATCAACAATTACCAGTGGTTCACAACCTTCTTTTGGCCATGCTCCATCTAAGCATCTTTAAAATCCTGATACCCCCCCCCCGCTCGTGACATAATTCTTATTCAAAAAGTGAACTCCTAACAATCTTCCAAAGAACATGGCGTCCATGGAAGAGAAAACTAAAAGAACGAAAGGGCAGTAAAAGTAATGAGAAAGAAATTTCTAAGAAATTATACTATATCACGATATATATATATATATATATATATATATATATAGATATAGATATATATATATATAAACAGATTTCTAGTACTGCCAAATCTAATCAAACATTTGAGGAATAACAAATATGGGATCATATTAAACATAAGATACAATAATATCCACGTTTAAAATGTAAGGTACCTTTCGACCGACACATTTTCAAACACAATCGTCGGTAATCTAAAACGGAGTACTAACAAGAAAATTTTTTATTAATACCGTAATAAAACAGGATGGTAAGGGGGGGGGAATTGTTTTACCTCAAATCATGTAACCGTTTCCCCGAATAAGGCCAACTTAAACTTCATCTCCCGTTGTACGCAAAGGGCCGGCCTACGTATGTTGATGATAACAGACTCCAAGATGTCGAGGTGGAGTCTGTTCCTAGCCCTGTGCAATACCGAAAAGAAATGGGGAGAATACTCAGTCCTACAAACACCAGAATTTAATAGATGCTCACCGATAGCAGAGGCGTGAGTCTGCGAACACCCGGATGTCACAAGCTCATGCCTGCGCACACAGCCCGGGACATATATATATATTGATCACCCCTTGTTCAATTTTCTTTTTGTGTAATTAAAATTTCTCTTTTAGTCGCGTTCCACCTTCCCCTCCTCATTTGCTTTATTGAGTGTGTCTTCATTTGTATTCACAATCGCCAACGAATACCTTTGAAAAAGTGTCGGCCGAAAAGTACCTAAGGTATGACGTCCGTGTTGTTTAGGGATATATATATATATAAGAAAATCCTAAAGAGCCAGTTCAATAAAGTACATCCTCCCCCTCGTTTCGCTTTTCTTTATATTTTTTTTTCTTTTTTTTTTTTGTCACGTGGTCATGGTTATGGTCATTTTGGGTTTTAGCAATAAATTCTGTTCCATTATATTTCCCTTTTCAGCCAGCATCGCCTTGACGATCCGTTTAAGTGAAACCTAGGTAGGTTTGCCTGGCTCCTTACGATTATCTTAGATTTTACTCTACTTTGTGTATTGAGTACTTTACGTGGTTGTCTTTTTACTCGTTTTGGTTTGTTTTTTTTTTTAATTTGAACTTGGAGCTTGAACACTGAACGATTGTTTTCGCCTTGTTTTAATGTTCTTGGTTCTTTCTTTTTTTACTATCCGAGGTTTTTCCAAGCGAGTACCACCATATATATATATATATATATATATATATATATATATATATATATATAGGTAACTATACTCGTTTCGAAAAACTCTCGAATTTTTGATTTTGTCAATGATCAAATCAATCCCGAGGGAAAAAAAGGTTTTAAAAAAAGAAAGAGCTAGAAAAATGAAAGTCTGTCGAAAAAAATCGCACAGATACAGGTTCAAAGCCCCCACCCCCCAAAAAAACCGACACGAATAAACAACTAACAAAAGAGCTCAAAACCTTTCCAGCTTTCCCTGACGATCTGCTTAGGTGAAACCTGGGTAGGTTTGTCTGGCTCACTAAGTTTATATATATATATATATATATATATATATATATATATATATATATATAAAGAAGGCCGGAGCGTACAACGGCCGAAACGTTGTGACAAATATGGCGACAAAGATGAGGACAATGGTCCGCATAATGTAAATACTGTACATAATACCTCATCTCAGAAATATAGACAAACTCTGATATATATATATATATATATATATATATATATATATATATATAAATTGTGGTACTCGCTTGAAAAAAACCTCGGATAGATCAACTTGCATCTAAATTACTATCAAACATTAAAATCTATTTTTTACATAAATTGCTAAAACTTACCACCCCTCTCCTTCATATGTAAAACCAATTTACAGCCTTTTTCTCTTTACTTCCCCCTTCTTTCTTTTTCCTTTTTCTTTTCTCTCTTCTCCCCTCCCATTTCAATATATCACTTCCGTTAAGTTAACCGTTTAAATAGGTCAAGTCTGGTCACTCCTCCTTCCCCAATACTAAGTATGCTTGAGATAGATATTGAATTAAACCCTCCCTAAACACTACCATGTCTCTCTAACCACTCCTTATTACACTCTCTGTTAAATTACAAAAACTTACACTACCCATCAATTTTCATTTCATTTTTCGTTTCATCTTTTGGAAGTGCTATCTGATGATCCGGCGTCCTTTAAAAGGGCTCTGGTGAAATAAATTATTATAATGGAACCTTAAAGTGGTCTGTTTTTCTTTAATATATATATATATATAGTACATACGTAATTGTATAGCAAGCCACTCATATTCGACTAGGGTGGCTATTCAATCCCTATTGCAGACGCTTGCTCAGGCACATTTGTGTTTATTCAATACCTACAGAGATCACCTGTAGCTTATAGAGCAACTATGCTGAGATCTTAGTTACAGTTTCTAGAAAAGAGCATGTTATCTAGCGTGATCAACAATTTTAAAAAAAGACCAGTATGCTCAAGCCCTCGGCCACGATGACTTGTGACTTCGTGCTAGCACAGCTAGCAAGTGTTCCGTCTACCTAATTTCACTCACGTGGTACGGTTTACAGGCACTTTCCAAAGGTACCGCACGCTGGGATCAACCCCTCAAGCACGATAACATCAGGAAGTCTCCTTCCTGACAAATCGACCATGGTGAGATTTGAACCCCGGTTTCATGGTCAGAATGTTCTAACCTTTCGGCAACGTGACCATATACATACGTAATTACACATGTACATACGTACCCACAAATATTTTTGTATACATACACGCTCCGTATACATTAAGTCACATACACACTCATACTCACAGACTCGCTAGAAAAAAATTGACTGTTAATAACTAGTTTTCGAATTGCCCCACCCCTAAAAAATCAAGTTCCTCGACCCATTAGGCTGTACCTCATGTTGAAAACTACGCGATTACATCTGTATAAGAGGAGTAAACTTCATTGGGTGCTCTTTAAATGTGGATTTGTGTCAGTTTAAGTAGCCTCTACCGGCATGACAATTAACAATTATTTCTTGTCGATTAACTAGCTCATGTAATAGGTGTGCACTTCATTGGGTGCTCTTTAATTGTAGTCTTGTGCTTTTCTAAGTCGCCCTCCTTGCCACGACTACTAGTACATCATGCGTTTCAATTCATTCATTTTGAAAGTGTGACCTGCACTTTGCAAACCTTTGAATAAGTTTACGAAACTCCGTGGTAAGTGTTGCGGTGGTCCAAAAAAAGAACTTTGAACAGGAATAAGGCGTCACTCCCTTACGTATATTATTATCTGGATTCTTTTCAGGCATATATTTATCCAGTCTCTAACTTAATGATGAAAAAAGTACGCAATTAATTACTTATTTTTCAACACATAGGCTTCTTTGTGAAAGCACTTAATTCAATGATGAATATTAATTACATTCTTCTCGAGCTAACATCTTCTGCTGACATAAAGTGAGACAGTTATATTGAATCAACTGCTAGGTCTGCTGTTAGAAAACTTGGTTCACTGTGTCGTTATAGACAATTTTTCTCGCCAGAACCTATCTTACACCTTTATATGCCTACAATTCTGCCTCCGGACGCGCGTTCGTCTTGCACGCGTGCGTATCCCAAACAGCCAGATAAACGCCTTACAACAGTAAAAACTCTGAAGACACAGTCCTGTTCATCAGCAGGTTTATTAAAAGCCAAAAGGGTGAAACCGGAAAAAATACTACAAACCTGAGACTACTTTAGTCTTGAGAACAGAATAAATGAAATGTTAGAAAGGAAGGGCAAGCAGAATAAGACAAAGAAAGCCAGAGCTTGAATATATCAGTGGGAGCGTAGATCTAAATGGGTAAAGGAGGGTTGCAAATAGTTTATTTACATGAAGATGTCAATAAGGTTGCGGCGTTAAGTTCTTAGAAAGGAAGAAAGTTACATGAAGTTACAGTTTGAGAACAGCGTGTAAAGAGTCAACACGTGATAAAAGCGGTTTTTACATGAAAAATGCAACCGTAAAATCAATGTATGCAAAGGGGGCTACTTTAAAAAAATGTTCAAACAACATGATATTAAAGGAGACCAATGCAGAGAAAAAAAGACGGTCTGAAAAGTAAACACTGGCTATGCTATCGTAGTGGTGGATTAAGAAGTGTCTGAAGAAAGGAACGGAGTGCCTTGGGACGGTGCATTATTGTGCCAGTGCAGGTGATTACTACAGGCTACACGGGAAGTGATAAACAAATGGTGTACCTGACAGTAAAAAGAAAAAATTAGGGAAAATAAAAATTAGAGGTGCTGTGCTGTACTAACAAAACATTTGCAATTCGATCCCGAATTGAATATAGCTGCCATATCTGGTGTGGTGCTTTTACTATGTATTTAGAGATACTTGATAAAATACAGACAAGAATATGCAATGTAATTGGTCCTGATCTGGCATATTGGCTTCCGTCGCTTTGCTACCGACGTAACGTACCTTCAATCTGCGTTTTCTATAAATATTTTCATGGTAATTGTTCTGATGAGATTTCCTCTTTGGTACCTAGATTTTATGAATTTAAACCATAATATGGCATCCCTCTGCCTTTTCTATAAATATTTTTATAATAATTGTTCTAATAAGCTTTCCTCTTTGGTACATAGACTTTAGGAATTTAAACCATAATATAGCTTCCCTCTGCCTTTTCTATAAATATTTTCATGCTAATTGTTCTAATAAGCTTTCCTCTTTGGTACCTAGACTTTATGAATTTAAGCCATAATAGAGCTTCACTCTGCCTTTTCTATAAATATTTTCATGCTAATTGTTCTGATGAGCTTTCCTCTTTGGTACCTAGATTTTATGAATTTAAACCATAATATAGCTTCCTTCTGCCTTTTCTATAAATATTTTCATGGTTATTGTTCTAGTAAGCTTTCCTCTTTAGTACCTAGACTTTATGAATTTAAGCCATAATAGAGGTTCACTCTGCCTTTTCTATAAATATTTTCATGCTAATTGTTCTGATGAGCTTTCCTCTTTGGTACCTAGACTTTATTAATTTCAGCGATAAGATAGCTTCTCGCTGCCTTTTCTCTAAATATTTTCATGGTAATTGTTCTGATAAGCTTTCCTCTTTGGTACATAGAATTTATGAATTAAAACCATAATATAGCTTCTTTCTGCCTTTCCTATGAATATTTTCAGGCTAATTATTCTGATCAGCTTTCCTCTTTGGCACCCTAACATTATAAATTTCAGCCATAATATGACTTCCCTCTGCCTTTTCTATAAATATTTTCATGGTAATTGTTCTGATGAGCTTTCCTCTTTGGTACCTAGACTTTATGAATTTCAGCCATAATATAGCTTCCCTCTGTCTTTTCTATAAATATTTTCAGGCTAATTGTTCTCATCAGCTTTCCTCTTTGGTACCTAGACATTATGAATTTCAGCCATAATATAGCTTCCCTCTCTCTTTTCTATAAATATTTTCATGCTAAATGTTCTGATCAGCTTTCCTCTTTGGGTCCTAGACTTTATGAATTTAAACCATAATATAGCTCCCCTCTGCCTTTTCTATAAATATTTTCATAATAATTGTTCTAATAAGCTTTCCTCTTAGATACCTAGACTTTATGAATTTCAGCCATAATATAGCTTCCCTCTGCCTTTTCTATAAATATTTTCAGAATAATTGTTCTAATAAGCTTTCCTCTTTGGTACCTAGACTTTATGAATTTAAGCCATAATATAGATTCCCTCTGCCTTTTCTATAAATATTTTCATGCTAATTGTTCTGATAAGCTTCTCTCTTTGTTACCTAGATTTTATGAATTTAAACCATAATATAGCTTCCCTCTGCCTTTTCTATAAATATTTTCATAATAGTTCTTCTAATAAGCTTTCCTCTTTAGTACATAGACTTTATGAATTTAAGCCATAATATAGCTTTCCTGTGCTTTTATATAAATATTTTCATGGTAATTGTTCCAATATGCATTCCTCTTTGGTACCTGGAATTTATGAATTAAAACCATAATATAGCTTCCTTCTGCCTTTCCTATGAATATTTTCAGGCTAATTATTCTGATCAGCTTTCCTCTTTGGCACCCTAACATTATAAACTTCAGCCATAATATGACTCCCCTTCTGCCTTTTCTATAAATATTTTCATGGTAATTGTTATGATGAGCTTTCCTATTTGGTACCTAGACTTTATGAATTTAAGCCATAATATAGCTTCACTCTGTTTTTTCTACAAATATTTTCAGGCTAATTATTCTTATCAACTTTCCTCTTTGGCACCCTAACATTAAGAATTTCAGCCATAATATAGGTTCCCTCTGCCTTTCTATAAATATTTTCATGGTAATTGTTCTGATCAGCTTTCCACTTTGGTACCTAGACTTTATGAATTTAAACCATAATATACCTCCCTCTGTCTTTTCTATAAATATTTTCATGGTAATTATACTGATCAGCTTTCCTCTTTGGTACCTAGATTTTATGAATTTAAGTCATAATATAGCTCCCCTCTGCCGTTTCTATAAATATTTTCATAATAATTGTTCTAAGAAGCTTTCCTCTTATATCACTAGACTTTATGAATTTAAGCCATAATATAGCTTCCCTCTGTCTTTTCTATAAATATTTTCAGGCTAATTATACTGATCAGCTTTCCTCTTTGGTACCTAGACATTATGAATTTCAGCCATAATATAGCTTCCTTCTGCCTTTTCTATAAATATTTTCATGCTAATTGTTCTGATGAGTTTTCTTCTTTGGTACCTAGACTTTATGAATTTCAGCCATAATATAGCTACCCTCTGCCTTTTCTATAAATATTTTCATAATAATTGTTCTAATAAGCTTTCCTCTTAGATACCTAGACTTTATGAATTTCAGCGATAATATAGCTTCCCTCTGCCTTTTTCTATACATATTTTCTTGCTAATTATACTGATCAGCTTTCCTCTTTGGTACCTAGACTTTATGAATTTCAGCCATAATATAGCTTCCCTCTGCCTTTTCTATACATATTTTCTTGCTAATTATACTGATCAGCTTCCCTCTTTGGCACCTAGACATTATGAATTTAAGCCATAATATAGCTTCCCTCTGCCTTTTCTATAAATATTTTCATGGTAATTGTTCTGATCAGCTTTCCTCTTTGGTACCTAGACTTTATGAATTTAAACGATAATATAGCTCCCCTCTGCCTTTTCTATAAATATTTTCATAATAATTGTTCTGATAAGCTTTCCTCTTAGATACCTAGACTTCATGAATTTCAGCCATAATATAGCTTCCCTCTGCCTTTTCTATACATATTTTCTTGCTAATTATACTGATCAGCTTTCCTCTTTGCTACCTAGACTTTATGAATTTCAGCCATTATATAGCTTCCCACTGCCTTTTCTATAAATATTTTCATAATAATTGTTCTAATAAGCTTTCCTCTTTGGTAACTAGACTTTATGAATTTCAGCCATAATATAGCTTCCCTCTGCCTTTTTCTATAAATATTTTGATAATAATTGTTCTAATAAGCTTTCCTCTTTAGTGCATAGACTTTATGAATTTAAGCCATAATATAGCTTCCCTCTGATTTTTCTATAAATATTTTCATGGTAATTGTTCTAATATGATTTCCTCTTTGGTACCTAGACTTTATGAATTTCAGCCATAATATAGCTTCCCTCTGTCTTTTCTATAAATATTTTCAGGCGAATTATTCTGATCAGCTTTCCTCTTTGGCACCTAGACATTATCAATTTCAGCCATGATATAGCCTCCCTCTGCCTTTTCTATAAATATTTTCAGGTTAATTGTTCTGATGAGCAATTCTCTTTGGTACCTAGACTTTATGAATTTCATCTATAATATAGCTTCCCTCTGCCTTTTCTATAAATATTTTCATGCTAATTGTTCTGATCAGCTTTCCTCTTTGGTACCTAGACTTTATGAATTTAAACGATAATATAGCTCCCCTCTGCCTTTTCTATAAATATTTTCATAATAATTGTTCTGATAAGCTTTCCTCTTAGATACCTAGACTTTATGAATTTCAGCCATAATATAGCTTCCCTCTGTCTTTTCTATACATATTTTCTTGCTAATTATACTGATCAGCTTTCCTCTTTGGTACCTAGACTTTATGAATTTCAGCCATAATATAGCTTCCCTCTGCCTTTTCTATACATATTTTCTTGCTAATTATACTGATCAGCTTTCCTCTTTGGTACCTAGACTTTATGAATTTCAGCCATAATATAGCTACCTCTCTGCCTTTCTATAAATATTTTCATAATAATTGTTCTAATAAGCTTTCCTCTTAGATACCTAGACATCATGAATTTCAGCCATAATATAGCTTCCCTCTGCCTTTTCTATACATATTTTCTTGCTAATTATACTGATCAGCTTCCCTCTTTGGCACCTAGACATTATGAATTTAAGCCATAATATAGCTTCCCTCTGCCTTTTCTATAAATATTTTCATGGTAATTGTTCTGATCAGCTTTCCTCTTTGGTACCTAGACTTTATGAATTTAAACGATAATATAGCTCCCCTCTGCCTTTTCTATAAATATTTTCATAATAATTGTTCTGAAAAGCTTTCCTCTTAGATACCTAGACTTTATGAATTTCAGCCATAATATAGCTTCCCTCTGTCTTTTCTATACATATTTTCTTGCTAATTATACTGATCAGCTTTCCTCTTTGCTACCTAGACTTTATGAATTTCAGCCATTATATAGCTTCCCACTGCCTTTTCTATAAATATTTTCATAATAATTGTTTTAATAAGCTTTCCTCTTTAGTGCATAGACTTTATGAATTTAAGCCATAATATAGCTTCCCTCTGCTTTTTCTATAAAGATTTTCATGGTAATTGTTCTAATATGATTTCCTCTTTGGTACCTAGACTTTATGAATTTCAGCCATAATATAGCTTCCCTCTGTCTTTTCTATAAATATTTTCAGGCGAATTATTCTGATCAGCTTCCCTCTTTGGCACCTAGACATTATCAATTTCAGCCATAATATAGCTTCCCTCTGCCTTTTCTATAAATATTTTGATAATAATTGTTCTAATATGCTTTCCTCTTAGATACGTAGACTTTATGAATTTGAACCTTAATACAGCTTCCCTCTGCTTTTTCTGTAAATAATTTCAGGTTAATTGTTCTGATGAGCAATTCTCTTTGGTACCTAGACTTTATGAATTTCAGCTATAATATAGCTTCCCTCTGCCTTTTCTATAAATATTTTCATGCTAATTGTTCTGATGAGTTTTCCTCTTTGGTACCTAGACTTTATAAATTTAAACCGTAATATAGCTTCCGTCTGCCTTTTCTATAAATATTTTCATTGTTATTGTTCTGACGAGATTTCGTCTTTGCTACCTAGGCATTATGAATTTAAGCCATAATATAGCTTCCCTCTGCCTTTTCTATAAATATTTTCATAATAATTGTTCTAATAAGCTTTCCTATTTGGTTCCTAGACTTTATGAATTTCAGCCATAATATAGCTTCCCTCGTCCTTTTCTATAAATATTTTCATGGTAATTGTTCTGATCAGCTTTCCTCTTTGGTACCTAGACTTTATGAATTTAAACCATAATATACCTCCCCTCTGCCTTTTCTATAAATATTTTCATAATAATTGTTCTAATAAGCTTTCCTCTTAGATACCTAGACTTTATGAATTTCAGCCATAATATAGCTTCCCTCTGTCTTTTCTATACATATTTTCTTGCTAATTATACTGATCAACTTTCCTCTTTGTTACCTAGACATTATGAATTTCAGCCATAATATAGCTTCCTTCTGCCTTTTCTATAAATATTTTCATGCTAATTGTTCTGATGAGTTTTCCTCTTTGGTACCTAGACTTTATGAATTTAAGCCATAATATAGCTTCCCTCTGCCTTTTCTATAAATATTTTCATAATAATTGTTCTAATAAGCTTTCCTCTTTGGTAAATATTTTCATGCTAATTATTCTGATCAGCGTTCGTCTTTGGTACCTCTTTGAGGAGAGTTCCTTTTTCTGACGACATACGACCGGTGTTTCGCGTCAGAAGCATTTACGAGTTGATTACGAACTAATTTTTGATTTCAACCTTTCTTAAGTTCACTTTTATTTTTAATTTACGTTCCTTTTATTGACTTTTTTTGACAAAAGTTAGATTTGATTTTTCTTTCTTTTCCCTCCCCTCGTTTTTTATACTTTATCCCTTGTTTTTTGTTTATTATTAATTTTCATTTTCTTTAATACGTTTTTTTTTGTGTTATAATTTTTAATTTTATTTTTTAGTAACTTCCCCACGCCAAACTTTATTTTTTCATTGTTTATTTTGCCCCTCGTAAGACTTCGTTTTTCTTTGTTTACATTTTTATTTCTACGTGTTATCATTGTTTCTTTGTTGTTTCTCGTTGTAAATAACTGTTATTTCTTCTGTGTCCCATTATTTAAGTGTTTTCTGTATTTATTGTAATTTTTTGCTTTTATTTTCTGCATTTATTTTTCTATTCGTTAGTTCTTCTTTATTTCAGTTTACGTGTTTCGTGTTTGGGCTGGCTAGAATTTTCTAGTGGCAGCCATATTGTATTTGTTACTCGTTTAGCATTTTCTTTTCGTATTTTCTGTTAAAAAAGATACTTTTTGATTTATTTTTTTGTCTTAAATTGTGATTATTATTTGCGTACTCGCTTTTTTGTAATTTGTAATTGTTAACTGTTTTTTATTTTAATATATTTTGTCCTCTTTTGCGTACGTATTTCCGTAACTTATTTTTACGTGTTTAACTGTTTTTTGTTTCTGTCTCGTTAAATTTCTCTTGTTATTTGTGATTTATTCGTATTTTATCGTTTAAATTATACTTTTATTTGTTGTTTTCCGACCGGAGAGACGCCCTCATGCTGGAAGTCGCCGCCGAAATGCAAAATCAACATTACGGAATTCCTGGAGAGTTACGCACATCTGGTGACAGCAGATGGTCTCTTGCCTAATCCCGAGGAATTAAGAAAGGTTGAGGAAAGAATTGTCAGTCTTTGTGGTCGACAAGCGTTCGCGCAAGATTTGTCGCTCCACAAAAGACACTGTGATCAAAGCCTTGACTTCTCTGGGCATTAAAGCTCAGAGGGTCATTAAAGGGAAAGGCTTTTGTATGTGGGACGTACTGTTACCCACGCCTGCCGACTGTGAAGCTGCTGCTACTCGCGACCTAATCACTAAAGATCTAATATTGAGGACCAAGTTCGGTATATGAGGTTCCTTCTCACATTGTCGGGGAGCACTCGGTCGCATATCTGTCCCAGTTTGGACAGATACTCAGTGCTTCCTCAGATGATCTGACCGGGGGGTGGAGTTTCGAGATTATGATCAATCAGGATGCCTTCCGCTCCATCCCCAACTGTCTGAATGTAAAGGGCCAGAAAATGCCGATTATTGTCACGGGTCGTAAACCGGCATGCTGGAAGTGTGGAAAGACTGGTCACCTTTCCTCTTCCTGTACAGAGATGAAGGCCTCTGATGTTCTGGCCCCCGCCCAACCAAACCCCCCTTTGGTCGAGTCTGTTCCATCCGTCCCGCCTGTAGTGGGCATGCCAGCGACCGGGACCGGTGTGGAAAATCCCCCGGTTGGATCCAAATCTCAGCCCCCATTCCCCGGAAAGCCTTCGCCCGCCGCTAATGCGGTTAGGGAGAAGGGGAGGGGGAATGGCAGGTCGTTGGTAGGTCTAAAGGGAAGATCCAGGCAGCTCGTTCCACACTTAAAACAGGGAAAGACACAAACAGCCCCACTCCCTCAACCAGTGCCAAGGGCGACTCTCCGGCCACTTACTCCGATAAGCTGAGATCTAAAATGATCCAGTATGAACCTTCGTTCGAAAAGAAGGAGAAACTTCAGCAACTCAAGGAGGCTCTTCAATCCAAAAGACATGATTCAGAGTAGAAATCTGGCACCTCTTTGTCGGCACCGTCTTCCCCGGTCACTAAACATCATTCCATGGTCCCTCCCCCTATCACTAAACCTATTAAAAAAAGTGGTTTCTACAATGACCACATTAAAGAAGGGACCTGTCCCAAAATCACCTGGAAAAAAATCATCAACCAATCCTTCACCTATGCAGACTCCCAAAAATACACCCACAAAATCAGAACAACAAAGACAGAGAAGTCCATCTTCAGATTTATCTGAAGCCACAGAAAAGAAAATTAAATCCAAACCAATATATAACACAGGGGAAGACGTGTGCTGTGTCTCTAAAGAAATTGAAGAGAAGGCTTTACTTCATCCCAAGAAATTAAGACTTAAAAACACTTTTAAATTTCAGGAAAATAAAAAATTTAGATGTAGAGAACCCCCGAAACTTTCCAAACGCAAAAAGGGTTCTAACTGTGGTGAGATCAGATGTAGCCGGCCAACAGATATGGGCCATGATGGCCGATGCTAATGAAACATTCGGCATGTTTCCACCGATGTCGTGTTTTGATGATGACAACGTAAAAAAATTGCAACAATTCTGTTCAGGGAGGTTCCCGTTTTTTGTTCACCCCTCCCTGTATAGAGCGTCAAAATTAACATTCCCCTTAGACATTGGCGGCATGTCTCCTGATGGCACCATCAAGAGTGAGATGGGTACTGGCTCAATGGGAGAGGCCGTCGGTGTCCTGACCCCGGCCATGTTCAATGCAGGAGATCAACCCTAATCGGTTTTTATCATGGCCCTCTGGTTAGCAAGTTTGAATGTCCGAGGCCTGTGGTCTGAGTCTCGCAGGGCGAGGCTCTCTCGTGACCTTCAGCGTCTCGGGATGAATATCTGTTGTATACAAGAGACCCGGTTTTCTTCTCGCGACTATGAGAATATTCTGTCTAGGGGGTTTTCCCTCTATTCAGCATGTTTTGATGGACGCTCGAGTGGTGTCTCTTGGCTGGTGAGCAAGTCATTGAAGGCTGCGTGTGTTCTTGTCTTCGCGGATCCGGCGGGCAGACTTTGCGTGCTGGACGTTACCATAAAGGATAAGGCTCTTCGTCTCATTGGGGTTTATGCGCCCAGTGTCCATTCTAAGCGGCCTGCTTTGTTTCGGCAGATCGAGCAGTTTTTGACGACATCACGTCGGGTAGTCTTAGTGGGTGATTGGAATGCCGTCCTTGATCCCGTTATAGATCGTATAGGGACAAATTCGGGTACTAACAACCGTGACGTGAAACCATTTCGGGACTTTATCGACAGGTTTGATCTTGTCGATAAGTACCGGAATGAGCACCCTCGGGAGGTAGTGTGGACTTGGACTAATAGTGGCGGCTCGGCTAGTTATCTAGACCGAATCTTAGTTAGGAGAGTCGATGTAGGGCTCTTAGGTTGTCCAAGTTTCCATGAGATAGTTTATTCGGATCATAGGCTTGTCCGGGTCTGTGTAAACTTAGATAAGCCTAAGGTTAGGATGGCTGGCTACTGGAAATTAAACTCATCATTATTTGGTGAGCAAGATTTCCGGGACCAGCTTCTACTAATGATACAGAGGGAACTGACGGGAGCGGTTGTGGGAAATGCCTGGTGGGATAAATTAAAATCCAAAATTAGAACGTTTGCTGCTGAATATAGTCGTCGGCTCAATCTAGATAGATTAGCGGCGCAAACGGCTTTAGAGCAGAAAGTTGATCGGGCGGTCAAATCCCGTGTTAGTGGGGACGTAGCTTTAGCTAAGGCAGAGTTGGCCTCCTTGCTTATCAAGAAGGATCAAGCTCTGGTAGTTAGGGCTAGGTTAAAAAGAATGTCCTCTGAGGCGACGAATATGGCCGCTGAACTGCGTGCGGAGGAAACTCGGAATGCATCTCGGCGACATATCGCAAGCGTCACATTGCCGGATAATCGGACCGTGACAACAAACGAGGGCATATGTGAGGCTTTTCGTGACTACTTTCAGGAGCTTTTCACCAGGGAGCCCGGTCTGAGCCCTACTCAGTTCGACGCCTATTTAGCTGACTTTCCCTGCCTTAAGGCAGCTGAAGCAGCTAGGTGCGAGGGTCCAATTACAGAGTCGGAAGTCTGGGAAGCGTTGAAACAGGTTGGCCTGGACAAATCTCCGGGACTAGATGGTCTTCCGTACGAAGTGTACTTGAGGCAGTCGCCCGTTTTTGTTCCGCTGCTGGCACTGATTTTCGGCAACTGGATGAAGCAGGGGTCTATACCCCAACGCTTCACCAGGGGCGTGATCAAGTTGTTACGCAAGAATAAAAACGGTGGGGATGGGTTAGGTAACTTTCGCCCTTTAACTATGTTAAACACAGAGTTAAAGATTTTGGCTAAGATCTTGGCTAACCGTTTGCAGCTTGTCCTGTCTAGTCTGATTGGCTCGGAACAGACTTGTGCTGTGAAGGGCAGGACTATTCGTGACAACCTTCATATGGTGCCCCTGATCATCGAGCAAGTCGACAGTGAAGCCGCGCTGATCAATTTAGATCAGTCCAAGGCCTTCGATAGGGTTGACCATCGTTTTCTGGAGGCTGTTCTTTCGGCGGCCGGTTTCGGGCCGTACTTTCGCACCTGGATCCGACTTCTGTATGCGACTCCCGGTGCGCTGGTGGAGGTGAATGGGGTACGATCGGAGCCTTTCGTATTGTCTCGCTCCATTCGTCAGGGTTGTCCGCTATCGCCTTTGCTTTACGTTCTTGCGTTGGAACCTTTACTTCGCAAGTTAAAGGCGAATTCGGTCCTACGTGGAATTGTCCTGCCCGGTGCTACCACATCGGCCAGTTATTCTGCCTATGCTGACGACGTTTCGGCTCTTGTGTCGAGCAAAGCCGAGATTGACGAAGTCAGCAAAGAAATCAGTTGTTATGAGATGGTGACAGGGGCCAAGATCAACCGGGATAAGTCTGTTGGCTTGCGGTTGGGTGCGTGGAAGGGAGTTTCTCTTCCCGGACCTTTCCGCTGGACGGATGGGCCGGTCAAGATTCTCGGCGTCTTGTTCGGTCCTGATCTCCAGTTGGAAATGAATTGGTCGGAGGTGCGAGGGAAGGCCGAGATCGCAATTAGTTTGTGGTCTCGGAAGAATCTTTCCTTAAAGGGGAAGGCGGAAGTTTGTGTTTCACACATCTACCCAATTCTCCTTTACCGACTCTCTGTGCTTCCACTTCCGTGTGACACTTTACTGGCGTTAATGAAGCTCTTGTTCTCCTTCTTGTGGGGAGGCAAGGCTGCCAAAGTCAGTCGGGAGATCTGTTGCCTTCATCCATCTGAAGGCGGTCTGGGCATGCCGAGCATTGAGATTCGTCAACATATGCTTCGCATTAGCTTTCTGGACCGAATGTGTCGTGATTCGGATGAGGAGGGCGCCTTCTGGAAGGAAGACGCCCGAAAGAACTTCCCATCCCTGAGAAGTGTGCATTCGTGCGAGGAGGAGGCCCGCCGTTTACCCCGAGGCGAATGCTCCTTCTATCGTGAATGTCGTATTGCTCTGAAGCGCCTCTTACGGGCGTCGGATGGCCTCTCCAACGTCCAGGCGTTGTCTCGTAGGGCATTATATCAAGTTTTAGTCAGGGGGGCCGTGCATGATGATCTGATTGACGAGCTCGGTCTGACGAAGCAGAAGGCTCGCTCGATATGGCCTTGGGCGCCCGGGTTGAAATGCCTCAATAACGATGAGACATCACTCACCTGGCTGGTGATTCGTAGGGCCCTCTGGGTCGCCAAGAGACTCTGCTCAGCTGGCTTGGAGAATTCTCCAAACTGCCGACGTTGTAGTGGGGAGGTCGAGACCTTGGGTCACGCCTTCTTTCATTGCAGCCAGGTAGTGCCGTTGGTCAAGTTTGTTGAAGGCCTCATGGTCCGCATGCTGCAGGGAAAGTCCTTTGTCCTTCAGGCCGTTTCCGTTTGTAGCAATGTAGCACCGCCGCTGACAAAGGCTGAACAGTATGTGTTCCACTGCCTGCTAGGCGTTATGAGAGTCGTGATTTGGACGACACGTCAGAAGGGATTCTATGGAGGCGAGAAGTTCACTCTTCCCAACTGATCTTGTACTTTAAGCATCAGCTTAAAGTCAAGATTAGGACGGAAAGGCGGCGGCTCACTTCATCAGAATTCAGAAAAAGGTGGGTGAATCTTGCGCGCTTATGTCGTGTGAAAGGGGCTGACCTTGAGTGGCACATTGATGCCGGTTAGGCATCAGGATATTGCTCTTCCTGGGTTGAACGTGTGCAACCCATCCCGAAATTAGGCTAGCTTAGGTTTCCGTTTTTTGATGCTTTAGTTTCCTATTTCAAGTTAACTTAGCTAGGGTATGTATGCTCATTGGCCCCTTTTATTTCTGTCCCTACTTTTAAGTTTAATTCCCCATCCCCTCCCTCGTTAGGTGGTCAAGTGATGTCAGTTCGCTGGTGGATGCGGGGCGCCTTTCGTTTCGCGTGAGTGGTTTCGTATTTGTTGTCGTGTCTGAATGAGTGCATGTCAGTGTGAGTGCTTGGGATGAATGAATGTTTTATACTATTATAGTCCCGCATTGATTTCGGCCAGTGAAGTGATGTATCTGCCACATTTAGTGATTGTGGGGGGTTTTATTACTAATCTTATTTTCTTTAGTTTCTTGTAAATAGCTTTTTGTATTCATATTGTAAATATTCATTGGGGTTAATTTTTAGAATCGTTATTTTATTCCCCCCCCCCCCACAGACAACGAATTGTAAATATGGGGACTAGTTAGTATTTTCATAGAGACAAAGAGGCATTATGGTGGTTGTAGTAAGAAAGGTACGTATGAATGTGTAGTTTAGGTGTCAGGAATATTGTTTTGTACGATTGGGTCAGTATTTGCGGCTAGCTAAGTTATAGTTAAGACAGAAGAAGACCGTCCTTTCCCCAATACCCTTTTCGGCCTTGTGCCACATTTCTGTAGTTAACAAAATAAATATCGCTTTCCTCTTTGGTACCTAGACTTTATGAATTTAAGCCAAAATATAGCTTCCCTCTACCTTTTCTATAAATATTTTCATAATAATTGTTCTAATAAGCTTTCCTCTTTGGTACCTAGACTTTATGAATTTAAGCCAAAATATAGCTTCCCTCTGCCTTTTCTATAAATATTTTCATAATAATTGTTCTAATAAGCTTTCCTCTTTGGTACCTAGACTTTATGAATTTAAGCCAAAATATAGCTTCCCTCTGCCTTTTCTATAAATATTTTCATAATAATTGTTCTAATAAGCTTTCCTCTTTGGTACCTAGACTTTATGAATTTCAGCCATAATATAGCTTCCCTCTGCCTTTTCTATAAATATTTTCATGCTAATTTTTCTGATGAGCTTTCCTCTTTGGTACCTAGACTTTATGAATTTAAGCCATAATATAGCTTCCCTCTGCCTTTTCTATAAATATTTTCATAATAATTGTTCTGATGAGCTTTCCTCTTTGGTACCTAGACTTTATGAATTTAAGCCATAATATAGCTTCCCTCTGCCTTTCTATAAATATTTTCATGCTAATTGTTCTGATGAGCTTTCCTCTTTGGTATCTAGACTTTATGAATTTAAGCCATAATATTGCTTCCCTCTGCCTTTTCTATAAATATTTTCCTGGTAATTGTACATAGACTTTATGAACTGACGCATACTACTACATTGGTGGCGAAGTTTCACCATTTTACATGTTAAAATGACTAGATGTAACCGCAAGTTCTATAGTAACAGGTTCCCCTCTTGATCTTTTCGGTTGTGGAAATCTCTTCTGACTTCTTTCTTTCCACCTAATTTTGATCTCCAAAAATTTTAATGCAATGTCTCGCATTCTCTCTTCTTAATTCTTGTTCTTTTATTGCCCTCTCGCCTTAATAGTTTTTTTCCTCATTTTCTTTCACACTTACTAACCCCCTTGCATCTTAGTTGCTTTATTGCTTTGCTTGGTCTGAAATGAAATATATTGAACCTTATACAATGAAAACTTGAGATCAAAATTTAAGCTAATAGTTACATATCAGGCTATGTAATCATTGATGTCCTCTTATATATGAAAAATGCACATTATACAATGAAAACTTGAGATCCAAATTCAGTTACATATCAGATGTAATTATGGATACACTCTTATATATGAAAATGCAGGGGATATGATTAATTCATAGTTATCAAAAATATAACCTCGCGTGAAAATCTCTAACCAGATTTATTTTATAGATATTTACATATATTTTCATTTTTGCGTAATTTAGGCGACAGTTTATCCATCGTTTGGTGGGAATCAGAGAGTGCAAAAATTGTTCATATTGTTCATTGTCCCAAGCGCTTTCGACTCCATCTTTAGCCATTTTCAGGAGGGATTGTTTAGGTGTTATTAATCTCACTTCATCATTGACTGTTTTCGATGTATTTTTGTTTGTTGTTTTGAATACGGGTAGAAGTGCTTATTCGAGCTTCACTTGTAGAACGCGACTGGAATTCGAGTGAGCGCCTATTTTTTAAATAACTTTCATCGCAACATTCCATTCCCACTGTTGAATAAGGTTAAGTTAATAGTGGAAACGAGATGTTAGATAGATAGATAGACTGCAAAAGTAGATTACAATTTTCATAATAGCCATTCTAGGATTCATTTAATATTAGAATTCATTTAATTCACAAAAATCAGTTTTAATATTTTTATTTTCATGATTTTTATTATAATACATTTATTATTATTTTATTTTTTAATAAGTAATAATAATGTTTTGTCGGTAAAGAAGAGTGTGTGAATGATGGTGAGAGATCAACATCTGTTTGGATGTTCTGCTTTTAACTTATTCTCTCAAAGTTTAATCAAACCCACATTTTTCCAGTAAATACTCTGCCCGCATCTGTTATAATGCTTACCATTCTATTCCATGACAAGGCACTTTTCTCTTCACAATCCACAACACATTCAAACAAGTCCTGACCAGAGGTTGTATTTTTCGTCGATTTCAAATCAAGTAGTTCCTCTGTGATTATGAAATTTTTATTAATTCCACGGATAAAGATAAGTAACAGTGCAATGTCTTGATTATCAGAGCTGTCATTCAACATTAAAGAAAACCAAACAAAATCTTTGCTCGTAGAGTTCAGCTCTTCTGTTCGTTCGTCACTAATTAAGTCTATGCGTCATGCTATAGCCCTTCTTGTTAATGAAATGGTTTTGAATTTGTTTCTCACATCAAACAGAAGAGGTTTGCACAATCTACCAATCACTGATTAACACGTCATCAGAAAATGGCTTGTTGCTTTCAGTGAGGTTGCATGCTACCATGAAGCTTGCCTCTGTAGTACCATCCTGAAGTATCGATTGCTTCGGAAATATTATCTGTTGCTTCTTCAGCTTCGTAGCACACTCTGCGGCTTTTTCCCAGCAATCTTCCTTGGGTATATTTCGCTACCAAACTCTCCATGTTTTTTTTTGGTGGTGTTGTTTCAAATTGTATTCCTTGAATGCGGGAAACCGTCTCATGACACAAAAAAAACAGACTACCATATTCGTTGAATTACTGAAGAAATATTTATGTGTCCAGTCTTCATTAGATGCACGGCATCCTTTTCTGATTTTGTACTTTTTAGGAGGGGCCATGGTTCACTCGAGTCGGAACATTACAGATCTTACCGTTGCAAAGACGAAACTGAAGTGAGACAGAATTAACGGTAGAAAGAAAGAAAGAAGATGACAAGAGGATTTCAGGACTTCAACAAAATTGTTATGTTTATCGGGCTACCTCTTAACACTTACAGCGCCTTATAGTGTCAGAGATTATCAATATTTACAGCGCATGCGTATGAACAGGCGCATGCACAGTAGGTATCCGGCTATTAAAACACGGAGTTAATTTTCTTTGACACAAGGGAAGCAAATTTCAGTTAGCCTTGGCACTCAAAGTTCACCGTAATCAGTTTACAAAAAGTTTTGACTTGGAATTTTTTTTTTGTTTCCCTCCCCCCCGAATTCTTCTGCGGGCCGCAGAAAACTGTTGCGAGCCGTTAATTGTCCACTCTGCCATAGATGGATAAACTTTACAAGTAAGATGTTTAACGCTGCTAAGATATCTTTATGACATGTCCCTTCAAAACATAGACGATCATGACTCTCCACACATTCCGTAGGCGATCATGACTCTCCACACGTTCCTTTTCTTTATTATTTGTGAAATGCCGTGCATGATCCATAGATGAATAAACTTTACAATTAAGATGTTTAACACTGCAGGGACATTATTTATGGTATGTTCCTTTAAGACGTTTTGTGTTTTCGAAGTAGCAGTCGTCATGTTTAAAATGTCGAGACAATGTAAAAGCGATCTCTGATATTTGCAGCGCTATCTAGCTTTACATCTTTATTTACCAATGTAAAGTGTTCTCCATCTTTATTTTACAAATGTCAATATTTTCTGGTTTTGAATAACCTGCAAAGGGTTGATAAACTGTAATATTCGAATCAATCAAATAAATGACCATTGTCTTTGTCATTGATCGCTGCGGTCGAATACAGACTTTTTTTATAAAAACATTTCTCTTAAATAAATAACAGATGTATACAGTTTTAGTTAAAGAGCAAAAACGGGTATATATATATATATATATATATATATATATATATATATATATATATATATAAACAAAAACATGACGGCTTGATTTTATTAAACATCTTCAGTATCTATATATTTCTGAGATGAGATATTATGTACACTATTTACATTATTCGGACTATCATCCTTAAGTTTGTTTCTATATTTATCACAACGTTTCGGCCGTTGTAGTAATGAATACAATATAGGAACCAGTAATAAGGAGTATCAGAGAAAAACAATAATAACAAGGAAAATTGCAATATGAGCTCTGGTAAAAAAACATGCAATGATAACAGCAAAAATTTTACTGGTAAAAATGGTTGATGAAGAGATTAGGTTTTATACCCAGAAATTCATATATAGATATCATCAAGGACACATGGCACAGTGGATAAAGGCGTTAGTTAGATCCAGTGACAGGACCCAAAGAGAGTTCAATACCTGACTAAGGCAGTAGGAATTAAAAGGAGATAACTAATAATTGATATCCATTAGACACGATGCGTCTACCCCAGCGATCGAAATAAAGTGTTCTGTACGACATTCCAACCAACGGCCGATACATGATAGATATGGCAACAAAAATGAGTATGATAGTCCGAACAATGTAAATAGTGAACTATTATCTTATATGTTCATTTAATGTAATGATTTTTAATCATTTCACCCCAAGTAAGGAAACTCAATCCTAAGTTTTTGCTCCTGTTCAAAAGACCGAGGAGGTGTGTGAACTGGACAATAGGCGAACCAATCTACTGAGTTAAAAAAATAAAAGCGAAGAGAAAAAACTAAATAAATAAATTTAAACTAAATTGCGGACATATATAGTTGAAGTAGACTTTAGAAGGGACCCAATCCTAAACTTCTACTCCTGTTCAAAAGACCGCAGGAGCGTGTGAACCGGATGAAAGGCGAACTTATTGACTCCTATTGAGGAAAAATAAATAAAGTAAATAATATTTGAGTGTTAAAGCAGAGACGTTAGAAGAATAGAGATGAAGTAGATTTTAGAAAGAAACAGTAGTCAGTTTCGCCGTGCTTGGAATAAAATTCCTGTTCAGAACTTGATGTGGCAGATTACTTCCCCAACGAAGTAAACAAATCATAAGCCCAAACTCGAAGATACAGAGGCAGAAAAAATGACGAAATTTCGATTCACAGGTCCTATTACAAATCCCAATACACCAGCCAATGGACGCGTCAGCAAAATATACGAATTAATTTTTTCCTCCCCAATTCCAGAAGACCAAATGCTTTTATCGACGGAATAATTTTCATTGGTCGACAGGTGGGAGATGACACACAATATTAGCATATCCGAGATACATTTATGGCAACACCTGCGACTGAATTGTTTCTTCTTTTGGATATTTCGTCTTTGGCATATTATGCAGAACACGTGCCTATTTTCTCGCTAAGTAACTTTCTTTTTCGCCACATTTTCCGACGTAGAATACACGCAACACGCCGTCGCTTGGTTTGACGAAGTAATTCGCCATTTTATTCGCTACAGAACCGGAGACCCAATCCTAAACAGGAAACAAAAGATAAACCTCTACTCTTTTGAAAAAGACCTGGGAGAAGTGTGAACCGGACGATATACATATTTTAAATAAATATTTGTTTGTAGGGTGCGAGTTTTGGAAGATATTTTGACATTGCTTTTTTGGACAAAAAGATCCGTTTTAATTAAAAAAAAACAACAAACAAGCGGATATATACATTTTTATTTGAAGAACAAAAATTAAAATTATTAAAAAAATGAAAAACGTAAATAAAAAAAAAAACAACCTGACAAACAGTTGATTTTTTAAAAATATGTTCTTACAGAGTTTTTTTTTATGGATTTTTCTTTATATATATATATATATATATATAGCACTTGCTATTGTTTGCTTAAAATATTTTCTGAAAACAAAGACTATAAAAATGAACCGCCAAAATTGGAACTAAAAATCTTTAAAACGCATTTAAAATGATTTAAATGTCTTCTTTGAAGTTAAATTTTAGTTTTATTTGAAAGTTAATAGCCAAAAGCTGACCGGGAAAAAAAAAAAAGAAATTTCCGTATGTAAATAAAGCTTTTGGACATTTTTTAGAGATTGTCGCGTTCACTCGTCAATGATCGGACTAACATTGTAAAGGAAAAAATGAACATCTAATTTAAAAACCCAATGTTTGTTCTAGAAATAGGCTTCAAAATAAATTAACATATTTAAGGATTAATTAACTAAATTTTGTAAAGCTTACTTTTTCCTTAAAACATGACAATAACGTTTATTCTCGTACGCTATCCTGTAATGCTATGGGTCAACAACAGTTGTTTTCTACTACCATTCCTGAAGCACCCGGAAAAATTTTTTTTTTTTTTAAATTAAAAAAAAAAAAAAAAAAAAAATACGGAACACCAGCCGTGTTGTGTGTCTCTTCCCTGTACATTCACTTTAACCTTATATAAGCAATAGTTTAAGAATGTTTTATTCAGTATGCTTTTATGAATCAAAATTTTATCTTTAGGCTACCTTAAGAGAATAAAATAAATTAAAAATTAATACTTTTATTTCATTTTTTTTCTTACCTGTTTAATGTCTTAAAATATTTATTTACAACCAATTTTTTTTTAAATTCGGAATTTAAGTGTTATTGAATTACCAAATATCATATTACTCTTCTGACAGGGAAGAATATACAATCTAAGAAGGTAATTCAGAATGATTTCTTTTTTGAACTTCCGTACAAAAAATAATCAAACAGTTGCTAAAATGAAAAAAAAAAAAATCTTAAAAAAAGTTCACACTCGAAAATGGCATTAAACATACTTCATTTAAAAAAAAATTGCTACGAGCAGAAACGGGATGAATTTCAAAACTGCATTGAAAATTAGTAAATCTTTTAAAAATAAATATTCAGGGTAGATTTTTTACCTGTGCAATGTAAAAGAAAATAATGTGCTTTATTAAATTATGCAAAAAGATTTTTGAGTTTTCTTGAATTATTTCAGGAAAAGTTCGGGACACATTTTCAGCATGTTCACACTTGATAATGCATAAATATTTTGCTGAAATAATATCATCACTGATTTTTATCATATATTGTAAAAAAAAAAAAAAAAATGAATGCATGCCCCAAATTAAAAAAAAATTACATGTAGTGAATACGAAATAATAACTCACTTCAAATCCGGGGGAATCAAGAAAAAGAAGGAAAGGAATTCAGGAGCCTATCTGAAATTTTCCTTGGACCAATGAAAACCTTGCCTTCACAGAAATTGACCAGTGAGCTGAGAAGATAGAAAGGAATTCTAGAGCCGATGTGAAATTCCTTTTGGTATAAAATAAAATTGAGAGAAGAGTGTTTGAAGTTATGGGAAAAGTTTCGTTTCATTTGATCGCGACCAGCGTTGAAGTACTCGACAGTGAAAAATTACTTGCCAATTATATCGGCTTCTAAACAGCACGCAGCACTTCAAAGAATTTGCTCTCAGCTATAAAGAAAGCTAAGTATTACCAACTATCTGTCTTCGTCTACCTTTGAACGTATGCAAATCATATATCCATCCGGTGAGCAACGAACTCCCTCAGCTTTGTCTCGGATGTTTTTTAATATTTTTTTCTGTCAGATTATTTAATCTGTTGTATGAACATTTCCTCTTCATGACAATACGTTGAAACTATGGACTTTAAAAATTCCAATTTATTTTCCTCCAAGCGTGTAAGTTCGTAAACAAATTCCTTATCTTGGTTTCGTTGAGATTACCCGTGTGTTTCTTCGTCATTATCACCTTTCATTAATCTTCTTGGCGTGGGTAAATCAACTGTTCATTTTAACCCCAAAGTCCCACATCACCATATACACACGTATCAAAGAAGAGGTGGGGTGAAACTGACCCTCAAAATATATTTTCACAAAACAGTATACTAAATAGGTCACTTTATCATAAAAATAAAATACCTACTACAATTCAAAATGTATAATACGCACCCCTAAAATTGTGCTGAAAGTGTAGGAAAATGCTTCTACTCACGCATAATACGCACCCCTTGTTTGGTAATCAAATCCTATAAATTGTACCTCTTCAATTTAATTACGGCCAGCGTGTCCTACTCTTATTTAAAAATGGTTTTAAATATAGATTAATATTATTCTAATTTAGTTTTATGATAATTCATATTTTATTTTATATTTGTAAGTATTATTAGATACATATGATTGTATTTGACATTCTTATGGGGTCGCAATCGCCGAATGTTAGTGTTAAATTATCGTATGTTTGTGGTGATTAGTCATTTTGCGACTGAAATCGACCTATGAAACGGCAATTTTTTAAAGATTTTTTTTACGCACCCCTAATTTTGCTTCTTATTTTTTTAGGAAAAAGAAATGCGTATTATACATGGGGAATTACGGTATTAAGTATACAATTACTTCATTAATAAGTACATAAAATTTCGTTTGAATCGGATAATTTCTCTGGTATTTTGCAAATTTTAAAAAACGATGAAGTAGCTTTTTTTTCTTTTTTTCTTTTTTTTTTGCATTCATTTCGGGGAAAAAAAAAAACGCAACCATTTTGGTGGTAGCTGACCGAGCTCTAACTGCTCAGTGGGGGCAAAAAACTGGCTGGTTACATACAATGCCTAGAAAACTAAATCGCCGATCAGACCTTGAACTATGACCAGTCGCGATGAATGAATGTCGCCTTAGGGAGGGACCCGTGCCTTGAAAGACTACTGGGCCTTAAATTCATCTCGAACCTCAAGCGGAACTCGTACATACGATACATAGCTAAAGATGCTGGAAAAATGGTCAGTTCCCTGTACCGCTCTAGTAAATCCTTGACTCCTTGTCCTATCCTCTATAAGAACCAGATGGTGCCAAAAATAGAGAACTGCTGTCATGTTTGGGAACTCGTCACTTTCCAGTCTCGATAGAATCCAAAAGCGTCTTCATGTCCTTGTGGGTGACAACTCTACAATAACTCCCTCACGAAAGGAAAAGTCGCAAGTCTCATATTGCTCTATCGCTATTTCCATAGAAATTGCTCAGACGAACTACATTCCTCAGTTCCGCCAGCTCTAACTTTCACGGCTAGGACCCGCCATGCAATGTGCATTGTAGTAAACCACCCACATTCCCTCCATATTCCATTGGGGAGAAGTAAGTTCTACTCGAGCAGCTTCTTCCCGCGAACCGCTGCTCTGTGGGACCGACTCCCAAGAGGGTGTTTTTCGATCACTACAATCTTAACCTGTTCAAGTCTAGGGTTAACCATCGTTATCTTCCCCATATATCCGCATAAACTGTGCCTCTTACTCTGTAACACTCTACCCCAAGTGGCTCCCGGGCCTTGTACGGGATGAACACCACTGTAAGAAAAAAAAAAAAAAAAAAAAAGATTTAAAAACTTAATAAGGAAAAAAAAAAAAGTTTCGCCGGAGAGTTAACAAGCTTGCAGAGTTAACGACGATAACGACTTCAGTCTTCACTTTTTGCCGTCCAGTAATGACTTTATTATAGCTCAATAAATTCGTAATAAATTATACAGCACTTATTTCGATTTAGCGCGTTACTTAAAACGATTACTTCGCTACTTATGTAAAGTAAATGTACGTCTTATTTGACAATAATATAAGTAACAGAAGGCTATAAAAAGGCCCTATTTCTTATTTACGGCTGATTTGTCTAAATAATGCATTGCTGTTGTTTTCATCACGTGGCAATGATTGTAAGTGATGCACTTAAATAAGCATTTTAAGTAATCATTTTAAAAGTTCTCTGAATATCGGTGCCTATCGAGAGCTTTACTTAAACACAAGGGAGATAAGCAAAATAGATACGGTTACACTTACCTCCCTTGCCTATTTTTCTTATAGACGTCAAGTTAAAAAATTAAAAAAAGTAGTAAAGCGTCAGTGGCTATTTCAACACGTCAATCCATGTTGTGTTATTTTACCCATATCCTCTTGGCATTAAACTGACGCCTCCTTTCTTTAATATTGAAATAGCTAAATGCAAGCGTTACTTCTACTTCAACAGTTTTTCTTTTCCTTGCTTCCCTGATAAGTACAATCTTCAAAAAGTTAAATGCAACATCAATCGCCATCTTCTGTCTTCTTGAATCCCGTTCATCTTTTGTCCTTTCCTCAATCCTCCCTATGCTCAGTCTTTTCTCTCACTCCCAATGACCTCCTGCGTCGTAGTGGCATTTGTTTCGTTTTGGGGTGAAATAATTTTTAAAAATATAAACTACAATTTTGGAAATTTAAAATTTTACGAAAAAAAAATAAATAAATAAATAAAAATAAAAAAGGCTGCAAAACGTTCATTTAAATTTTTTTTTAAATACGAAATTAAATCAAAATGATGATCACACCATATGAAAAACTAAATGAAAACATCAGTTTTTAACTTATAACCCTTGGTGGCAGCTGTTCAAATTGACGCTATACACACACAGGGCCGGTGCGAGGGTCTCGTGTCCATACACCCAAGTCTGCTACATCTAAATTTTCATAAGGTAGTATTCATATAAAATACAAATTTTATTGCAATCTAATTATTCACAATAATGGATCAGGGGCAATATAGGTGAACAATTCAACTAGAAAAACTGAAAATAAATCCAATGTATCCAAATTAGAGACATGTCATATCATTCCATCTTAAGTAAATCAACTATGTTTTACGGCAATTTTTAGCATCAACCTAAGATTTTTTTTTTCTTGTTAAAAATTAAATTTTAAGAATTTCAACATTATGTAAAAATACTGAATTTTATATAGTGATTTTTCGAGACTTAGCGTAATCAAAAATTCACGGATTTGGACGGGAAGAAAAAGACCTCAGAACGACATCAAAATCCGCGAAATTTTTTCATCCTTTAATAGTTGTGCTTAGTTTAATTTGTAGCTGTAGTGATACTAGCAAATTAGTATGTATAATTTGCATAAGTGTAAGTGAACACTCATATAAGTGGTCACTGGGAATAACGAGTTAGGAGTACGAGCTTAGCGGCTGAATAGTGCTAACATCAACTTCACAACAGTAGCATATATAAATGTAGGTAGAAATGTAGTGAAAGAGATAATCAGCTACCTCGAAAAAGAGTTAGTGTTTTGTGTGCGATCTGCCGAAGAAAAATTACCAAAAAGTAATTAGCAAAAATCTACTTTAAGGACCAGAAATCTATACTAATGTTCTTTCCTTCTCTGAATCGCGTGACCAATCAGAAAGATCTCTTGGTAAACAAAAGCCGTTGTTTTTCGCTTATGTGGTAAATTTGGATTTTCTGAGCTTGGTGGAGCAAACGCGCGTTTTTGCTGGTGAGAAGTGAAGGTTGGATGTGTGACTCCCATTTTGTCGTTTCTATGTTGCCTGTTGGACTGTTATGACGGACTATCGTTTGAACTGATTTAGCTACAAGTGTTGCGGTCGAGACAGAAAAAAATAAAAAAATCTATTGTAGACGTTTATTGCTACTATAAGTTGACAGTATTTTGTTTTTGTTTTTTTTTTGGGGGGGGTCCTTTCTTTACAACTACAAGAAAAAAAAAACATATTGATAAAGTCATAAAATGTCGTTTTTTGTTTTGTTTTTGTTTATATATATATATATATATATATAATATATATATATATATATATATATATATATATAAAAATACAGGGTGCCCATAAAGTTCGTGTGGACGTTAAAAAATAACTTTATTTGTATTTGCAATAGAAATAATCTGTAAAAAATGTTATAAAGTTTAATGTACCTAGTTTTAAGTATAGCTAAAATAACTAATGTGATTTCAGGCATTACTGTAAATCAGTTGACAAATGTTTTCCGTGAACTGCAAAATCGTATTACTCTTTGTATTGCTAATGATGAAGGCCATGTGGAAACTTAAATAAAGTTTCAATAAAACCTTAATAAAATAGATTTACTTCTTTCTAACCCTTTTTACAAATTATTTCTATCGCAAATACAAATAAAGTTAAAAAAAATTTTTAAAGTGCACACGAACTTTATGGACACCCTGTATATATTTTGAGCCTAGATTAACATAGAAAAATCATCCCTGAAAAATTCTTAAACGAACAATGAACCAAATTTTTGGAATTTTATTTTGAATTTAATCAAATTTTTGCTTACCGGTAAAATTCTGAAATTTTATTGCCACCATTTATTTTTCTGGTATGACGCATCCCGATTATTTTCTCTGGGGACACATTAAAGAGGGTGTATGCATCAATAAACCGTAGAAACTTATGCAGCTCAAGGATAACATCCGTGTAGAAAATCGAGGCCTACAGCCGGTGTTATTAAATACTGTCAACGAGAAAGAACGCGTGTGTGACGTAGAAAATGGAAGATAATTGCTTGAATTTTCAGTCTGTATAAAACTTGTTTTGAATAATAAAAACAGAGTTGAAATAACTTGGGATTTAAAAATCAAGTAATCTTCTGGGACAAAAAAACGCGTTTTTGCAGGTGAGAAGTGAAGGTTGGATTTGTGACCCCCATTTTGTTGTTTCTACGTTGCCTGTTGGACTAAATAAAGTTTCAATAAAACCTTAATAAAATAGATTTACTTCTTTCTAACCCTTTTTACAAATTATTTCTATCGCAAATACAAATAAAGTTAAAAAAAGACCTCAGAACGACATCAAAATCCGCGAAATTTTTTCATCCTTTAATAGTTGTGCTTAGTTTGATTTGTAGCTGTAGTGATACTAGCAAATTAGTATGTATAATTTGCATAAGTGTAAGTGAACACTCATATAAGTGGTCACTGGGAATAACGAGTTAGGAGTACGAGCTTACAGATTATTTCTATTGCAAATACAAATAAAGTTATAAATTTTTTAACGTCCACACGAACTTTATGGGCACCCTGTATTTATATATATATATATATATATATATATATATATATATATATATATATATATATATATATATATATAAATAAACAAAAACAAAACGCGTGTTTTAAAGTTAAAAAAAAATATTATATTGAAATCTGGTCAAAAAATATTAGGACAGTTGCTATTGTAATGAAGCTAAAGTATTCAAAATGAAGCCACTTGGCTCAGACTGACCTTGAACACTGTCGCACATACACACCAAGTTATAATGTTCTTACTCACTTTCGTTGTTTACAGCAGTGCTTGGAAGGAGAGTATGCAGAGTGTGGTCGTCTCACCATACCACAGAGGTTCCATCAGTGACCATGGCTTGTGCAGTAGTTTGGGGGTAAGCACAACATTCCCCAAGTCGGACAACCACGATATTTCCCGGTTCTTGCGACTTTTTCCTATTCAAAAATCAGATCCAACTTGAAGACTTCAAGAAAACCCAACGAGGCAGCTTCTCAGACAAATGCTTCCATCAATGGAAATGATGTGTGGATAAAGTGTGTGACTTCGGAAGGGAATTACTTCAAAGGAGCATAAATGCTAAATTGATGTGTGTTATAGTTTTATTTTTATAGCACTAGTCCAGATACTGGTCCAACAAACTTCCGCTGTTTTGCAGTCGTGTTTAGGCTTTTCTTCCTCTTCTTTTTATTTGAAGGTTGCGTTCTCATTAATTGGAAGAGAAGTATATAGAGAGAGAAAGGTAGAAAGAAAGAGAAAGAGATAAAGGTCTTAAAAGAAAGCGCAAATGCCTTTTTTCTGGGCTAACAACACACGCGATTAAATTGAAGTCATCCCCATGGTAGTCTTTGTGTAACTTGGTATCTCAGATCCCCAGTCAGATATCTTTTTCGCTGGACCTGATAAGAAATGTATCGGCCCTTATCTGGCAGCTCGGCTTCAGTCACTTTCCCACTGCCATAAGGTTGCCTCTCTGTGTCTTTTCTATAAATACTTTCATGGTAATTGTTCGGATGAGCTCCGGCATTGAGATCTGAGCAAGCAATTTGCATCTAAGTGGGCTATATGTAACCATAAATTCTATGCTAACAGTTTCTTTTCTCGCTTGTGTTTCTCAATTCCAGCTCCATGCTCTACCAGTCAACTTTAATCTACAAAAATTTAAAAGCAATGTCAATCGCTATCTGCTGCCCTCCTGATTACTATTTTCTCTTCCCACTCGTTGTGGCTTTTCTGCCTTGCATGGGGTGAAACCGATTAGAAAAAAAAAATGTTAACTACTGGTGACAGTTCCCTGTACATATATTTTCATAACAATTTTGTGTGCGTATTTGACTGGATGTCAGACAACGTAGGACACTAGTAGGGAACTTTGTTATGCTCTCTGCTGCTAGAAATCACTGGTTTATATAAGAATTCTAACATCACCACTGGCCCAAGAAATGTTTCTTCCTCTAAGTGTTCTTTTCATGTTACTGTAGGTTTCTTCTGTCAACACAGAACCAGGTTGTAATTTCCTTATATAATACTCTGCACTCAGAAAGTTAAAGACTGCCAAGTATTCTAGAGACAAATACATTTTTATAGTCAACGAAAGCTAAATTAGTTTGTTATGTTTTTTTTTTCCCCAGTTTAGGCGAAATTGTATGCACTATTATCAGTCTTTGCATATCTTTGTAGGCTCACTTATTGCAGTACTGGTATTGTGCATGTAATATATATATATATATATATATATATATATATATTTATTTTGTGTATTTAGGGAGAAAATTCTCTTTTAGGATTGTCTGAATAAATTACAGACATTATATCTGCTAATTTTTAACAAAATCCGTTCATACTCACAAATAACCTTCCGTGTATTGATGTCAAAGTACTTGGGGAATGAAGATAAAAGAAATTTAAACAGCTATAGCAGATTTCTCTCATCTTTTAATATCAATATCCGGAAGTTTCTTCATGAGTATGAAAGGATTTTGTTTAAAAATTAACAGATATAATATCTGTAATTTATTCAATCAGATTTTTTATTTATACATATATATATGTGTGTGTGTGTTAAACATTATGATTAGTGTATGTTTCTATTTGAGTAGATGCCCTGTTATTTATTTATTTATTTATTTTTGTCTACCAGCTTGAATATTCAAAAAAAAAAAAAAAAAAAAAAAAAAAAAAAAAAAAAATCCTATTAAAGGAAAATATATGCCCTCTAGCAAGGTTCGAACGCGGATCCATCTAGACAGAGAGAAACCATCGTTAGATACAACTCTGCTACGGAGCACCCTTGCTGATCAAGCAAAGTTTGAACAGTGGCTTTAAATGAAATCCTCTGTCATAAATTCCTCGAAATTTTCATATCTGCTCAATCTAATGACGGTTTCCCTCTATCCAGAAAGACACAGGTTCAAATCCGGCTGGCAGAATGCATGTTTTTCTTCAATAAGATTTCTCGAATATTCGGGCTGATAAACAAAAATAAACAGACTGTTTAATATATAAACGGAGCATCTACTCAAATATGAGTAGACAATAAAACCTTTTAAAGTGATAAAAAAAAAAAAAAAAAATCAGTCAGATTGATAAATAAAAAGATCCATTACTTATAGTGATTTTCCAAGCATATCTTAGATGTGACACAAGGCCAAAAGTTGGGGCACCCAATGAGGATCAAACTCACTAGTCAGTCATACATTACACCACCTTGAGGTGCCCAAAGATCCATTACTTATATAGGACGCAGTTTAACACCAAGCAACGACAGTGTTCCAAGCTTCTTCAGGCCATGTTTTGGTTCGACTATTTATATATGCTGGTCAATGGGGCATTATGGGTAATAAGATCTCTTGAATTATCCTAACAGTTACTGGGTGGACAGTAACGTGAAATTTCTTCAAAAGTATCAAGCCAGACCTCAAGTGGAAGTAAAGAGGCTGGAAAAATGGTTGGCTCCCTGTACTACTCCTGTAAGTACCAGATATCAGCTAGTCTTTACAAGAACCAGATCATACCAAATATGGAATACTGCTGCCATATATGGGCAGGAGCTGCCTAGTCTTCATCTTCTAGTCTCAATAGAGTTCAAAAGTGTCTCCACATCCCTGTGGGTGATGAATTATTTTCCACCCTTCCTCAGACAAAATGTTGCAAGCCCTATGCTGCTCTATCTATGGAAAGTGTTCAGACAAACTACATTTCTTACTTCCATCAGTTCTTTCCTTCACAGCTAGGACACGCCCTGTCACACACATTGTAGCAAACCACCCTCATTCCTTTCATATTCCATTGGAGAGATGCATGTTCCAGATTCCAAAAGAATTCTTTCCCCGATAACTACAATCTTGGCCTGTTCAAGTTTAGGATTAACCACATCTTCCCCGTAAATTGTGCCTCTTACTCTATCTTGAGTGGCTCTCGAGCATTGTACAGGGTGAACATCAATGAAAGTAGAAGGAAAAAATAGGACTCCTCACTCTCACTTAACCGTTTAAGGTAAGTCCCAAAGTCTTGATTCTTTTCTTCTGGACTATCGCCTACATCTTTGCTTTTGCTTTTTCCACACAAGTGGCACTAAATTCTGCAAGTTTTCATTTATTTACTTTATTTTTTTTCTCTACGTGTGGACAGTGGGGTGGTTGCTTCGAAGCTCTCAAATCATGATTTTACTGGTAGCCACACAAAAAAAAAAAAAAAAAAAACCTACTCACTTCAGATACAAATTTTAAAAAGGTGGGTATACTAATCACAAGCCATTGTATCAAAGAATATTCTCTTTAAGACAGCCCAACTTGGGCTTGAATGATGGACAAGCACCCCATCCCTGTAAAGAAATCACTTGTTACACTTTCAATGCTCCTGTCTTCTCTAACAAGATTAACAGACCAGATATTCCCTTTGCCCAACAAGAACTCCAACTGCCCCAGCAGGCCACCATATGTGAACACTCACTTACCATCCATTTTCCTATTCCTACATCGCCATGGATGTCTTGTCTCTTGCTAGCACAGCTCAAAATTCTAAATCTATGACCAGAATTCCCAACCTTCCCAGTGAGTGACACTTTATCCCAAATGTTTTCATTTATTCCCTTTTTCTCTACTTGTGGACAGTGGCTGGCTGCTCTTGATTTTACAGGCACTCATAAAACTCCATTCACTTCAGGCTCAAGTGAAATCATTTACAATGGGGAAATCAATTGTATCACAGTAGTAATCTTCATAACATCTTAAATTTTGGTACCATTGCCCCTACCTTCAAAATAAAAGGGGAAAAAAAAAAAAAAAAAAAAAAAAAAAAAAAAAAAAAGAAAACAATCAAATAAGAGAATTTCAAATATTTTAATCAAAGCAATAACAATTCAAATAAACACTCCTTTTAAAAATTTATTTTTTAAAACTTACTTTTGTCAAAAAAAAAAAAAAAAAAAAAAAAAAAAAAAAATATTTTCAGTAACAAAATTGATGTTTCTCTAATCTATATTTTGCATAGAAATTAGGCCTTTAAAAAATGCCTAGTTTGGTAACGAATACCCACAAGAGAATGTGTATGTGTGCATGTCTTGTTAATATACTTACATATAAAATAAATTTCAAAACTCTTATGAATGTATACTCTGAGTTTCAAGATGGTAATTATACCATCAAGTCTCCTGACAAGTGGATGTTTTCCTTTAGAACCCAGAGTAAACACATTGATAAGATATGTGAATAAATTTATTTTACTTATTAATGTTCTACGTCATGATATCAAGCACGCTAATTACAAAAACTGCCCACCTTAAAGACATTATCGTCCAGAAATAACCCAATTTTATTTCTTAAATCTTTGTTAAATATCATTATATTAAAAAAAAAAAAAAAAAAAAAAAAAAAAAAAAACTCTTAATGACACATTTCATTCAGAGAAGGGACTTAGACTAGTAATGGTTTCATTGATGGAATCAGTCAGAGTTTGAAGAAATCCAACAAACATTGGCTGGTTACAGTTTCCAGTGACCACAATATGGAGATGCTCCACTTTAAATTTTAGTCTGGATGTTTAACTTGGCAGGTATCCTTCAGCTTTTTATGTGTTCATTTTTGTTTTATCACAATAAAAATTTGTGCGATGACATTTTTAAAATCCTTCAAAATCTTTACTGCAAATACTGTTCATTATCTATGATTCAACCTATATGGCAAGTATAGACATAACTCGGAATTTTGAGCTAAAAATCTTTGTCAACTTGGACAGTGCAATTTACGGTAACACATTCTTTAGTATTATAAAGAAAAAAAAAAAAAAAAAAAAAAAAAAAAAAGATACCATTTATAATCTTTATATTTAATCCTTAAGCATTCAACCTGCCTAAACCCACCACATAAATATTGGCTCAATGTTCAGCCTGCTCGATGTATATTCTGCCATAATATACGACAATGTCATTGCAAATAATGCAGAAAGTCACAAACAGACCGACTAGAAACAGCGAGACTTTGAGAGCCAATATTTACAGGGCGGGTTTGAGCATGTTGAATCTTAAAGTTTTAAATTCAGAGAAGTATTATCTATGGGACATATTCTGTAGACTGTCTTGTAAATTTTGGCTTAAGTTTTAAAGGTTATTGCTTTGTTTTTCTGTTGTGTTGAATGTTGTATTGACAGAACGTCTGTTAGAATGTTCACTTGTGTTGTTAGCATTCTGTCAACAAGTATTCTATTACAATGTTGTCTTAATGTTCATTTATGATGACAATGTTGTTGCCATGTCTTGTTAGAATGTTATCTGTTGCTTTGTGTTGTAAGAATGTTGTTTTGACAATGTTCTCTTATGTTGATAGAATGTTGTTAGAATGCTGCCTGGTGGTGTTAGAAAGTTGTCTTGACAGAATGTTGCCTCGTGTTGACACTGCTTATACAAAGTGGAATAACTAAAAACAATACAAGAACAAAAATGATAGAAAAGCTGAACAATATAAGCTAAGCATCTCTGCATCATTAATGTTTCAGAGTAAACCATAACTGGCTTTTTGTGACATTTCTTATCCCACTGTCCAACAGTTTTATATATAAAACCAATTCCATCAAAACTTTTTCAAGCAAAAAAGTTTTATTCATCTGAAACAGTTTTGTCTTGAAATAAGATATGCTACTAACTTCATTTTGTTATTCACTTACCCATTATTCATCTGAGATTATATATATGAGAGAGAGAGAGAGAGAGAGATCTCCAGATGTAATTGGTGGGGATTATTCTAAGTGGACTTTTCAGAGAGCTCAATGTATAATACAAAGCAAATTATAATTTTTTTTTTTTTTTTTTTTTTTTTTTTTTAAATGTAGTCAGTCTGATAATGCTTACATTCATCAAAATAAATTTATTACTGACTATGGATTTTTAAGATATATATATATATATATATATATAGCGCGTTCCACAATTGAAACAAAGCAGTAACCTCTCAGATGAGGAGAGCATGAGGACCTTGAGGAGGAGGAACAGTGGTTTCCAACAGGATGGAGCTCCTCCTCACAATGCTAATGTTAACTTTGGCATGGCTCTGTGGAAAGTTTGGAGAGCATCTCATTAGCTGCAAAACTAAAGTGGAATGGGCACCTCACTCACCTGGCATGCACCCTCTTCCCCACCAGATTTCTTCCTCTGGGGGGTTCCTCAAGGACAACATCTACCAGGGCAACTCTTGCACAATCGAATGCAGCCATCACAGAGATGAGTCAAGTGATCACCCAGGAGGAATGTACATGTGTTATCAAGAACTTTGCATTCAACAGAATGGCGGATAACTGGAGCATGTACTCTGGGGCTCGTCTTGACATTTTTGGTCTATGCTTGTGGTTAAATAGTTGCAGATCATAAAACGTTAGCCTTTTTACCTTTCAATAAATAAATTTCCATTCCTCTATCATTTGTGGTCCTTCATTTGTCAGCATGATCATTTTGTTTCAAAAATTGTGAAACACCATATATATTACACATACACAAAAAAAAAAAAATCTAAAAGAACGAAGAGCAAGATTTTAGCATTCAAAACATTAATTTAAAACAGGGCTCAATAGATACTTAACCACCCTCCCCACTTATTTTTTTTCAATCTTTATTTCCTTTTATCAACCTTTTTCCTATTTCTCTTCTGTTACTAATCACTTAGCTTCCTTTCTCCATGTGTAAATTCTTTTTACCTTTTATGGGAAACTTTCCAATGACAGAAGTGGAAAATGTGCTTCGTTAACTGCATTTCATAATAAAATATTTTAGTAGCATCGTTATTTCCCACCTGATGAAATGTTAATATTTTTTAACGCTGAAACAAGATGTACAGTTTTGTAGTGGGTATGTACATGTTCTAATGTAACACTACTATATATTACACACACACAGAAATTTTGTTAAATTCATCTGACAAGGTCTCATCTTTAAATTTTTATTACATTTTTTCCAAACATTTAAATAAGATGTATAAATGATAGTATTTTGGACCAATTCTAATTCCGGCAGTATGAAAAAGGTATAGTTAACAGAATCTTGTCTACTACACTGTCAACACCCAGTCTTTGACAAGGACTTAAAAAAAAAAAAAAAAAAAAAAAAAAAAAAAAAAAAAGAAAGAAATATGACTTGAATAATTTATCCACAATTCTGATCCCAAAGAACTTCTTCAAAAATTGGAAAAATACAATAAAAATTAAACAGACAAACTTGAATACACACTATATATATATATATATATATATATGTTATTTTTATAGATAACAGTAAATGCTCTGTTTAAAATAAATTGTATTAACATTTACCGGCCTGAACGTCCAAGAAATTTCATAGAAAATATATAATATATATATATATATATATATATATATATATATAAATAAACAGAAACTATATTCCAATAACTGTCAGACTTAGTCCATTTCATAATATATGATGTCATTTGTTCATATTAGGTTGGTGCAAAAACAATGTCGTTTTCTCACATATGTTACTATGTGAGAAAATGACTATTTTTGCACCAACGTAATATAAAGATACACTTTGAGCAGTTATGATCACTCGAGAAAAAACCTGGCAAATCTGTTTTAAAAAAAAAAATAATTTTCTAAGCAGACGCTTCCTCTGTAGCTAAATGGTATAGCTTGTCCGGTGACATGATTGCATTTGGAGGACACACATTTTCTATGAAATTTTTTTATATATTCAAGCCAGTAAGTGTAGCTAATACTGTTTATTATATAAACAGAGCATTTACTCAAATATTTGTATCTACAAAAACAGCATATAAACAGAAAATATATTAAAATATTTATTGGACATTATATATATATATATATATATATATAATAAAAAGGCTTAAACACTAATATTCCATGGTCATAATTTATTCCATTGGAATCGTAAATATGATCCAATTCATCAGACCTACAAATTCAAAAAAAAAATATATATATTCAAAAAAAAAAAAAAAAAAAATTATATATATATATATATACACACATATATATACACACACACACACACATAATACATATGAACAAACAAGTAATCATTACAAAAGATGCACATTTGTTTTGGTACCTAATATAAGCATCTAATCAAGTGGTGAACAAAGATGCTTATATAACCATCATTGTTCACCACCTGATGAGATGTTTATATTAGGTATCAAAACAAATATACATCTTTGTCATGAGTGCTTGTTTGTCCGTATGTAACAACTTATAATAAATAACTATTGCACTACATTTGATATTGAGCCCTCTTTTAAATTAATGTTTTTATTATATATATATATATATATATATATATATATATATATATATATATATAGAGAGAGAGATAAGAAAATGGATTAAATCCGACATATTTCTAGGTTATTTACATCTACCATCCTGAATATTCAAGCTGATGCATCTATTTAAATATTAGGTTGGTGCAAAAATAATGACGTAATAATGTCGTTTTCTGACGTTAAAAAATACGTCAAAAACCGACATTGCGTCATTATTTTTGCACCAACCTAATAGAAGTATCTATTAAAAATATGCGTGTCCCTGTGTGTAAGCGTGTGTGAGAGACAGGATAAGGAACAAATAGGAAACATTTATAAATTTAACAGGTTTCATTTTTATTTAAGTTTCATCAAAAATCTGAAATATGGAGTAAAAAAGAAAATTGACTTTTATTTTTGTATCATTTGTTTTTCATTGGTTAAGCAGACCTCACATGTATCTGTCCTGTCAAGCAGCATTCATGTTTAATTCATGTGTGTTTGAATATGTCCGAGTGCCTAATAGGGAATTTTTATTTATGCCTAGTAGTTGTCCATATATCATTTGGGGGGGGGGGGTCGAGAGTGAAAGAATTTAGTTTAAATCTGTTGCGGTTGCGGTTGAATTTACATTAAGTATGAATTTTATAAACGTTAATGATATAATAAAACATGTCTGACATGTGGTTATGGATGGGAAAATATTTCAGTATTCCTTCTAAGGATCTTTTTTTTTTCTTTTTTTTTTTTTTTACATAATAAATTAGGTTCTTTTCTAATTAGGGTGGCATTTATTAAATCGAAGTTATGGCCCATTTTGTTTCTGTTATGAGCGAGTTCAATATATAAGGTATATTTAAGCTGTATTCATACCAAAATACATGTAGACATGCGTAAATCATTATGCAGATTTACTAAAATCTAGCAAAAGGCCACAATTTATAGAACAGCAAATGAAAGTCACTATCAACAGCTTTCAAGACTAAATCTGTTCCCCTCACACACTGACAAACTATGTACAAATATAGAAAACCTATTTCTGTTGGTGGTAAATATCTGTATGGTATGGTGCTACATATGTAAGAGAGATATTTCATTAAGAGATGTAACAGTATGTGCGTGTGTTGCTGTAATAGTCGTCTGTCCATTTATTTATGCATATAACCATACCAATGTTATAGTCATCCAGCTGTGAATTGACAAACGCATGCAAGTTAAAGTGCAAACCTTTTTACTTTTGAATGTTTTAGATTTTTGCCATTTCGAAGAATAGCGGTTCAGATGTATCCCCACCCCCAGAAGTTCCCTTCAATCTGAAAAACAAAAATATAAAGAATGAATGAGAAAAAAAAAAAAAAAAAGAAAAAAAAGGCAATCCAATATAATGAATAAAAATATTTCAGAAAAAAAGGCTTCTTGCTTTCCAATCAACTTTGATCTTGAAAAGTATAAGTGCAATATCAATTGTTATCTTCTGTCTTAATTCTAGTTTTGTTTTATCTCATTTTTTTTTTTTTTTTTTTTTTTTTTTTTTACACTTGGATTCTTTCACACTAAGTAACCCCTGGCTTTATCACATTGCTTGGAGCTGGAATGAATTGAAAATAAAAAAAAATTCTAGTCAAAAATCCATAACCTAAGAAATTCAGGCAATTTAAAACTATTACTACTTGGTGGAAAAACAAGAGAAATAAGATGAAAGAAATTCAGTGTAACCCGAATATAAGAGAGTTATCAGGACCGGAAAATAAGTATCTTATATCCGGGTTTCTCTTATATCCGGGTTTGGTCTATTTTGTTTACATTAACACAGGCTCTAATTTGGGACCAGATAAAATCTCTTATATCTGGGTTTGGTCTATTTTGTTTAGGTAAGAATGGCTCTAATTTGGGACCAGACAAAATATCTCATATCCGGGTTTCTCTTATATCCAGGTTACACTGTACTAGTGAAAAATGAATAATTGCCAAGGCTTCATCTAAGAAATTCAGACAATTTAAGACTATTAATACTTGGTGGAAAAGCAAGAGAAATAAGATGAAAGAAATACTAGTGAAAAATGAATAATAATTGCCAAGGCTTCATCTAAGAAATTCAGACAATTTAAGACTATTAATACTTGGTGGAAAAGCAAGAGAAATAAGATGAAAGAAATACTAGTGAAAAATGAATAATAATTGCCAAGGCTTCATCTAAGAAATTCACACAACTTAAGACTATTACTACTTGGTGGAAAAGCAAGAGAAATAAGATGAAAGAAATACTAGTCAAAAATGAATAATAATTGCCAAGGCTTCATCTAAGAAATTCAGACAACTTAAGACTATTACTACTTGGTGGAAAAGCAAGAGAAATAAGATGAAAGAAATACTAGTGAAAAATGAATAATAATTGCCAAGGCTTCATCTAAGAAATTCTGACAATTTAGTACTTGGTGGAAAAACAAGAGAAATAAGATAAAAGAAAAAAAAGAAAAATTGTTTCTGGTTGTCTATTTTACAACACCAAGAAGACAGGCAACAAATTCATAATAATCAACATGATTAATTTGTTTTTCATGGCTTAACCTTTTGAAGGTTATTTTAAACTAGAAAATATTTTTAGATTCTAAGAATTTTTGGAGATTTATGATTTTTACTGACATAAGTCCTACTAATTAACCCATAGCTGGGGGGAAGAGGTGGATTCATACCTTTCACAAGGGTACTTGTGCATAAGTGTATATAACAAACCCATTTAGAATTGAACTTCTGCTCTCAGATTTTCAATTCTGAGCCGTTATCCATTACACCACCTGCACACCCAGCACTTGATATTCACAAGCGGTTACACATCTAAGTAGTGACAAGGGTTCAACATTGCTTTGTAATCACCGTCATCTATTCTATAATAACCAAAATTTCTGTGGGTTTCATTATCAAATCTTTGAAATTTTTCAAATAAATCAATTTTTTAATGCGGGTAGAAAAAGTCAGATCATCAACAGTTACTCCACAAAAGCAAGAAATGAAAAACCAGAGGCATTTTTTTTTTTTTTTACCTTCATTCCTTAAGCTTGTTCAGGCGATAGAGTGACAACAGCTTCATGGATGGCTTGTGCTACATAATCCATATTTCCAGAGTTAAGGCCACACATGTTAATCCGTCCTTGTTTGATCAAATAAATATGATAATTCTTAACCAGAAAGTCTACTTGGCTTGCTGGAAGTAGAAAAGAATACATTTCAGCATTTCATTTCTAAAGATGATACAGAAATTTTTTCTTTTATAGAAATAGGAGTCCACTTATTGCACCCATTTTAAGACAACAGGGTCTTTTTTTTTTTTCATAACAATAAGAGGTTGATAATATTAAGCATGCATCAAACAACAAACATGAGGATTCTAGTTTGCTTGTAAATGATGATAACTCCTCATCCCAGAAATTCAGAAAGAAAATTCATATACCTTGCTGTGTGGATCAGTCATAAAAACATTTAGTATACGACATAATTGAATGTAAAATAAGTTGCACTAGGGGATAATTTCCCCCAAATACTGAAAGAGGCTACAAAACCAATACATTAACTCTAAAAACTCGAGTCATGTTCTTAAATAGTCTTGTTAGAATCAGACTCTCAGGAGATAACTAAAAGACAAAATTTAGTAAGCTACAAAGAACAGGAAATTGTGGAGAGGCATGACCACCAACATCCTGAAGAGATACGTCACATAGAAGAAAAAAGTGAGCTTCAGTAAATGGATGGCAGAATAGGGTTTAGGAGAGATAAGACAAAATTTACTAAGTGCTACAAAGGAAAGGAAGTTGTGGAGAGGCATGTGTTACAGTTATTTGGATATATGTATGTACTAGTGAGCTAGCCAAAATGAGCCGACTCATTTTATAGTCCACCAAGAGAAGGGTTAACGAATCAGAAAGCTCAAAATATTCAATCCGACGTGTATAAAGGCAGCCATTTTGTTTTTTCTCCCAAAATATCTTCACTGCCAACCTCTGATATTGAAGACATTATGGATTTCACTGGATTCCATATTCAGAGACTACGGCAAACATGGTCAACAGCATGATCACCAACATCCTGAAAAGACATGTCACACATTAAAATATTCAAACCATTCTGATGTGTACGTTTGTTAAACAGTTCATTTATGCCTCATGTTTATATTTGGAATAGGGATGATCTTGGACAGAAAATCAGTTTAGTCTACCAAGTGTTTCAAGAAATGGGATTCAAGATAAATGTTTCCAAAACGGAAACTAAAATCAGGAATTGAAATGATTGAATTTGGAATCCAAACAGTCATGGCACATACCTTGAATCCATCATAAAATACTAAACACTTCAAATACTGCAGTGCATAGATCAGTCATAAAAACATTAGTATAAGACATAAGGAAATTTAATGTAGAATATGTTGCACTAGTGGGTAGTTTCTCCAAACACTGCAAGAGGCTACAAAAACCAAAACATTAACCCTAAATACGCAGGTCATGTTTTTCATTATAATCATCCTCCCTCTGGTTGGTCAGAACTCCATTGACACTGTTCGGTATTGTATTGCCGTCTCCTGATCCCTAATGTCCAACCCTGAGTCCCAAGCTATGGTGTCTGAGAAAGTCAATTTTCGAGGGAAGACACTTCCAGAAGGATGCCATAGTAGTAAGGATGAGACAATTTCCATGTCTGCTCAGCGGCAGTGGCCCGCAAACTGTAATTGTTTTTCTTTGAGCTTAAGAGAGAATGGTCTCAGTTCTCTGTAAAGCATTAAGCATTGCATGGAATCTCCAACAGATGAATCGGATTTTTCGAAGTCGATTTGTATACGTTCTATCGAGTCACCTTTCAAGGTCAATGGATAATGTCCAAGTTTCTGATCCATACAGTAGGACTGGTTTAATCAATTTTCAAAAGGTTTGGTCTTTTGAGGCTGGAAGGTTTGAGCACTAAATTTTGTAGAGTCTGTTATATGCATACCAGGCAAGAGCTTATGTTCTTAAATAGCCTATCAGATTAAGACTAGCGTACAGATGTTACGCATGGCATCCAACTTGTTCAGAAAGGTCTACGCTATCAGCTATATACAACTATTTTCTCAAATCAATCGTTAAAAACTGCTTCAGGTGAATGTAGAGAGGAAAGAAGAAACCTTCATCAGATATCAGTTTTGATTGAATGATTTCATTTATACAGCTTATCAAGCTGGGTTATTTAAAACCAGAAAATATTTTTAGACTTTTTTTTTTTTTGTAATCATGGTTTAGTAATACAAGTCTTATTAATTAACCCATAATGGAGGGGGTAGGAAAGGTGGATTCATAACTAAACAGGAATCGGAACTCTGCTTTAACATGGCATCCAACTTGTTCAGAAAAGTTGAAGCTATTAGGTATATACAACTGTTTTCTCAGATTAAGGATTTAAAATATTCTTATGTGTCTGTTGCCATGAAAGTTTCTCCATTAGATATTACAGTCTCAATTGAACGATTTGATTTTTATGTATCTGTCTATATTTCCGAGATGAGGTATTATGTACATTATTCGGACTATTGCCTTCATCTGTGTCACCATATTTATTACAACATTTCGGTCATTGTACGCTCCAGCCTTCTTCAGGTAGTTGGAATGTCTAACTGAACCCTTTATTTCGCTCACTGGGGTAGACTGTTCTTGTTCATCGAGGACACATGGCACAGTGGATAAAGGCGTTAGATCCAGTGACAAGACCTAAAAATTGTGAGTTCAATACCTGGTTAAGGCAGTGGAGAACTTTCAGAGAGAAATTAACAAGGAGATAACGGACATCCATTAAACATGGCACGTAGAACTAGAACAGTCTACCCCAGTGAGCAAAATAAAGGGTTCAGTTCAACATTCCAACAACCTGAAGAAGGCCGGAGTGTACAACGGCCGAAACGTAATAAATATGGCGACAAAGATGAGGACAATAGTCTGAATAACGTAAATAATGTCGATTTTTATGGCTTAACCCTTTCAGAGTTATTAAAAGCCAAAACACTTTTTTTAGATTGTAAAATTATTTTTTTCTCTCCAAGTGAATATAGCATTAACCTTTTGAGAAACAATGATTTTTTTCCCCCCAAATACAAGTCCTAGAATTTAATCCATACCAAGAGGATGGCTTCATACCTTTCTGAAAGGTATTTGCAATTAAGTGAATATAACAAACCTAACTGGAATTCAAAGTGATTTCTAATTCCAAACCACTATCCACTGCACGTCCCATTTATTGTATGAAATGTGTATACAAATGTAACAACCATTATGGGACAGAGACAGTAAAAATGCTACCTCTGTCCCATAATGATTGGAACATTTATTGTATGAATGTGGATACAAATGTAAGAAATATTATGGGATTGAGATATAGATTATATTAGTGAAAACTTGATAGAGTTTTATTTCCTCCCAGTATATCGCATAATGGAGACACTTTATCTGGATTATGAAAGCCTGATCCCAACATAACAGTTGCGTTATACGAATCAGATTTTGTGCTAAACAGTTCTTACAGGACTTCATGACACATCCATATATTTTTCCCCACCTTTTTCAATTTTTTTTCTTCAAAAGAACATACAAATCTATTTACTTTAAAATAAAAAATAAAATAAATAAATGGTTTAATTTCCATTGTCAGGAAACAAAAACTTGCAGGAAGATGGGGGTGGGGAGGCCGAGGAGAATGTGTGTGCCATTCTGTAAAGCTAAAAAAAAAAAAAAAAAAAAAAAAAAAAAATCCATTGTAGTCAAAAAGTCTGTTGTCGTTTGTCAATAATTGTACCAGTAATGTATTCACATCTCCCTCACGTTTCAACCTTTGCAATGCCTGAAACCAGCAAAAGGGTAAAGCGTGAATCCGACTTTAAGACAAAAGCTCATCTTACCACAATTTCTAAAGAGCTCATTTTTATTTGTTTGCACACTAAAATATAAAAAGGTCATTATTGTTCACCAGCAAATAGGAGAACAGACAAGTCATTTGCTTTTGCTAGTATGTACATAATTTAACCAGCCCATTACTTATTACATACAGTATACAGGGCAATTACAAAAAATATCAACACTTTTATTGTAATTTCTGTCAGAATTTCTAGGATGAAGATTTATCATTTACATGGAGACAATCGCCTAGAGCAATGATTCTCAATCTCTGTACCGCAGCATGCCAGTGTGCCATATGTTCCTCTTAAGCGTGTCATGAAATAGTGTCACCAAAAAGTATAATTGAATTTACATATTGGACTTCAGTTATGAGAAGAATTGGCCACCATTTCTCTAGTGATCAAGGGCTCAAAATAAAACATTCGACGGTAGCCATCGATACATTTTGGATTTCAATACAAAAGGAATATCCCACATTAGCCAAAAAGGGGTTATCAATTTTATTGCTATTTTCGACCTCCCATACTTAAATAACATTAAAAATAAGAATCAAGAAAGACTACACAACTCAATGAGGGTCTGCTTATCACACATTCAACCAAACATTGAAGAAATTGCAGCAAAAAAAAAAAAAAAAAAAAAATTACCAAGTACATAAGCTGCACAAAAAGATGAATAGAAACATTGAAATAAAGTAAATTCATATATTTCTGTGTATTTTTTTTTTTTTTTTTTTTTTTTTAAATTTAAATCTATGGTTTTTAACATTTTAAAAATTTTGTTAAGTGTGCCATGATATTTTCATTTGCTCCTAAATGTCCCATTCCTTAAAAAGGTTGAGGAACATTGGCCTAGAGGTTTAATATATTGGTTCATGAACTGCATAGCATAGTGATTGCTAGTTCAATCCCCAGGCTGGGTAGTACAGTTGTTAGATGTTTTCATAATTTATCAACGTCTATAGGTTATTTAATGCCGAAATCTAAATATTTTGTACACGAATGCATTTTATTTTTGAATATAATAATGGTTTAGTGATACAAATTTTAATAGTTAACCCATAGCTACATGGGAGTACAGTAATATATATATATATATATATATATATATATATATAAAAAATGTGTGTGTGTAAATAGTAACAGTACAGCATTAGTATTTTACAAAATAAACTGCACAAATAGTTGAATCATTGAAATAAAGTAAGTTTATATTTGTGGGTGTATTTTATTTTATTTTATTTTATTTTTTTTAAATACATGGTTTTATTTCATAACATTTAAATGTATACCCTTTAAAAGTTTTGCTAAGTGTGCTGTGATATTTTCATTTGCTCCAAGGTGTGCCGTTGCTTAAAAAGGTTGAGGAACATTGGCCTAGAGCTTTAAAGTATTGGTTCATGAATTGGATAGCATAGTGATTGTGAGTTCAATCCCTGGGCTGGGTAATACAGTTGTTGGTTGTTTTTGTTTTAGCAGCATATCCACATCTATGGGTTATTTAATGCTGAAATCTAAATATTTTTTATACACATTTTATTTTTGAAGATAAAAATGGTTTAGTGATACACATTTTAAGAGTTAACCCATTGCTAGTGAGGAAGAAAGAGGTGGATTCATACGTTTCTCAAGAGTATTTGTGCGTAAGTGAATATAACGAACCCAACAGGAATTGGAACTCAACTCTCCAATTAACAATTCCAAGCCATGATCCACTAAACCATCCGCAAATCCAACCTTACAGCACTTGGTATTCCCAAGTGGTTACACATTTAGGTACTGACCAGGCTCAACATTGCTTAACTTTGGTGATTGTATGGAAACCAGGTGGGTAGTCCAAATACAGTGAAAATAGGGCAAGCAATAAAAATAAAAATGAGAAAAAATTAAAAACAGAACACGATATTCCATTACATTTATTTACAAACTGCATGGCCCAGGGATTGAACTCAATTACTATGAGAGCAAATTCACAAGACAAAGCTTATGGAAACTGTGCTAGCAGTAACTGAACAGTACTAAAAAGAGAACAAGATGAGATATCCCTAGACATGGACAGTGGAATGAGAACAATCTACCTGTATAGATTAATTAAATGATTTAATTCAAAATTTCCTGAAGATTACCTGGATTAACAGACTTTTGAAAAAGGCTGGAGAACACATCAGCCAGAACCTGATGAAGATGCTTTTATTTTGTACGATTCAGCCTAATTTTATATGGAATTATAGGAAGTGTCAAATCCTGGTGATTGGACAACTTGTCTGTATTAGGGCTATCTGGTTTTCAGACAATGGAAGAATCTTGGGAACTTGAGATTAATTATCAAAAAGGAGTTGTACATCAATGTCAGAATAATGGTAAATTGTTTCTGTAAGGAACATGCCAGGAAGATCTGTACAACTATTTGGATATGGCATGAATCTACCAAACCATTTTTTACCAGATGCTTTTCTCTCACACTCTGTATTAGTGGTTTCCTTATTGTTGCAAGGGAGAAGATTTCCCTACAAGTTTCGACTCACGAAACCGACAAGGACGAGATTAAGTGTTGTAACCAAGTTATCAAAAATAACGGTAGAAAGCCAGAATTGTTTTAAGAACTTTATTACCTTTTGGTACAGGGAAAGATAATGTAAAGTAGAAACTAGGGAAGAGAATGTTTATCAGTGAATGACTAGCAGTTTTCAGCAAAAGCTACTGCTACTCTTCTTAATGTAGGAGTATTTTTATGTCTTTCACCCAACAATTAAATAGGGAAATATTCTCCCTCACAAAACCTATAGTAATCATTTCTATGCATGGCCAGCTTACATTTTTGTGGCCTAACATAAGTGCTTATTCCTTAAGTTTTCATATTTACCAGTGATGTTCTCAGTCTATTATTTCAACCTCATCCCACAGGGGGCAGTAATCACCTCTTTTTGTCCATATGTGGTCAGCTATGCCCGACTTTTCTATTTTTCCCCTCATGTTACAGCTTTACGATGTTCTTGCAGTCTTACTTTAAGGGGGTGGCCTGTTTCTCCTTTATATTGCTCAAAGCTGCTAGGATGACGTACACATATTACTATATATATATATATATATATATATATATATATAAAAAATTTAGTTTTATGGTTAGGATTACAAGTCTTGACCTCTCCCCCACCACAAAAAAAATTAAGAATATACACTACTAACAGGTAGTAAAATTCAGTGAAAAGTTTCTTATGTTTAATGCTGAAGAACTATTTGACTGTCAATGACCCTTCTCAAAACAATAGGACATCAAAATATTCCTTGTTTATCAGGATATTCATTTCTTATCTCAGAATGTCACCCAGTTATTCCCATTTAGTCTGCTTTTCTTTTTTTTATACAAATCTTTGTATATTTTTTTTTCCAGGTAGCATATGTTGAAGTACATTTTAATACTCAAAATCCTATATTGCCCACCAAAATTTCCAGTCATTCACCATTTTCTGTGCTCATCTCCCACCCAACAGTTGAAATCGCCCACTGGTAGGCGATATCACCCAGGTCAGAAAACCCTGATCTAAAGTGATAACAAATCAATATTTTTCTATTCCGACAAGTGACACAGATTAAGGAAGGTCTAAAGGATACTAATCTATAAAAAGTATTTCTACCCAAAATTATTTTTCCAATTCCCCCCCCCCCCCCACAATTGGACCAGTCTATTTAAGTAGTGCCAAGAAATGTACTTACGGTTAAGGCCTGTGAAACTAAACATCCCAATTTGGGTGATAATGTGTTCCCATGTTCCAGGAGTTCCAAGGGCTTTCAGTTTGTTGTACAGTTGCTGCCTCATCTCTTTTATACGATTTGCCATAATCTTCACACTGTTTTGCCTGAATCGGGGGGAAAAAAAAAAAAAGACATTTTAGATTGAAATCTCTATAATTCTCAAAATATGTGTGTGTGTGTGTGTGTGTGTGTGTGTTTGGATATTGTTTATGCATTTCCACAGTTTTCATCCAATTTTGATTAAATTTTTTTTGGCTTGACATAATTCTTCAGTACCAATTTTGAGTCCAAATTGTTGGTGACAATGGCTCTCCACTACTTCCTGTCCATTATAAATCTCAGCAACATTTTACTACTTACTATCTGTGGATATATAACTTTCATAAAAACTTTAATAAAAATAAATAGATTAAATTATTACAATAATATTATTTATTATTATACAGTTCCCTTTTCAGGGCTACCCCTCCCCATTCAAATTTTAAACCAAAAACACACACACACAATTTGGGGATGTGCCTCAATAGCATCCAAATTTTACTAATATTGATTTTCTTAGGGGCTGCCTTTAAACAAACTGCTCCAACTGAACAGGAAAAATTCCCAGTAATGAAAGACCCAGTCGAAGACGGGTTATACTGCTAGTTGAAAATATAAATGCTTCATGAAAATATTCATATATTTAATCAAGATTTTATCAAAGATCATTAAAATTTTTAACTTGCCCAATTATTTTATTTCAAAGATAATAGAACAAAATTAACCATTTTTTTTTTTTTTTTTTTTTTTAAAATCATAAAAAAAGTTAATAAATTTCTCTTAAAATTATTTTTTTTAACAACACCGACAACTTTTCTTTTTTTTTTTAACTCAGCGTGTCAACCAGAGGACGTATAGAATCTTGACACGAGTAAAGGTTAGAACCATCACAAATATCACGACGAACAGCACATTTTGGAAAGGTCAAATCTTAACGTCTGTTTATCAGAAAAAAAAAAAAAAAAAAAAAAAAGTCAACATATTGAACATGAACGAGCCGACTTCATGTCAAACTGCCAACTTGGATATTTTGGATAAAAATTTTGCTATTTCAGAACTGCCTTTGTCAAAGAACAACATCAGCAATGAAGATCAACAAATGGCCAGTCCAAAGTTGCTCATATGAACAACCTTATTTGATTCACGTGTTAGGCTGTGTGACAGGTTCAACACAATAAAACTGTCAGCTGCTCTCAAAAATGACCCCCGCCCCAAATCAGTGGTTAACTGAGGCAAGGAAAGGCTTGTAAAATGTATTGCCTCCAAAGGAAAACTACTATCAATTAATCAACAGACAACCATTTCTGTTTTTCATTAGCATGACTGATGCTAACCTCCAAGAGAACAACACTTTGCACCATCTTAGGGTCATATTTTTCACAGACATGAAGTGGAGTGATTATATTGAATCAATTGCTAGGTCTGCTAGGAAAGTTGATTTATTGTGTCATACTAAACAATTTTTCTCATTTAAATCTACCAATCATCCATGCATTAAATATTGCTATCATATCTAGTCTGGTACATCTGCCATATATCTAGAGATGATCGACAAAATCCATAGAGGGGTCCGTAATGTTATCAGTCCTGAGCTGGCATCTCAACTTCATTCTTTTTCTCACCAACAAGGCTTCCCTGGTTTTTCTATAAATATCTTCATGGAAATTTTCATGGTGCCTTGACTACATAAGTTTTGACATACAACTAGTTTGGCAACAAGGTTGCATCGTTTTACTGTTTAACTTGCAAGATGTAACTGTATGTTCTATAGATTCTTTTCTCGCACTTATCACCTGCGGAAATCCCTTCCGATTTCTTGCTTCCCTGTCACCAAGTTTCAAAAATTTAAATCCAACGTCAATTGCAATTTTCTGTTTATCTGAATTCTGTTCTTTTAGTGTTCTTTCTCTTCACTAATGTTTTCTCAGTTTTTTTTTTTCAATTTTATTTCTTTCTTCCTTTTTCTCTCCTTTTGCTTTCTCTTTCCTTTTCTCCTCCCTAATGCCTTCTCATTCTCTTTCACTGTTAGTAACCCCCACCTTGCATCTTAGTAGTATTATCACCTTGCTTGGGGTGAAATTATTAAAAAAATAAAAATAAAAAATAAAAATGACACATTTCATAGTATTGTATTGGTTACTTTGTACAACAGGTTTAGTATTGCACTAATAAATTGTAACAGTTGAATAAAAATACTGATAGTTATTTAACATTGGTTATGAAATCATAAGCTTTCTACATACCCTGAACATGTGTAGGTAGGTAACATCAACCCAAAAGAGAAATCAGCTAGTCACATTCTAGTTTTAGCTGAGTGTTACATTCACTTTTTCTTTTAAAAATCCATTTTCATAAAAGCAAGGCAATAAAGCCACTAAGAAGCAGGGGGGGGGGGTATCGAGTCTTAAATGTTATATCTGTTATTGTTCTGTTGCTGCTAGATTAAGTTGTCCACTCATAACTTTATAGGTTCTTGCTAACAGCAGCAGCATGTTTATCTCCACCACAGTTCTTAATGGACTCAACCTCTCAACTACATATAAACTGTGCCCATTGAGTCAGATACTACCATATGCCTGGAAAACCCTTGCCAGTCTGAACCAGTGGTTATTAAACATTAGAGAATATGAGAAAAATATACAATTAAAGAGATAGGATAAGAATTAAGACAGAAGATAACGATTGACATTGCATTTAAATTTTTGTAGATCAAAGGCAATAAAGCCACTAGGATGCAAGGAGTTACTGAGTGCTAGAGAATATGAGAAAAACTACTATTAAGGAGAGAAGACAATAAAAGAATTAAGAAGACAGAAGATAATGATTGACATTGCATTTAAATTTCTGTTCAAAATTGACAGGAAAGCAAAAAGCTGAAAGAGTACCACAAGCAAGAAATGCAATAAAAGAAACTGTCAAGATAGAACTTACTGTTACATCTAGCCATTTCACCTATAAAATGATGAGACCTATCAGCCAATCTAGTACTTCACTTAAATTCATAAAGTCTAGATATCATAGGGGGAAGTTCATCAGAACAATCACCGTGAAAATATTTATTGGAAAGGTACAGGGAAGATACTTCATTTTTAGCCTCAATTTTTTTTTTTTTTAAATCATTTCATTCCAAGCAAGGCAATAAAACCAACAAGACACACAAGTTTACTGAATGTCATACAATATGAGAAAAAGAAAACATTAAGGAAGAGAGGACAATAAAAGAACAGACATTAAGACAGAAGACAGCAATTAATATGGCATTTTGATTTTTTATAAAATCAAAATTAACTGGAATACTGATTACCAAATCATAGGCTTTTTTATGTGACCTGAATATGTGTGGGTAGCATAGTGGTCCAGAAGAGAAATCAGCAAGTTACTTTTAAGTTTCTAGAACATTCTAGGACAAAGAACAAAACTTAAAATAGAAGATAATGATAAACATTGATCTTCAAAAATTTAAGAGCAAACTTGACTGGAAAGCAAGAAGCACAGGAGAAGAAACTTAAGATAGAACTTAACAGTTACATCCAGCCATTTCAACCGTAAAATGATGGGACCTTGCCACCAATCTAGCACTGCATTTAAATCCATAAAGTCTAGGTACCATAGATGAAAGTGCATCAGAACAATTACCATGAAAGCATTTATAGAAAAGCCAGAGGGATGCAACGTTACAGTTGTGGGAAAGTTACTGAAGGTGAGACCACGTCAGGACTAATAACATTGCAGATTGTTTGAATGAATAATTTCTAAATATATAGCAGGAGCACCAGACTAGATGATGCAGCAATATTCAAAGATAGGACAAATGGTAGACATAAGATAGATTTTGTTAACAAAAAGACGGACCACCTTTCCTAATTGCAGACTTAGCAATTGACCCAATATACTCACACATGCCTTTCTAAACAGGTGGCAAAACAGAGACTGGGACTAATAGTAAAGAGACAAACATCGCTTAGAGCTACAAGAAATAGGAAGTTGTGGAGAGCCATGATCACCCACATCCTGAAGGGATATGGTTCATAAAAGATGTGTATTACTGTCAGGTAATAGTTAGGCAGAAGATCTTACAGATCATTAAGATCAAGTAATAAGTTCAATTCTTTATGGGTGCTCCATATTGGTGACCTTGTACCACATTCTTCAGTTATGAAGGTTCAACAATTTCCTTTGTTTCTGTATGAAGTTTTGCCTATCTTAGGTAATTTTTGGAGAACCGAAGCTACCTGCTGAACACCCAAGACAGCATATTATCTGACAGTCGTTTCAAGTAAACTTTACTATTTCAGAAATGCCTGTGTAAAAATCAGCAATGGGAAGGCCGCAAATGGCCAGTACAAAGTTGCTTATATGTTAGGTTGTGTAATGTATTTCAGAGTGTTATACTGACTGGCTAGTACAGCAATTTCAAAGAGTTAAAGAGTTTGCATTTGCTCTAGAACACTGGATGTCATTTAATGTTGATTATCATGTGACACTATGAGCAGGGCATCCATAATAGAAGAGGAAGGTATGAGTTTATCTCGTTCGCAAGGAATCTATGAATTTAGTTTGGCAGCAAGATCTTGTCATTTTCCAGTTGAAATGGCTAAATCTAACAGTAACGTTCCATGTTAATAGTTTACTGTTCTTGCTTTCTAGTCAAGTTTGATCTTCAAACTCCTGTTCTTTTATTGTACTTGCTCTGTAATAATGTTTTGTTTTTCTTATAGGCTTTCACACTCAGTAAATCTTAGTGACTTTGTTGCCTTGTTTTGGGGGGGTGAATGGGGGAAGAGAGAGAGAGAGCTCAGCGGGGGTGGGGAGAAAGAGGGGCGAAGGGGGGGAGAAAGAGAAAAAAGAAGAGAATCAGGAAAAAAGGAAGAAAAAAGAAAACGAAAAGAGAAAAGGAAGTGGTTACTGAGAATGAAAAAGTGAGAAAACAGTGAAGAGAAAGAAGAAAAGAACAGGATTCAGGACAGAAGATGGCGATTGATGTTATATTTAAATCTTTGACAATCATAATTGACAGGAAAAGAAGCCAGAGGTGCTGAGAAATACCAGAAAATGAACTTTTAGAATAGAATTTCATTACATATATTTGAACAGTAAAATGTTGAGACCTAATTGCCAATCTAGTATTGTGCTTAAGTTCATAAAGTCTAGGGGCTACAGAGGAAAGCTGAATGCCATGAAAATATTTCTAGAAAAAGACACAGGCAAGCCACATTACAGCAGTGAGAAAGTAATCGACGTCAAGATGCCAGGTCAGGATAGATATCACAGACCCTTTGAATTTTGTTTAGAGGTCTCTTGAGCAACCGACCAGATACGGAAGCAATATTCAATTCAGCAGAGATAAATGAGCCAAAATTTAACATTTATATTCATGTGGGAAATATTACAGGTAAATGTGATAGACATTTTTCAATTTGCAACAGAATGAATATTCTTTTCAGTTTGATCCTAAAATGTTCAGGTTTTGTTTCATTTTTTTTTTCTTTTTGCAATTACTGGATTTTTGTACCCTCTTTAAAACATTTAAAATACTGACCATTCACTGAAAAGGCTGGGATCATTTAGAACGGTGCCAACAATGCGGGCGCCATGGTTGGGAGGATTCGACCAAATTCTTCGGACAATGATTTCCAGCTGGGAACTGCACCGTTTCATGGCATCAGTTGTGTTACAAACGAAAGCCAAGTTGCCAATACGCTCATCTGGAATTTGAAAAAAAATAGTGAGTAAATTAAAGAATTAATATTAAAGACTTAAAATAAAGACATTTTTTATTTAAATACAAATTCAAATGAAAACTGAAATCTCAATTAGAAAATGTTATTTAGAGTGTAAGGGGAGGGCACATTCTCATATTCACTTCCAAGTGTAGTTGGATATAGTCATGTGACTGTTTCATGCTAAACACAATCATCAGGCCTGACGATTGTGTTTAAGCATTGAACAGACTGTCACCTCTGGGTGTTGATTTTAATGTCCACTTTAATATTTACATATACTCTATCTTTGATATTGAGTACTTTATAACCCATAAATATAACCTTAAAACTATATAAAAAAAAAACTAGCCTGAGAAAATAAATTAGAGATTTTAAAAAATTTTTAAAAGGACAAAAAACAAAAAAAAAATAGATAATATTTATTGTATATTAGAAAGCTTTTAATTGCTTTTAAGAATACGATATATCATGAACACTGTTGTCATAAGAAAAAAAAAAAACTTTTTTTTTTTATGTAATGAATTTTTACAATTTTTTTCATTTTTTTAATTAGAAAAAATTAGCAAGTTTAAAATTTTTTTATAATTCTGTATTAATTTGTACAGATTAGCTGATATTGTTATTAAGTAAAACCATACTACAATTCAGTGAGCACCCCCATCACTGCCACAGTATTTTAATAAAATTTTAATTTTTTTTCTTTGTACGAGTATAAAATGTGCTGATTTTTGTAAATACTGACAGGCATACACAATATTGGAAAATAAAAGCTCTAACTAAAGTAATTTTAAAGCCAAACTACCCAAAATTAAAATTTAGAGTATGGAGAATATTTTCCTAAATTTTTAAGATTACTGGGTAGTCAAAAATTATATATATATAATATATATATATATATTGTTATGAAAAACTTGGTAATCCATATGGGTAGTCCCAAGGAGGATGAAATCCTGAGAGCTCAATGTAAATCCAGAGCTTATATTTTAAAGAAAAAAAGTCACTTTAAGGTTCCATTATAATAATTTATTTCACCAGAGCCCTTTTAAAGGATGCTGGATTATCAGATAGCACTTCCATCTTTTGGAAGTGCTATCTGATGATCCGGCATCCTTTAAAAGGGCTCTGGTGAAATAAATTATTATAATGGAACCTTAAAGTGGTCTGTTTTTCTTTAATATATACAAATGCACTAACATTATATCAGTCAATTAATTTTTACAGATATATCTCCCATAGTAAAAACTCGTTAAATTTCTAGCAGTCAATACCTAATAAAATATCAACTTGTGTTTAAAAAATGCATTTCTGCAATATTTTAAACTAAAAGCAATATTCATTTCAAATCAAATGGATTAAACTTTAAATCAGCTAATCTTTCTTAAATAAAAAAAAAAAAGAAAAAATTAAGAAAATCCTTCCAGTCAATTTAAATTAGTTTTGAAATATAGTATTATTTCATTGTAAATTTAATTTATTAGCCTGAAACTAAAACTGAAAGTACAAAGTTTTTTTTCATTTTTAAAAATTAATTTCAAACAGATATCACGTTTCTTTTGAGATATATATATATATATATATATATCCAAATGTAAAAGAACGAAAAGAATATAAATTCAAACGTTCATAACATTATTTTGAAAAAAGGCTCAATACAAGAGTAAAGCAACAGATATTTATTATAAACTATTGCATGTCCCAATGTAACAGTTTATAATATATATATATATATATATATATATATATATATATATATGGCATAGTAATGGATTGCAGCTTAGTTTGAGGAATCAGAACAGTTCAAATTCCAGTCAAATTTATTACACTGACTTACATGCTAATACCCTTGGGAAAGGTATGAATCCATCTCTTTACCCCCACAAGCTATGGGTAAATAGCAGCATGACAAACTGGGTTCTATAGCCTTGGATGGGAACTGTTTTAGGTAAAGGAAAACTCTGAATTCAAAACTTGCAGAGGGGCATTTGAGGACCTTGTGGCATACTGTGCACCAATTCTCTGTATTTGGCTCTTCCAAAAAGTCTGGTTAGTTGTACACGAGTCTTCAACATATGATCATATCAAATAAGTGTGGGTAGTATGGCAGTCGGTTTTACGAACTGAACTGATTGATCCTCATACATCAAAAACAACAGGAGAGTCCAGTTTATATATCATTATACCCTGATCTACTTAGTGTATTGAGCACTTGATGTTTTTTCTATGTTACTCAATTGGGTTTTTTCTTTTGACCATATATAACAACACCATGCGATTTCTTTCAACCTACACGAATGTTTTTAGTCTTTTCTTTTCCAAATTTTTCCACCAGATGCCAATTTTTTTTTATTTAATATTTTTATTTGCAAATTGTACTATCCAGGTTTTTTTTTTTTTCTTTTACACCAGTTGACATTAACACATACACATGTTATACAGGGGGCCAAAACTATTTTTGGGACACTTTGAAAAGTATGCTTAAAGATGTTTTCTGCTGCCGAGAGCTTTTGTGTTGATGAGTAGGTAGTTCAGCAGTAACTGTCCATTAATAGTATGAACATTGATTGATGGGTTTGTCTTTGGTTTCATGTTTTTACTTCAACTTAGGCAACACTATTTTTCGGGCATGACACAAATTCTGAGGTTTTTAATGCTTTACTCATCGAATGTCTACAACATTACATTTGAGTATCTTTACCATTCACTGCAAAAACGTATTAAAATCCTGAAGAAGAATGCATTCAAAAGAAGTCATCAGTTTGGTCCAAAAGAAGAGAGAAGACAGGGTCAGCATCTGAAAGATCGCCGCTGAGATTAAGCTACCGAAGTCAACAGTTGAATACATGCTAAGTACAGACTATGAGCGGAAGAAGAGAGGACAGAAAAAAAAAAAAAAACAATTTCCAAGAGGACAGAAAGAAGAATGAAGAGGAGCGTTATGAGGTAGTTATCATCTGGAGAAAAGGTGACAGCGAAGAAAGTAAAGGAGAAGTGTGAACTTGACGTCAGTGTTTGAACTGTACAAAGAAAGGTACACGAAATTGGACTTAAGTATGCTAAAATCAAGAAAAGAATTACACTAACGAGAAAACACAAGGAGGCAAGGCTGGGAAGTGCCAAAAGATGGATAACAAACCATGTTGACTTCAAGAAAGTGATATTTACTGATGAAAAACGTTTTAAGTTTGATGGACCTGATGGGTGGTAGACATGGTTGAGAAAAGGTGAACCTGTTATTCTCAACAAGAGACAGATGGGAGGAGGAGGAGTCATGGTTTGGGGCATGGTATTTCTGAATGGAAACTTGTGGCTTGAGTGGTTAAAAGGATGTCAAAATAGCTTGAGCTACAGAGAACTTTTGGAAAAGAGAGCCCTACCACTGATAGAAAAAGAAATGGGAAGTAATTTTATTTTGAAGCAAGATAACTGCAGCATCCATGTGGCCAAATCAGTGAAAGATTGGATGTGTGAAGCAAATATAACTACTCTGGAATGGCCTGCAAGAAGTCCAGACTTAAATTTAATTGAAAACATGGGAAATGCTTGCAGAGCTTGTTTACGGCAGGCCAGAAATAACCAGAGAGGCTGAACTGTGGCAGCGCATACAAGATGCTAAAAATAGACTGCTAGAAACACGAAGAGACGTTATTATCAATATGTACGAACATTATGAAGATAGACTGATAGAAGTCATTGAAAAAAGGGTGCTGCCATAAACTATTAGCATTGTTTCTTCAATGTCCAAAAAATACTGTCGCCTGTGTAATGTGAAAATTTGTAAAAAAATAAAAAATACTTCAAATTTAAATTCTGCTTTTCCATTTGTAGTATTGAAACAGTTTTTAAATGTTATTGCCATTACACTAAAACAGTACAGACTGCTTGTGCTACCTAAAACTTGAAAAAATAAAGTGTCTGAAAAATAGTGTCAGCCCCCCTGTGTATGTATATAGATAAGATAATAGCTATATAATAGATAATCTCTAAAAGGTCAGCCAATCTAAAAATGACCTCATCCCACAATGCTCAATCTTGCTCTATATGCAGCCTCCTTTGCAATTCATTAGCGGGTCTTAAGTGCCACTTAAAATTATCGCACAAAATTTCATAACTGTATCAAGTGGTTAAGTTGTCAGATCCTCATACATCAAAACTGTCAGGAGAGTCCATTATATATATATATATATTTCTGTCTATATTTCTGAGATGAGGTATTATGTACAGTATTTACATTATGCGGACCATTGTCCTCATCTTTGTCGCCATATTTGTCACAACGTTTCGGCCGTTGTACGCTCCGGCCTTCTTCAGGTGGTTGGAATTTCGAACTGAACCCTTTATTTCGATCCCTGTAGACTGTTCTAGTTCCACGTGCCATGTTTGATGGATGTCAGTTATCAGTTATTTCCTGCTAATTTTCCCTCTGAAAGTTAGCCACTGCCTTCTGGTGGAACTAGAACAGTCTACCCCAGAGATCGAAATAAAGGGTTCAGTTTGAAATTTCAACCACCTGAAGAAGGCCGGAGCGTACAACGGCCGAAACGTTGTGATAAATATGGCGACAAAGATGAGGACAATGGTCCACATAATGTAAATACTGTATATATATATTTCCTCAGTTTAAACCTTACATTTATTGAATGCATGTGCTGGAGTAGATATCCTGCCTTCGTAAACAGTGGAAATTTATGTTTACCAGCTTGTGTATCTGAGAGTCTTAATAAAGACAATGTGCTCTTTGACAGAGTTTTAAACAGCATCCTCACCTCAGTAGTGGAAACTACTGTCTGGCCCAATGTTATTTAGACCACCCTTTCTTTAAAAATAAAAATCTCTGAATCAAGTTCCAAAATCTGACGTATGACCAAAAGAGATTATTTTTTTTTATGGCTAAAGACAGAGGACCAATATTTTTAAAGTTCAAAGATTCCCAGTACCGCCATTATATGTAAAGATTAGAATGAAAATTTTGATGCATTTGTTTCAATCATTCTACCCATGATATCCCAGGTTGCATAAACTTTATATAAAATGTTTCTAATCCTACCCATGATATCCCAGGTTGCATAAACTTTATATAAAATGTTTCTAATCCTACCCATGATATCCCAGGTTGCATAAACTTTATATAAAATGTTTCTAATCCTACCCATGATATCCCAGGTTGCATAAACTTTATATAAAATGTTTCTAATCCTACCCATGATATCCCAGGTTGCATAAACTTTATATAAAATGTTTCTAATCCTACCCATGATATCCCAGGTTGCATAAACTTTATATAAAATGTTTCTAATCCTACCCATGATATCCCAGGTTGCATAAACTTTATATAAAATGTTTCTAATCCTACCCATGATATCCCAGGTTGCATAAACTTTATATAAAATGTTTCTAATCCTACCCATGATATCCCAGGTTGCATAAACTTTATATAAAATGTTTCTAATCCTACCCATGATATCAGGTTAGATTAACAGCTGTTTTTTCCAGAAAAATTATTTTTTTTATTATTATTCTATTAAGACATATCCAAAAGCTTTACATAAATAAATAGAAACTCACTGTAAAGTCCAAAATTCTTTGAGTATGACTGGGCACAGAAGAATTCAAAACCTCTTGATGCAAAATAACGAGGAGCCCAAGCATCAGCTTCCAAGTCTCCAGTTGCAAATCCTTGGTATGCAATGTCCAAGAGTATATTCAAATTTCGTTCCTGTTTGTTTATTTAAAAAAAAAAAAAAAAAAAAAAAAAAAAGAAAAATTAAATTAAATAACTGAAGGCAAAGGACCAACAATGTACTACTGAATGAGTAAATTCTAATAGCCAAAACAATGTGAGGGACTTACTTCACACACATCTGCAATCAGCTTCCACTGGTCCTTGGAGGGGTCAACTCCTGTTGGGTTATGGGCAACAGCATGAAGGATAACTACAGCTTCCTCAGGTGCCGACTAGAATGAAAAAAAGCAAATAAAAAATTAAATAGATAAAATAAACACACACAAGACAATATATAAATTTATAAATATCAAGAACAATTTTAGGAGAAATATGTTACGACAGTGGAAAGATTTGTGAGTCACATTTCGTCCTTCACGACTTCATTGGATTAAGTTTATGTTGATGCAATTATACCTGCACACAAGTGAGTGAGAATTTAAAGGATTTTTTTTTTTTTTTTTTTTTATTTGTTTTGGGAATAAAATCTGTCAGATTTCATTTAGGTCAAGTATTAGGTTGGTACAAAAATAATGACGTAATAATGTCGTTTTTTGATGTTACGTCAAAAAACGACATTATTACGTCATTATTTTTGCACCAACCTACCTCTACAAAAATGTGATACCTAATAGTTAAAATTAATTTTTAATAATGAAAAATCTTTCTTGATGCTTTTATTTTAGTTTTAATTTCAAGCTGAAATTAAATTTAATATTTCCAGTAACAGAAAAAAAAAAAAAAAAAAAAATACTACTTTTCAAAACTAATTTAAATTTGATTGGAAATATTCTTTTTTTCAGTTTCTAAAATTTTTTGAATTTAGCACCATTTTTAATAAAAATGTTATAAAAATCTCCCAAATATAAAATATACTTTTCTGAAACCTTATTTGCAGAATATTAGCCAATTTAAAATATAATTAATCAGATTAAAAAAAATAAGTGGTTTCAAAAGTTTAAAATATCATGGAAATGCATTTTTCAATGTGACAGTAGATTATGTTGACAGTTTTTTAATACCTCCCTAACAGTGCAATGACAGATCAATCATTATCTAATATTGTTCTATAGGGGGCTTTAACCTTGAAAAGAATAATAATTGAGGAATATAGCACAAACACCTTTTAAGTACTTGGTAATCTTAAAATTTAAGAAAATATTCTCCATAATCTAATGTTTTATTGAATTTTAGAAAATTTTGGCTCTAAAGTTACTAGTCATCACTCTTTATTTTTCTGATAGAATTGTGTATGGGTGACTGTATCTATAAAATTTGACATGTTTTTACACATACAAAATCAATTCAAAATTCTTTTAAAAATATTCATTTGTTAGATTGTAATAAGCTTTACAATATATGATTAGTAAGTATAGTTTTATTTACTAATCTTTCCTAAGAATTACACCATTGAAAAGATCTTAAAATATTACAAATTATTCTAAAAAACTTTTTAATCCAAATAAAAAGAGTAAAAACTTTAATAGTCAAAATCGATATATATGTACAGAATAAATTTAAAAGACATTGGAAAAGAATCAGTTGAAATAAGAATGTGTGCTTTGACAAACGGAGCATACAAGTCAGTACATATTTTTAAAAGGTTATCTATAAAATTAAAGCAAGAAATACATTGCTTATTAATTGTCTTCAGCTACGATCAGGCTAAGACAGACCAACTAGCCATATTAATTTCATTTTTTCTCTTAATTACAGTAGCAATTTTTTTTTTATATCAAAATAAACAAACAAATATTATATATATATATATATATATATATATATATATATGCCCTGACAATTGCATCTAGCATGAAACAGCCTGTCGCCTTTGAGTGTTGACTTCAAATGTTCACTTTTATATTTACATATGCTCTCTCATATTGAGCACTTTATCCCATAAATATGCTACAGCTTAAAACTATATATATATAAAAGGGTGTTCCAATAACTTCAACCGATTTTAAATGTGAATTAAGTTTAAGTGTCTAATGATTTTTTTTTTTCTTTCACATTTAACAACTTAAGTCTTGAGCAATTTCAACCATGGAAAGATTAACAATCAAACAATGTGTGAAAGTTATTGAAGCCTATTACAAAAATGGACGTTGAAAACAAATGCATTTTGTGCATTTCACGATTTTTTTGGTTAACATGATCGAATAACCGAAAGTGCAATTGGATTGGAAACAATGTAATGTAAGGTTCAATTCCTGCATGCAATGACAAATAGGTGTCTGGATTTTTGGCCACATTCTCGTGCACTACAGTAATATTTTCAGCTGAACAGTGTAAACAAGCATGCATTGATGTTTTCACATCTATCATCAACCCAGTTTGTTTGAATTTACAAACAATTTTTCCAATTGGACTCTTGAAACTTTAACATCTCAGTTTTTGAATGTTCAATACGAGTTATTCCCCTTCCATAATAACCAGCTCGCAATTCAAGTAAAGGACAGTGATGACAAATTTACACAGCATGGATGGCTAATCAGCAGGAGGAGGTGATTAGGGGAGGAAAAATTAATGCACTCATCTATTAAATTGAGAGTGAGGGTTCAAAGCATGGATAAGAATGACTGCAAAACACTTTCCCCTCCACAATTTATAGGCAGAAGCACACAAATGCATGCTGGGATTTCTTCCTCAAAATAGACCAGTTCCCTATTTCATATAACTCAGTTCTAGTCTGTCTTGAAGTCAAGATGCTACATTCGTTTGTCCTAATTTGCTCAACCCCCAATTCTTAGTTTGGGAACTTTTTGCCATATTACTGTTATTTTGCCTTGCATATATTTTTTTGCTTGCTCTATACGGTTTCTTGTCCTGTTCTCTTTTCTTGTTTGCTGCAAAGTTTGTTGGTCACTTCGGCCATTCACATTTAGCCATGGCCACTCACTTTTTACATTGACAGACAAGTTAGCTGCTTTATTTATAAAAGTGCTAAAAATTGATCATAGACAGACCTCTATGGTGAAATTACAGATAAAGTGGAGTTGCTTAACCCTTGTGTTATTTAATAATAAATACAAACAGGAGACAAAAATCAAAATGTATAGATGGAGAGATAGGCAAAGTTTGTGTCAATCAAAAATGTAGGCCAGGGAAGAAAAAAAAAAAAAAAAAAAAGACTAGTTCGGCTTTCACCACAGGTAAAATTGGTAGGCAGAGTTTCAGTTTATGCCTGAATCTTCAAATATCCACCTGAAAGATGGACCCTTTTCAGCAGAGTTTATAATCTACTCTGCAGGGAAATGCAGTTAGTGTATTCTGAGACCTGCCAGCAGAGCAGGCTGAAATTACAATATCTACACTCCTTCTGGATCAAAATGTCTAGCTGCGGAAGAGGTGGTTTTATTAGGAGACATTTCATAAAAACATCCAACAATTACTATTACTCGTTTAGTAAGGACTATCAAATTTTTTGCTGTGTTACTTACTCTGAGATCTTCTAACATGCCATCAATATTTAAATTTCTTGTTGCTGCATCCCAATAACGATATTCTCTGACATCTGTAAAGCCTGCGGATTTGAAGACACCTATATGGTTACCTGCAAAAAAATGAAAATTCGAGAGCTACAAAATATCCCAACATGTGGTAAGAAAGAAAGAAAGAAACAAACAAAACAAACAAACAAACAAAACAAACAAACAAACAAACAAAACAAACAAACAAAGAAACAAACAAACAAAGAAACAAACAAACAAAGAAACAAACAAACAAAGAAACAAACAAACAAAGAAACAAACAAACAAACAAAGAAACAAACAAACAAACAAACAAACAAACAAACAAAGAAACAAACAAACAAAGAAACAAACAAACAAACAAACAAAGAAACAAACAAACAAACAAACAAAGAAACAAACAAACAAAGAAACAAACAAACAAACAAAGAAACAAACAAAGAAAGAAACAAACAAAGAAACAAAGAAACAAAGAAAACAAAACAAAACAAAAAACAAAACAAAACAAAACAAAACAAAAAACAAAACAAAACAAAACAAAACAAAACAAAACAAAACACAAAACAAACAAACTGCTAAATTGATGTTTGCGAGAAAGAAAATCAATATACCACAGATTGTTGATTTGTCCAAAAAAGAAAATGCATAACAAAGAGAATTTCCATGCAAAGAAATATACAACTGGTGACAAAGTTTTCTTCAGGAACTACCGAGATGGAAAATGTTTTTGGAAGAGTAATCTATACGATCAAAGGAAAAAAGATGTGTATGCAAAAGGCATGTAAACCAGTTAAGACCAAGATGCTCTGAAACCTTTCAACAGGATGATAAAGAAACTGATGGATGTCCTGTATGACATGTTTGAAATAACACCCCCTACTAACATACTAGAAAGCAATTCCTGCTCTGCCCATAGGATCAAGATGTTATTCACCTCAAAAAAGGTACAAGGAAAACAAAACCCAAAGTGCTGTCAAGTCCATAACCAAAAAAGAGAAAGTATTAGAAAGATAAATTTTCTAGAGGAAAATTTCAGCTCAGGGGGGAGGTGATGTAATGGAATAAGCCATCACCCCCATGAGTGACTACACTATGGGTAGTAACTACCTATAATTATCTAAGTCAACAGACTACAGAGTCTAGCTTCAACCTGTTCCAGCTAGACAGTCGAACTCTCTGCTTTTGGGCAGTGAGGAACCTGGACAAGGCTCCGCTGAAGGGCAGAGTCACGTTTGGGGAGGTAGACTGACCCTTAACCTGTTTATGTGGGTTCAAAAAGGGAATATTTTTGGCTGAGCCTATGGGCTCGGAGAACCCACATTAAACCCAGCCTTGTGCCACATAAGACCCTTGTGTGTGTGTTTAGCTAAATATACTAGCTGGGATCTGTTGAGTACAACTCAGACTTACGCAAGAACTACCAAACTTTCACTACTGGATTGACTTGCAATGACCTTGTGCATAACTTATCTTTATTCTTATTGTACTGGTTTTTACAATAAACCTTTACGTATTTATCCACCTTATTTTCAAGTATATATATATATATATATATATATATATATATATATATATTCCTATTAGCACAGAATACAACAGAAACAAAGATAGATAGATATATATATATATATATATATATATATAAAAACACACAAAAGTATTTGGACTGTAGCTGCAGTAACAGAACTGAAGTTTGCAGAGTGAAGCTGCTTGGCAGAGATTGATATTGAACTCTGTCATATATGCATACTAAGTTTAAGTGTTCCCACTCACTTCCTTGTTTATAATAGTGTTTGGAAGGAAAGTGTGTCGTGACCAAGGCTTGTGCAGCATTTTGGGCAAAGCACAACATCCCCCAGTTTCAACAACCACCATATTTGCTGCAACTTTTCCGTTTCCAAAAATCAAATCCCACTTGGAAAGAAACAAGAATTCCAAGACTTCAAGGAAATGCAAGAATATGCAACAAGACAGCCACATGTCATCCCAAAAAAGGACTTCCAGGAATGCTTCCACCATTGGAAACAATGATGGATAAAAAATGTATGATTCAGAGGGGGACTATTTTGAAGATTAAATATCAAATGTATTGTAATTTTCTTTACATAGCATCAATCTCAATACTGTTTGATCAGACCATATATATTTTGGAATGGATTTTTTATTAATCCAACAGATTTTTATCACTTTAAACATTATTTTTAGTGGATACTCATTCGATAACATGTCGGTCATTTATTAAACAGTATATTTATTTAATTTCATCTACCAGCTTAATGTTTGAGAAATCTTAAAGAAAACCTTGCGCTCTCTGGCAGGATTCAAACCAGCGTTCCCCAGAGCAGAGGACCTGCTATTAGACATGGTACATTCTAACAACCGAGCTATGAAGCAACGGAGGCACAAATTTGACTGATTGTTCGTCGTAGCTAATAACGTGGTTTATTTTCTACTGAATTGCTCAATATTTGACCACAAATAACACAAATTCTGTTGATTTTATGAGCATGGTTCTTATATAAAATTTAATCAACATTAAAAGAGATTTCTAAAGCTATACTTTACCATATTGGAAAAAATGAAAATGTTAGCATATAGCGGTAGATGTCTAAAGTCGCCATTTTGAATTTGGGCCAATTCAGTAAAGCCATTATAGATTTAAAAGTCCAACACAGTATTGTACATGCCTTGCCAGGCAAATTTGTCAATTTTTTTTTTAAGAAAAATTAAAAATATGCTTTTTGAGAAATTAAAGGTCAATGGTTAAGGTTTGCTAAGAATGGGGAAGGATAAGAACCTGTACACAAATTGATTGTGGATGATCTAGCAATTAAAGCACTTTCTAAACATTTTCGTTTTAGTGAATTTCCTCATAATTGGAGGAGCATTTTTTAGATTGAAAATGTGGTCAGTCTTGTTACAGTGAGCAATTAATGCTTTGTTTTGTAAAATATCCTCTGTGTGTGTGTGTGTGTGTGTGTGTGTGTGTGTGTGTGTGTGTGTGTGTATATATATATATATATATATAAATTAAATCTAAAGAGCCAGATAAACCTACCAAGGTTTCACCTATGCGGAACGTCAGGGAATACGGGTTTGCTCTACTTAGCGCATTGAGCACTTTACTTATTTTAATTACTCGTATCAGGTTTTTTTTTTCTTTGGACTCTGAACTTGGATGCTAGACAATTGTCTTCAGCTGAAGTACATGTTCTGGTTTTTTTTTGTACCTTTTTTTTCCTTGGGTATTTGGTCTGTTTATTTACACATCAAAGTACCCAAGGTTTTCTGGATGAATATAATTTCTTTTTATATATATATATATATATATATATATATATATATATATATATATATATATATATATATATATATATAAAAACACTAGCTATTTCTAAAAAGTAATGGATATTTTTTTTTTTTTTTATCCAACATTTTTTTTATTACTACAAATGTTATTTTTGAATAGATACCCAGTATTGTGTGAGTGAGAGGGGGGTATAACACAACTTTGTTGGTTTGAAAGAAATATCCAATTACTACTTTCATTTTTGACATCAAGCAGCTCAGTTCATTAGACACGACAGCCAAACAACCTGTATATATTATTTGATTATATTGGTGAAAGTTTGTGCAGAACCAACCACACTTTCTGGAAGAACCAAATACAGAGAACTGGTGTACAGCATGCCACAAGATTGCAAAAGAAGATTTTTAATAGAATTGACATTCTAAACCAGTGGACACAAGGCTATAGAACCCAGTCTGTCCTGCTATTTACCCATAGCTGGTGGAGTAAAGAGATGGATTCATACCTTTCCCAAGGGTATGAACGCATGTGAATGTAATGAACTCGACTGGAATTTGAACTCAGCTATCCAATTCCTCAATCCGAGCCACTATACATTACTCCATCGTAAGGCCATAGAACAGTTGATCTTCTGCTATTCAAAGCTTTGAAACTATAACAAAATATATATTTTTCTGAAAAGTTTTTCTTCTGGATTCCCCACCCCTAAATCTGACACTTGGTCATTTTCTCATATTTTGGGATGTGGGCCATGCTGAGAACTTTTCAGCAGCTACCTGAAATTGTCAATGTTTCTTATTGCTATAAACACTGTATTTTGCGAGGTGGGGGGATAAATGCATTTGAGAAGCAATCCATTCCTAGCCTGGATCATTGAAAGTCTTACAAAATAAAAATAAAAATGTATAGATGGAGAGATAGGCAAAGTTTGTGTCAATCAAAAATGTAGGCCAGGGAAGAAAAAAAAAAAAAAAAAAAAAAAGACTAGTTCGGCTTTCACCACAGGTAAAATTGGTAGGCAGAGTTTCAGTTTATGCCTGAATCTTCAAATATCCACCTGAAAGATGGACCCTTTTCAACAGAATTTATAATCTACTCTGCAGGGAAATGCAGTTAGTGTATTCTGAGACCTGCCAGCAGAGCAGGCTGAAATTACAATATCTACACTCCTTCTGGATCAAAATGTCTAGCTGCAGAAGAGGTGGTTTTATTAGGAGACATTTCATAAAATTGTCCAATTACTATTACTCAATTAGTAAGGACCCTATCAAATTTTTTGCTGTGTTACTTTGAGATCTTCTAACATGCCATCAATATTTAAATTTCTTGTTGCTGCGTCCCAATAACGATATTCTCCGACATCTGTAAAACCTGCAGGCAGAAATTTAACTGGAATTATTTTTTTTTTTTTTTTTTTTTTTTTTTTTTTGGTGGTAGTCACTTTTCTGCACTCAAAATCAGGAATGTTTTCTCATTCCTCTAAATAAGTAGTCCTCCATCTTTTTTGTCCAATGAACCCCTTTAACAATGTCAGAATGTTGTGACTAATATTTGGCACTGGATTCAGTAAATTGACATGGAAGGAGATTGTTTGTTTTTTGTTTTTTTTTCCTTAATTTTGTTTAGTCTTTAATTTATGAACTTGTTGACAAACTTAAATATTGACATCATTCTTATCTGGGGTCTATTCCCTCTCCCCTCTCGTAAAAAATATATTGTCAGATAAGGCAAAGGACAAGATGTAAATATCTCATTGTATCTATCTTGCCTGTTACCACTTGACTTGTTTACTGCGCAATTCAAGTGGTATCTCTTCTCTTTGCACTCTCTGGCTGCACCCCAACCACTTCTGACTTGTTTGTCATTGTCACTCTGCCTTGACATTTTCAACAACAGCTTATATGGAATTATTACATTCTATGCGTCTTCTGTCAGGAATTTTTTTTTTTTTTTTTTTTTAGTTCTTGATAGCGTTTCTATTTGTGAGAAAATTTCACCACAAGTACGTTTCCATTTTTTTTCCAATAACACATTTTAGCTTTCACTATATTGCAGAATTATCTTAATATACAGTTGGGCACCCTACACAATCGGGTCAGCACACTCGCATAAAAGTGGCTGGTAAATGAAGTCTGACATGTCTTGTTTTTATGACCAGCAGTAAAGTCTGAAGTAGAATCTTCAAAGTGGACACTTGACCAGAAGGGACAGTATATATAGAGAAATATAGTTTTATGGTATGCTATATTTATGGGATAAAGTGCTCAATATCAGAGATAGATCATATGTAAATATAAAAATGAACATTGAAGTCAACACTCGGGAGCAACAGTTGCCTCTTGTTGTTGTGACCTACTCCTCCAGTTTTCCTTTCTACAGTTTCTTTTTTAAACTTATTCACCATTCTCTTGATGGTTTTTGAATGAACTTTGAACATGGAAGACAGAGTATGAATTTTGGTACCATTACTGAAGGCCTTGATGATCTTTTTCTTCTCACTATTGTTCAGTTGGGAAGACATAGTGGCACTAATAAAAAATGGTTTTAACCTGTTCTGTTTTTAGCTGATATAACGCAAAGGGTTTTTCAGTGATTCTTACGAAAAATATAAAAAATGGTGTTAAGATGACTAAACATCTTGCCTGAAAACAAGGAAAAAGAAACTTAAGTTAGTGTTTTGGTTTTTTTTTTTTAGATATTAGACATTTTGTGGGATAGACAATTATCCCATGCTGTTACACCTGGTATAATATATAAGTTAAATTTAAAAGACAACAAATATCTATGTTTGATCATGAGCCTTTCTAAACTTTGTATGGTTGCTTCAATTTCAGGTGAAAATAAAGACAAAAATTGTTCAACATTTGGATATTTTTTTTTTTTTTTTTATTAAACAGTTCCTTAACCTTAGCTTTCGGCTCACATGAACCATCTTCAGAGTGGTTATATGAACATTTAAGCAAAGATATTCACTGTCAATGATATTCTGTTATGTTGACATCAAAGATTGATATGCAATGGTAATAGTCATGGAATAATAGACACAGGTTGTAAATTCATGATGCAGTTCTATGATATCGTGCCATGTGAGAGACCAAAATCTTAACAGAACTATATGTCTAGATGCAATGTAATGTAATTTTGTTGAGTGTGGGTTGCTGTGTTTTAATGTTGAGAGAGAGAGAGACACACAGAGAGAGAGAGAGAGAGAGAGAGAGAGAGAGAGAGAGAGAGAGAGAGAGAGAGAGAGAGAGAGAGAGAGAGAGAGAGAGAGAGAGAGAGAGAGAGAGAGAGAGAGAGAGAGAGACAGAGAGAGAGAGACAGAGAGAGACAGAGAGAGACACACACACAGAGAGAGACACACACACAGACGAGAGACACACACAGACGAGAGACACACACACACAGACGAGACACACACACACACACAGACGAGAGAGACACACACACACAGAGACAGAGAGAGACACACACACACAGAGACAGAGAGAGACACACACACACAGAGACAGAGAGAGACACACACACACAGAGACAGAGAGAGACACACACACACAGAGACAGAGAGAGACACACACACACAGAGACAGAGAGAGACACACACACACAGAGACAGAGAGAGACACACACACACAGAGACAGAGAGAGACACACACACACACAGAGACAGAGAGAGACACACACACACACAGAGACAGAGAGAGACACACACACACAGAGACAGAGAGAGACACACACACACACAGAGACAGAGAGAGACACACACACACACAGAGACAGAGAGAGACACACACACACACAGAGACAGAGAGAGACACACAGAGACAGAGAGAGAGAGAGACACACACAGAGACAGAGAGAGAGAGAGACACACACACAGAGACAGAGAGAGAGAGAGACACACACACACAGAGACAGAGAGAGAGAGAGACACACACACACAGAGACAGAGAGAGAGAGAGACACACACACACAGAGACAGAGAGAGACAGAGACACACACACACAGAGACAGAGAGAGACAGAGACACACACACACAGAGACAGAGAGAGACAGAGACAGAGAGAGACAGAGACAGAGAGAGACAGAGACAGAGAGAGACAGAGACAGAGAGAGACAGAGACAGAGAGAGACAGAGACAGAGAGAGACAGAGACAGAGAGAGACAGAGACAGAGAGAGACAGAGACAGAGAGAGACAGAGACAGAGAGAGACAGAGACAGAGAGAGACAGAGACAGAGAGAGACAGAGACAGAGAGAGACAGAGACAGAGACAGAGAGAGACAGAGACAGAGAGAGACAGAGACAGAGATCATGCTGGAGTAATGGATTGCAGCTTAGATTAAAGAATCCAAGAGCAGAGTTCAATTCCTAGTACAGATACCTTTGAGAAAGGTACAAACCAATCTCTTCTTCCCCTGGCTAAGGATAAATAGCAGGACAGACTGAGACCTATAGCTTTGGGTGGCAAACAATCTAGTATAAGGGAAACTGTTCCCTGTACTAGACTCTTCCAAAAAGTGTGGTTGGTCCTGCACAAGACTTCACCACCATAATCAAATATGTGCAGACAATCTGGCTGTTGGTTCTAAGAACTGAACTGCTTGACCCTTATATATTAAAAATGATGAGAGAGCCATATATATTTATTTATTAAGACAGGTTTCGTTAAATAATTTAGACATGTTCTATCTACTTATTCTTGATAGGATAAGTTTTTTTTTAAGTGGCTATTAAAAGACGAGAGGAAAACACTGTGTTGGCTCATATTCTATTTATTCCCAGTACTTTCGACATAGCGTAATGTCATCATCAGGGTATTGATAATTGTAGAGTAAGTATTTAGTGTTCATGGTTATGAAGGACAAAAATTGTTGTGGACATCCAAAAATTACCATCCAGAATAAGAAACAGAACATTTCTAAATTATTTAACAAAACCAATCTTAATGAAAATATGCTGCCAAGAGATATATATATATATATATATATATATATATATATATATTTCGATTATAGGTGCAGTTTAATTTATAATTACATGAATCATTCATACAAAAAACAAATATAGAGGTTAATGATTTAAATGGTGAGAATACATCTTTGCAAACAATTTCATTAAGATACACTAACCCCCGAACATGTATATGAATGATATGATCCCTGTTTATAAATTCCAGTTGCATAAGGTCTTTTTAACTTTTGCAAGCTTTCGTTTGTTCCTACAGACATTCGCAGGTATGGAAATAGATTTGTTCTATTACGGAGAGAGGACAATAAAAGAACAAGAATTAAGACAGAAAATAACGATTGACATTGCATTTTAATTTTAAAAGATCAAAGGCAATAAAGCCACGAGGATGCAAGGGATTACTGAGTGTTAAAGAATGAGAAAACTACTATTAAGGAGAGTTGACAATAAAAGAACAAGAATTAAGACAGAAGATAACAATTAACATTGCATTTAAATTTTTTGAAAATCAAAGACAATAAAGCTACTAGGATACAAGGGGTTACCGAGTGTTAGAAAATATGAGAAAAACTACTATTAAGAAGAGAAGACAAAAGAATAAGAATTAAGACAGAAGATAACGATTGACATTGCATTTAAATTTTTGAAGATCAATGTTGACTGGGAAGCAAGAAGCCAGAAGAGAGTTCCAAAAGTAAGAAAACATAGAACCTACAGTTACACCTAACCATTTCAATTGTAAAATGATGAGACCTTACTGCCAATCTAGTACTGCACTTAAATTCATAGAGTCTAGGTACCATAGGGGAAAGTTGATCAGAACAATTAGCATGAAAGTATTTATAAAAAAAAGCCAGAGGGAATCTACATTATGGTGGTGGGGTAGTGACTGAAGCTGAGATGCCAGGTCAGAAACAATAACATTACAGATTCATCTTTGGATTTTATGAAGGATCTCTGAATGTATAGCAAGAGCAACAGACCATATGTGGCAGCAATATTCAAAGCCTGGACAAATGGTAGACTTATTGCCACCAATCTAATACTGCACTTGAATTTATAAAGTCTAGGTACCATAGAGGAAACTTTATCAGAAAATATTAATAAAAAATTCATCATGAAAGTATTTATGAAAGAAGCACAGGGAAGCTATGTTACGGCAGTGGAAATGTGACTGAAGTTGAGATGCCAGGTCAGGACCAATAATTTTTCTTTAGAATTATGGAAAAGCCAGACTTTCAACACAAACCAGAAAAATACTTTGAAATATGAGAAGAAAAAAAAAATTCCTCAACAAAGAACTTTCATAGTTCTTTAACCAAATCTGTATACATGAAGTGGGCATGTTGGCAAATGGTTAGAACATTCATTTTCCGACAAAAAGACCCAGGTTCAAATCTCACCATGGTCAATCCATAAGGTAACTTCTGGGGAGGCAATCTCAGTGTGTCGTACTGGTTTCTGGGGCTGGATCGGAGTCCAGTTGGAATCTTTTTCCAGCTGTGCTGGTCAAACTGTCTCCAGGCAGAGAGGATCCCCAGACGAGGATATGGCAAGGCCAGAATCTCATCTCTGAAAACAGAGATCCAACCCCATTTTATTTGGGAATTTTTGGCTGAGCCTATGGGCTCAGATTACCCCCCCACTTTAAAACTCGCCCTTGTGCCACATCTTACCTTGTGGGGAGGTTGGTAAATATACTCATCTAAGTACTTATTGACCAGGTTTGATACTGAAATTTACAAATCATATTCTTAATATGGTGTGTATATAGATATAGATATAGATATTTGTATCAAAAAATACTTTCACAAACTTTGGGTGCAGGTTCCTCACACCAAAGGAACAAGGAAATAAGTCCATATAAACATATGTCGCCAAATCTTTTCTTTTCGAGTTATTAAGTTTAAAGTTTAAAAGTAGACAGTGTTAAATGTACAATCCCAAAATACTTATTACCATAGTTTATGGTGCCACTGATCATGTCGAAGCAACATGATAAACAACAGCAAAACTTGGTTGATTCAGCTGCCTTCAGTCTTGTAATGCAATCTGATACAGCCATGCAGTCTTGTGTCCATTACCATTCACCCGAGGTGTATGTAAAAATCATATCTGCCTGTCCACAATATGAATATCCTGCCACTGTTAAATAGGACATTTCTCAGTTAACTCCCTGCTACACAAGTTACACGTTAAAGACAGACTAGCTACAAATGACAAATGTAACCTAGTCTACATTGAAACACAGCATCATCTACTTTAAACTTAACTAAAAGATGAAGGATTTGTGGACATATGTATATGTTCATATGAACTTTTATCCTCGTTTTGGTGTGAGGAACCCACCCCCAAATTTTGTAAAATTATTTTTAGACACTATAATAAATTGGACTCTTCAGTCGCTTTCGACGAATGAAGATCTGCTAGCTTATTAATTCAGTTATGAAAGTTTATGCGCTAATCTTAAGTGGCATTTAAGACCCGCTAGTGATTTACAAAGGAGGCCACATATGGAGCAAGTGTGAGATGAGATCACTGTTAGATTGGCTGACCTTTTAGATTTTGCTCTCGCTTCTTGATTCAGACAAGCAGATTGAAAATTGCTTTTGTCAGAAAATATATATATATAAGTGTAACCCGGATACAAGAGAGATTTTCTCTGGCCCCAAATTAGAGCCATACTTACCTAAACAAAATAGACCAAACCCGGATATAAGAGACTTCTTCTCCGGTACCGACAACTCTTATATCTGGGTTACACTAGTGTGTGTGTGTGTGTGTGTGTGTGTGTGCGTGTAAATAGAATAGGATTCATAAATTTCTATACAAGGTTATTCAAAAAGAATGACCAGATTTCATGACACATTGCTTCAATTTTCAAGTATCATTATGGAATGAGTCGGTGACAATTTGAAAGGAGTTTCCTAAACTTTGAATGTCTACCACAGGGACATTGTAGTAGTGTCATATCTCCAGCAACATTCAATTGTTTACTTACTCCTGGAATGGCGAGTTCTCAGCAAAAGGTGTTCTGCATTCTCAAAAACAAATACTGTTGTCACGGTGCAGCTTGCTTTTCGAAGACAATTCAACATTAATCCACTTTCTCTAATGGTGGTTTAAGCAGTTTCAAGAGAGTAGGTGTCTGTGTAATGAAAAAAAATCCAGCACAACTACGTGTTTTGGAGGAACAAATGACGAGAATCTGGACTTCGTTTGAGGAGAGTCCACAAATTGAGCTAGCCGTGAGCTTGTTATCTCTCAATCCACTGACATGTGCTAAGATGTCTACATTTGAAACCTTACAGACTACTACACGTCATTCAGGCATTTACCAAGACCTTGCTCTTTTTGCTTGACCTGCAAGATCCCCAGACCTCACAGCGTGGGATACGTAAAAGATCATGTTTATCCTCCACCATTACCCACTAACCTTGATGACCATAGATATTGAATAACAACTCAGTAGATCATAAGCTAATACATGTCTGAAAGGAATTCTCTTATTGCATTGACGTTGCCCATACTGCAGGTGGTGGCCACATTGAACACTTGTAAGACAGGAAATAAAAGTTGATTGCGAGTAGATCACTTGTGATTTGGCTGGAGTTTTCAATTGCTTTTCCTTATTAAAATATTGCACAATGAAATCAGTTCATTCTTTTTGAATAACCTCGTATAATAAAGCAATATTGGTAACAGAATGACATTATTGAAAACTTATGTAACATGTTCCATCTTTTAAAAGCAATTCAGGCTTAACAAACCATTGGAAGATGACTATCTTAAACGAAGAAAAAAAAAAGAAATACAGTTTTAAGTACAGATAACTCTTTAAAAAATTCTGCAATAGATTCCACACTGCATTCATGTTATAAATAGGACCCCACTTCTATCAATATCTTTCAATTCTGACAAATGCAGTGCTTAGAAGATCTAATATATATTAATTTTTTAAAAATCATTTCATACCCCCCCAGGAAGGTGATAAAGCCACTAAGCTGCAAGAGCTAACTGAAAGTGAAAGAAATTGACAAAACACTAGTGAAGAGAAAGGACATAAAACTGTACAAGAGGATGATAATGGAAGTTGCATTTAAATTTTTAAAGATCATAGTTGACTTAAATTCAAGAAGCCAGAAGAGATCCAGTGTGAAAGAAGACACTATTAGAATAGAACTTAGTTAAGTTTAGCAGTTTCAACAATAAAACAATGAAACCTAGCTAGCAGTCTAGCACCACTTAAATTCGTAAAATCGAGGTACCAAACAGGAAAGTTCATTAGAACAATCGCCATGAAAATATTTATCGAAAATGCACAGGAAAGCAAGTGCTATGGCAATGAGAAAGTGATTGAAGCCAAGATGCCAAATCTTTTTTAATAAGTGGACCAG